>CADDXX010000355.1:0-24602 GCA_902810485.1 Alauda arvensis
TCAGAGATGTAGCTTTTAGGTATGCAAATATCAAAATATGTCTTTCTTCAGAATCTTTTCACTGAGAATCACAAAGAAAACAAGTAACCCTATCAGAAAGTGTACTAACTTTATTTTTTCCTTAAATCTTCTCCAAGACTTCTACCAAAGAAAACAATAACAAGTGTCACAGAATCTTTTTACCATGATTATTTATGTATGTATGTGTGTATGTATGTATTTATTTATTTATTTATTTTTGTCTCTGAACAAAATTCAGGACAGCAAGAAAACTGTACCTAGAGCTTTCATTATGCTCATGTTGATTATGGGGGTCCAATCCTTTAACAAAAAAAAAAAAAAAAAAGTGAAGAGGGGAGAAAAATGATACAGATACATTCAGAGCAGTGTCCAACTGCATCTAAGCATAAATGCAAGATTTCCCTGTAACAAGAACTGTTGGATAAAGCAAGGAATAAGTGAGAAGGAGAGAAGAAACTTCACAGGAACTAGCTATACATACCTTTGTATAAAGGTATTTGCAGGGTGCAAATTGGGGAACAGGACATGCAAAATCAAAAATAGACTTGGAAAAGGTATTATGTTTCACATCTGCATTTTCTGCTTCTTATTAATGATTTCACCTTTATCAGACAATTGTAATATTGACACAAAATAATTTTTGTCCCGAGGCCAGTGTACATAAAGTGTTTGTGCCCAAGAGTTTAAAAATTTCTATCAGCAACTCCACCAACCTCCATAATTATTCCTATGAAACCTAGACCTCTTATTTTGATAAATCACATATATATATAAAAATATATTTTTTTAGTATTGCTGCATCTCTGACGGAAAGTCAATGTTTTGGAACCATTTTTGCATAAATTTCTGGCACTGAAAATCCTGTACAATGTGAGTTCTTTCCATCATTTCTCAAAATATAAAATTGTCAGGTTGCTGTTTAAAAACCTTCATATTTAAGGAGAAAAGGGCAAATATATGGTTTTAAAATGTGTTTCACTTACAAATAGATATATTTTATCCTTTTTAAAGTCTCCGAAAGTCCACTTCAATGATATACCCAGTATTTAATGGCTCTAAAAATATCAGTATTACTTGTACCTGGATTTATTTTGGTACCAGATGTTTGGGGTGTTTTAGACACTGCATGCTGGTGGTCACTATCCTCAAGCTTTCTTAGTAACCATATTGGTTTTTTTCATCTTTCTCTCTGTTCACCTTCAAACTTGCATTGTTATGTTAAATTTATTCTTTAATGTGGTTAAATAAATTTGCATTTAAATGGTCATAAATACTTGGAAAACAGATGACTTATATGTGGATCTATATCACCTTAGAGTATGATGTAAATGTTTTTCAAAACAAGAATTTTGTTCCTTTTCATAAGGTCTGAGGCTTAATTTTTGGTAGCATATATATATATATATATTATAAGTAGGTCATAACACACTTGAGTCTTCTTATGGATTTTCTTTCCCATAACTATAATTTAGTCTTTAAAATTGCTAGGGTGTTCTGAGATATTGCATGAAATAAATCATTGTGTCTTTATTACTTCAGGGGTTTTTTTTTGAGCTTCTGGGGCCATTCTGGACAACACACTTACATGCCATTATTTAATTCCCACAGTTATAACTGTAACTGTAAATAATAACAGTATTTCCTATGGGTCTTAACATAAATCTAGAATTGTTTCTGAAAATTTAGGCATGTAGGATCAGTAAGGTAGAAACATAAATAGTTTTTTAGTAATATGCATTAAGAAAAAGAGTAGTGCYAACATTCAGGTCAAGGAGCATTATTCCCTYGATTCTATTGCAAAATAAAAAAAATTAAATGCTGCACTGTCCAGACAATATGAGATAAAATTGAGAAAAGAAAATAAAGAAATGCAACTGGAGCAAAAACACTTTCCTTATTAATTGTATAGGTTTGGAGGAAATTGTTTGCATGCTGCTTTCAGGAGGCTTTCCTGACCAAAAGTGGATAAGTGCAAAGCTTTATAAGGATCAGGTAGATTAAAAAATAGTGAAAAGCGTTCAGAGTACATAGAATTGCATTTTTTCCTGTGTCCCACACCTGTACTTTTATGGGAATTTGCACAGTAGAGGTTCTGAGTTTTCTGGTAATCACCTGAAGTGGCAAGGGTTACCCAGAACCTTCTGTGAACTCATTACCTCCTGCTGAAGTTATTACAGGGTAAAGCCCATGTTTAGGATTACCTGATGGGCCTGCTACACTCTCAATTTCAGGCAGTTTTAAGAAATCTTGTATTAATAACTTCAGCATAGAAGAGCCCTGGTTTAAGACAATCCACAGTAAAAAATTTAAATATCTTTGCTTTTAAAAACATGTATAGTTGATTTTGAGAGGYAGGATGCATGCTTAAAATGACTGACAAATGTTTTGATRGAARAACAGCCTGTTGAGTGTCAAAATTCAAATTCTGGCAATACTGTTAGCTCAGTTCATGGATGCTACCTTTATACTGTTCCTGCAGTCTTCTAAACTTGCTTATCYTTTCTAAGGCTAAAAACWAAATKAATTTACRTAAAATGCACAATTATATAATTAGGTAGTTAAACAATCCAAGCAATGCTGATACCAGAAATCAACTACAAGCCAGAAGAAATAGTGTTTTATTCTTTTACATAATAGTGTTGACAATTTATTTCTCTCATAACTTTAGGGTTTCTACAGGTATTCTTACTTAGTTGAGTCTGTAAAGCTTACTTAATTTTCTTTCCATTTTTATATTAAGTAGTGTTTCTATTTCTTCCTAATTGTTCCTATTTTATATAGTTCTCCAAGTTTGTCTTAACATTTTTAAAGACGTAATAAATCTTTCTGGCTTGTAATATATATAAAGTAAATTTCAAAAATAAATTAGCATATTTCATTTTGTAATGGACTTGAACATGTACTAAGTTCGCTATGATCAACTAAAAAATGTTTTATCTTTTTACTTTTCTCATATTTTTTCTACAAATTAGTATATTCTTATTATTTAAAATATTTCATATGTTTAGGAATCTATTTTGTTTCAAATATGAACAAGAATGTTTATTCAATTAAGCTTTTTCCTGTTATGTGAAAAAGCATTTTCTGGTTCTGCTGTTGTCAGAAGTGGGAAGGTATTGCCCACTCTGTTTAAGACTGCCACAAGCATATTTGAAGTTAGCTCATATCAGCATTCAAAATCTTAGGAAAAAAATGATCTTGCTTATCTCAAACATTACTTTCCTACCTATGTATTTCTATGTCTATCAATGAATTTAGCTCTATTTGCTAGTTTTCATACAAAAAATTTTTAGTAAATGTAGGCAGAATAGGATGACAGAACAGAGATTGGAATAAAGCTGAGATTTCATATTCTTCTTTATATCAGGGACAAATACTGAGCTTCAGACTGGAAAGAAGTGTTTTGTTTTTGAAAGTTTTGGCAGGTGCTTTTTTCTTCTTCTGATTCGTATGGAAGGCAAAAATTATCAGTATCTCATATCTGGACATGTATACTGAATACTTTACCTGTGGCATTTTAGTCTTAGGGACAAAACAGTTGTGGTCCTGAAGTTCATCTAGACAGTTGAAACAATGTTGAAGCTTCTTGCTGGCATCTTTTACCAAGTGCCAGTTTTGAGCTTTCCTCCCTGTTGTTCATCTCCCTATTAAGTGTCAGCAGTGTCCTAGCAGAGGATTTTTACTTACTCTCATGCATGTTTGTTTTGAAGTGAGGAAGCTGTGATCCGAAGTATCACTGGTGTGGCTGCAGGCTGAAATGAAACTGAAAAGTTCAAAGATGATGATGATTAGTTTTAGCACTTTAGTTAATAAGATTCCATATGAAGATAAACATAAACTGTACTCTTAAAACATCATGAAAATTATAGGCTAAAAGGAAATAAAGAAGAAAAATTGGATTCCTCAACAATTATCAATAGTGCATTACTCCAACCTAAGTCTGAATGAATTGCTCTCAGGGAAAATAATCAAACAAAGGCTGACATGCTGTGTCCATTTCTAACAATCGATGTAGTGACCAAACATGTGGAGCACAGGATGGTGCCCACAGCTAGAATCTTTATTTGCATTTAAGCAGATTAAAATATGAAGTTTCCTTAAATGTAAACAGAATAATATTTGAAAACATAGATACTCTATTAAAATATATTTTGCAGCTGAGGATTTTGTAATGTGCTATTAGTAATTGGGCATATTTGTTACTCAAGTGAGCTCTTGATTTAAAAAATTGTTTTCTACGATTTACAATCAACAGATTGTTCTTGAGATAATTTAAAAACAAATGATGGACATGTTCCTATATATAGGATAATCTTGGCTGATAGTTTTCTTGATATAATATGGGAATATTTAAGGATTTAAAATTTTATCTTGATGTAATATTGGAAGATTATTTTCTTGATATAAAACAGAAAGATTTTTATTTAGTGTGGTATGGAAAATTTTTTTATATTTTTCTCGATTAAAAATCCCAAAGCTATTTGGAGATGGAGAAAATATTTTAAAACGCAGAAAAATAACATCTTAACATGTACCAAAACTTTGTTTTCCAGTAGCTTTTGGAATGAAGCAAAGGTTGATTTTGGGACCACCAGAACTGGAAAAGACTGATTATTTAAGTGAGGTGCCAAAATAATGGAAGACTTTCCACACGAGAAGGGATGGAGTAAGCTAGGAGTCTGCAATGTGAAGCAGGTAACTTCTGGGCTGTTTATAAAACAGGACCATCATGGAGAGAGAGGCTAGAGAACAATCATGCACAAAAACTAGGTGCCAGAATGATAATACACAAAAATAGCAAAACAAAAAAAAGTGATTTCTCACTAAATAGGTGATAGACATACAGATCTCCTTGTCAAAGTGTGGTGAGGTTGCAAAATGCTTGCCTGAGTTCAAAATAGATCCATAAGAAGTTAACAGGCAATCAGAAAATCAAATTTTCAAGCTGAAAATCTAAGCTGGAAATAAATAATTTGAAGCAGTAATCAGAAAGAGGTATAACATATATAAAAGGAAAATGTTTATTTATAGAATATATAAAGCAGACATTTTTCATTGTTAATCTTTAATTTTATGACTACTGTTAGAGAGCCCTGAATTCCTCAAAGCTTTTTTGTGTTAAATGGTTTTAAAACCTGTGAGAATATATGCACCTGTTTTCACGAAGTCTTGACAGTAAATAAATTGTTTATTTAAACAATTGCAGAATTTAGCTTGAATGGTCTCATTCAGGACTGAAGTAGCCTGACTATTCTAATTTGATWTGAAYGGACACAAATTGACTTAAYTCACYTTGAAACAAGAATTTAAGAGCTGTGACTGGGAACTAAGTTTCCATGAGAAATATATTTATTGTATCTATTTAGCTAGAAAAGTTTTTAAATACAGATATGTAACCCAAATTCAAAGTAGACAGAATGTTAAGAAAGATGTACCTTCAGAGGCTTGGTTAATCAGACCTTGCCTGAATAATTGAAAGGGAATAAAGGCAAGCACAGTGCTCCTGAGGTTAGTATTGCTGCAGGAGGTGGGAACCTGAGTAACGACATGTAAAGTGAAAGTAAAATGAGTTCCACCTAATTCTAACTCAAATTCTATCAGACAATAGGTCAAAAAAGGAAATGCTCATTAAATTTCAGCAAACTTTTAATTAGTTTAAATTAAAAAAAAAAACAACTTTTGCCTTATTATATGTATAAAACTTGCCATTTAATATGTAAAATGCAAGCTATAAATAACATGGAAAACAGAGATGTGACAAAGATTTCTGGTGACTGCATTTATTCAGAACAGCCCCACCATCAGAAGGAACATATAGAAAAGGAATAAAAGCCAATTTTAAACTTAACATAAGCAATAGAAGTGACAAATGATAGCCAGCAGGACTTATTGTTATAGCTTGCTAAACCAGATGTCTAAGTTTTTCAAAACACTGAGAGTAAAAACATAATTTCTTACCTAAAAGTTATCATGGATCACTAAACTCTTTTACATTCACAAACACAACAGCATTTGAGAAGTTCTAACTCTTTTGTGAGCAAAACAGTTGAAGTCCAAATCGCTACACTGTTTCATTAAAATCTCAGCTGTAACACACTCTGAAATGCTACTGTGGTATGGCATTTTTTGCAAAATGAGGTTGTGAACACTTACTCTATTGACAATTGCAGGAACAGCAGACTCAGGGAACACTGACATAGACCAAGGCTGAAATTTATTAACAGCCAGTTAATACTGCAGCAAGAAAGCATTGCTTGATGCATTTTATCAAATAGAGATAAAACTATTCCAATAGCACGACAGTGAATTCTATCAAGCAGAAAGGTATCCAAGTCAGTGAATGTGGTGGGAGTTTTAGGCACTACATGAGCAAGAGACCACATGTTGCTGATGAGATCCACACGTGTCACTGTTTGTCCAAGTTTACTTCCTAGTAAACAGACTATGTGGCTTAAGAAAAGTCTGCCCTCTCCAAAACAAATAAAGAAAACACTCTTACATGGATTCATCAATTATGCTGCTATGCAAAGTAAAAAAAATATATGATGAATAGGAATTAGGAAAAAATATAACTTGAAGTGTCAGTCATTTTCAGTACAAATGACATCCTTAAATCTCTCTGGCCTTCATTTGCATGACTCTTCAAAGATATAAACAAAGACATTTTATAGCCTTTAATATATAAAATTTCAGATGATGTAATGTACATTGTAGAAGTCACCACCTATAAAATAAAAATTATTTCCTACATAGGAAATAAGCCAAATAAACTGTTGTTGCTATAATTCATATTTGCTTGATGGTAAAAGATTCGGTATTATTATAGCATTGCAACTCCATTATTCTATCATTCCTTTGCATACTTGATCTAGGGTCAAGATTTTCTTCTACTGGTTTTTTTGTTGGGTGTTTTTGGGTTTTTTAAAAGTTTTTTTAAATTTTTAGTGTCTGAGACACTACAATGCTGTCATTAATGGACCACTTTCACTGGTCATCTTCTCAAAACAAGCAAGGTAGTGCACTGTGAAATACACCAGGTAATTTCAGTCTTCAGGATGTTCTTTCCCTTCTTTCAGATAGGTTTTACATCCTCATCCATTGCTTTCAGTCTTAGGACTAAACTCAATTAAGAGCTTACTCCTTATATAATTGATGGAAAGAGGCTGGACTATATATAAACAATGAGGCTCATTTCAGATGTTTATGAACTGTTAGAGGTATTTATTTGTTTCTAGTAGAGAGAGGAAGGGAGCTAATGGTGTCTTTTTTCCCTAATACAGATGCCTTGGATAATTATCTGGGCAGGATGACCAAGTCATTCCTTTACTTTCAAGATAAGCAACAAGTTAGACATCAAAAAACAGGCATACATTTCCCAGTGGATAAGTTCACTGTATATCTATCACATCAAGCAGAAATGCAATTATTTAAATCCACAGAACAAATATTATTTAAACTCATGGACAAAATTCCTAATACTTTCCCTGGCTGTGGTTTAATACTTGTTTGAAGTGCCTTTAAAACTCTGTTTGGAGGGGCAATATATAAACATTATCTTCTTATGAATATAGGCTTTTGGTCTCTCAACCTCTAGACAATCTAATTAAAAAATTAAAGAGACTTAATACTAAGAGCTGTGGAAATTACATACTAAATGTGTGTGTAATAAGTGGTAGGACTATAATATATGGGTCTGTGCTGAACAGGATTCTGTGCATTCTTACAGAACTTGACTTTTCATCACCAGTAAGGACAATTGTGTAGCTCTGATAAGGACAGGATATTCTAAATATGTATCAAGCTTGATTTATTAAGCATTTTCATGCTTAATATATGCTTAAAATAGACAAAATAATTGGAATGACATTTGTATAAATAAGGATGAAGCCTTAGAAGTATTTATGGAATAAAATGTGGCTGAGAAAACACATTCTTTGATGGTTATTTCATACCTTTAATAATGAAGGTTATACAGATTCCTTTTTTTTTCTCAATAAATATTAAAAGGTTAGTTTTAGCTCTACATTAAAATGAAAACTTTCATATCTTTAGAAGAGCACCCTAATCCAAGATTTTGCTTTCTTTGACCAAAACTCCCATGTTCAAATAGCAAGTAATTTTAGAGCTAAATCTCATCTGGAATGTGAAGAAGTTGAGATTCAAATCCTTATTTTTGTGTATTAACTCTCTGGTTCAACTCACTTCACCCTATACAAATATATTTGGGAGTTTTGAAGTCAGATTGTAACCATCAGCATTACCACAGCTTGTTTCTGCTATTTAAATGTTAAACTTTAAACTAACAACAGATTTTAAAAGAAGGAACACATGCACGATGAAGATCTCTTCAGTTTATGAACTCAGTACTTCTAACTCATATAGTTTGCAAGAATTCTCAGTCTGCCAAAATGCTTTATATTTGTGCATGTATATGTGTTGTATATGTAAATGTAGCACATTTCTATGTGCTACACAGATATACTCATGTGCCTACATGTGTGCAGCCACACAAACATATAAATATACACACACTGAAAGGTCTTGTGACCTTTCTGGAGTTCTACACTGGCAAAGAGGCATTAGGCAGCTGCTGAATGATAGCTTATTTTATGCCCTAAGCTTTAGTGATAAAGGTAGAATAAAAATAAGCAGACTATTTTACCTTTCAGTCATGAGTTTTAATTGGCATTAATTAAATCAGCTTCCAGAGGGCACATTACGTAGGGAACCTCCCCATTTAAATAATTATTCCATGTTTGTCAGACACATTAGTTCTGGTAGAAAGCCAAATTCAAAAAGAGGAGCTACAGACCAGGTAAGTGTCACTCTTAAGTGCTCCTAATTGTTTTGCAGTAATTATTGTGAGCTTTTATTATGAAAATGTTAACAGTAGTGCAGCTTTCTTCACTAAGAAGCAGTAGCAACGTGCTTCCAGAATGAACATGGCTTTTACACTAACAAATCTCCTAATGAAAACATGAAAAATATGTAGAAGAGTCCAGAAATAGTCTGGAGTCAATAGATTTTCCTCTTCCTACACAACTTCAAAGTAACTGATTTTTCATTTAGGAAAGCCAGAAAGTAATTTTCTCTAAATCTTGTTTTGTTTATCAGAAAAACAATAAATGTTTGTGTATCTTTTTGTTTCACTGGTTAGTAAAACATTGTGTGGAAATTGTAAAATATTGTGGCTTGGTGTATTCTGCCTGACAGTCTTACATTTCTGTAATAATGGAACTTCCTTCTTTTCCAGCTTGAGGCTTAGAAAATAAAAAATCCTCTTGCATGCTCTTTTATTTCTGAAATTTAACTTCATACTGAAAAAGTATAGAGAATACAAAATATATACAACTGGGTTTTGTTACCAGGAACATGACTTCCACCACCCTGTGAAATACAAAATCTTCATTTAAACAGCTTGCCAATGCACTGAAAAGATATGTCTTAATTTATTTCTTTCCCATCTATTAATTCAGGATTCCTACACAAAAAAGTACTTTTGGGATCAAGAAGTTAGAATTGGAATTGTTAGATGCATGGAAATCTTTCTCACCTGTAGACAACCAGCAAAAAAAATTGGTCATAGCTTTCTGAGTGTTAAAATTTGGTAGGGGATGGTGAATCTCTTAGCCTAGGCATGGTGTATTTCAGCAATCTGGGGAATGCAATTCTTTTGGGCAACTAAAAGAGAACAGCTTTGTATTGTTTCTTTAAATTAGTGGTGTGTTCTAGTGTTTCAGAAGTGATAAGATATTTAAAAAATGGTAGAATCTTCCAATGCTGAAAGAGATGAAACCATTTTAACTTACCAAAACAAAGCTATGACTCAGCAAAGAGATTAGCATGGAGAAGAGAACACAATATTGATAGAAAATCTCCACTGTTTCAAGGGACTAGTGATTATTCAAACTCAGTAACTTTTGAGCATAATTTGAATGAGTGATACCTAAGTTAATATAGCATTAGTGTAGCATGATTTCCTGTATTCAGTACAAAAGAGGAAAATGTGTCAGCCTAATAACTTGTCAGCATCTAGAGGGACTCATTTTCATTCCATAAAGGATATTCAAAATTCAAGAATTTAAATCATGCTTAAATCAACACAGGATGATTATGCTTTTTTTCCTTTCTAGCAAAAGTCCTCATACCATTTAGCAGACTTATTTTAATTTCTTTAACTGGCATTTACATTTGGGTTTTTTTCTTTATATCCTTTTTCCAATAAATCTTGATTTAAGACAGTAGGGAAAGATTGCTGTGTAATACTGCAAAAGTGCAGAAAGACTGCTAAAACATGTCTTTCCCTGAAGTTCTATTATTCTACTTTGGAACTGTCTAGATTTCAACCTGTGCTAGTTTTGCATGGCCTGGCTTTTGGTAGTGGGGATGCCACAGGGGTGGCTTCTGCAGGAAGCTGCTGGAATCTTCCACCACGCCTGGCAGAGCAAATCCTTGATGGYTCTGAAGATGGACATGCTGCTGGCCAAGGCTGGGCCAATGAGRGAGGTTGGWAATGCTTCTGTGATAACATATTTAAGAAGGAAATCAAAACAAAGTGCAGTTTTATCTAGTCAGAGAAGGAGAAAATGTGAGGGAAGCAACACAGGGACACCAAGGTCAGTAGAGAAGTTGGGGCTTCTCCAGGCACTGGAGATGAGGTTCCTGTGCAGGCCGTGGTGAGACCATGGTGAAGCAGCTGTGCCCCTGGAGGCCATGGAGATCCATGGAGGATGCAGAGATCCACCCACAGCCCATGGGGGTGCACGGAGGATGCAGAGATCCACCCACAGCCCATGGGGGTGCACGGAGGATGCAGAGATCCACCCACAGCCCATGGCAGAGGTGCCCATGCTGGAGCTGGTGATGCCTGGAGGAGGCTGTGATCCAGTGGGAGACCCAATGGAGAGAGAAGGCCCCACTCCCAGGCTGGAGCCTGTCCTTGGAGGACTGCACCCTGTGGAAGAGTGACCCATGCAGTTTTGGGAGGGCTGTGTGCCCGTGGGAGGGACTCACATTGCAGCAACTTTGGGAGGACTCCTGCTCGTGAGATATGGAGCCAGGTTGAGGAAGTTCATAGAGAAGTATCTCCCATGGGAGAGATCCCATGGTGTAATAGGGGGTGGGACCCCTCTTCCTGTGCAGAGGAAGAAAACCTCTTCAGTGATGAACTGACCAAACCCTCCCTGCCCTGAGGTGGTGGGAAGGAGGGAGGGGCTGGGTGATGAAGGGATGTTTTTAAGAGCTTATTTTATTTCTCATTGTCCTCCTCTGATTTTTTAAGTGATAAATTCACTTTGTACTTCTACGTTGAGCTTGTTTTGCCCTTGGAGTGTTTTCTCTCAGTCCTTATCTCACCTCAAGAAGCCTTCATTAAATTTTTCTCTGCTCTCTCAGCTGAGGCAGGTGCGGTGAGTGAGACGCTTTTGTGCCTGGAGTTTGGCCAGTCTCAAACCATTAAACAACCCAAAGAACCTGGTCTTTAACCCTTCTCTTGCAGTTCTATAACTCTTCACATGGAGAGTATTTTCTCCAGGCATGCACTTTTGTCTGCTGCATGCAAAGTGGCCCTTTGCAAGCCATGTATACGCCGTATAAAAACACAGCAGTTCTATATGTGTCTGATACAGAGACATAGATGCAGTGCCAGATTAAGCATTAATGTAATTATCAGAATGATAAGTATGATCTCTGCTGGCCAGTCTGCGGTCATTCATACTGGGAGCCTCACTTCCTGTAATCCTGGATGCATCTGACCTTTGATCTTGCTTATTCATTGTGTTCAAGGTGCCTGCTTTTTCCTTAAGGGAATATATTTTCCACATCTAGGTTTTTCCCTTGTCATTCTCTGAGCTGCCAACTATTATCATTGCAACAATTTCTCTTCTGCCTGTGTTATTACTTATTTCATGTGGCTCCCATTCATGTATTCCCAAAGCTTAGGAACAACCTTCTCTGTAAGACTGAGCCAAGGTCACCCAGCTGTGCTGCACCAAAGTAGTTCTGGGGTTAGAGAGCTCGACTCAGAGGCTGTGGGTTGTGCTCTATCTATAGTGTAAGCTAGCTAACTGCTTGCATTGTAACAACATTTCATGTAGCTTAGAAATCAGCCATCTTAAATTAAAACTCTGTAAATATTTCATTCTGTAGTCTTTATCAGATATGACAAAGTTTTATTTATAGGCCACAGTCCTGAATTATTATTTTATCTCTGAGAAAAGGAAAGCCTTATGATGTCTGGAATATGTGTGCATGTACATATATATATATATATATATTTATTTTTACAAATCTTTCTGATTTTGGAGGAAGAATTCAATTACTTTCCTGACATCCACAGGAACAGGAAATTATATGCTAGTAGCACATCTTAAATGTACACACATTTTAAGATTTTGTCACTAAGTGTTACAGGACAGTACAATAACTGTATTTCCTGTACATTTTGACTTTATTGAGGGGAATGGGAAGGCACAAGGAGCAGGTTGCAGTTGTAAAAATACTTACTTTTCCTAATGGTGATTTCTAGACCTGATTGGTCTAGACACTGTCTCTCTCATAAGAGGAGGGGAAAAATTCCTAATGAAGACTGTGGAGGGAATCAACTGTTTTGAGGTCAGTGTACAGGTGTAAAAAGCATAAGAAAACAAAGAAAGGACACAAGTTATCTAGACTTTGGAATATGGAATAGAGAGGCATGCTGGACTGTGAAAAGTAAAATGGAGAGAGAAATAGAGTTTGAGCAGAGTGGGAACAGCAGCATTAAAGCAATACTATGAGTTCATGCAATAAGAACATTCTACTTTTCAGAACCTGAAATCCTGTATTTATATCACTACAAAACATTGGACCTAAACCACTGTCTTCAGACAATTTTTCCTCCCTATGACATAATTCTTCAGTGGGATGTAGCATGTGTCAGGCTGTGATTGCATATGCTTGTTTGTTTTCAGTGAACACCAAACTTCCAGCCAAAACTTTTGTTTTATTCTGAAAATAAATGAGAGCCTCTGTGACATTGGTGTGAGTCTGGCATTTGTACCCATTCTGTCATAACAGACTGCACAGATTTCCATTTCAGCCTTTGGCAAAAGAATCTGTGTGCCCAGTTCTCACTGATCTGAATGCATGTCAGGCATTTAGGGATGTTTCATGGGCTGAGAAAGTTGAAAAATGAGAATGACAGATTTGTTTCATTCCTTTTTGAATATTCTTTTCCTTTTGTTTCTGTGATGAATTTAGTAATGAGAACTCTAGGTTGGTGCTTATTAATTTCTCCTAATTATATTATTTAAAACTAGCATGCAACATAGAAATATCTTTAGGAAGGAGGTAGAAGGATATCTGTGTTAGTGGCAAAGATGCGTGTCCTTTCTTGTTCAAAGAGCACTTTTCAAGCAGAAATTTGTTTTTTCTCTCTTGACATGGTGTAGAAACATATGAACAGGATTTTTCTTGGAAGAAAATTGGATTGTGCTGCAGAGGTGCATTGCACTGGTAGCAAGTGCATACATAGTTGGTCATACTACAGCCAGTTTAAAACAAATGAAATCCAGCAACAACTGAACAAAATCCTGGAATGTGTACAGTGTTTGTCTCAACACAGTCATCATTACTGGTCTGCACGACTAAATGTCTGTAGTCTCACAGTTCCATCACATGCCAATGAATTAAGTCTCAGCCAAAATACACTTTACTTCGATTCAGCTCAAGCCTGTAAAGGGCCAGTTGCCTTGGGCAGAAGAAGCTGCTATCTAGAGTAAGAAAACAGGAATTAAATCTTGTATCTGTCTTTTGTGTTTGTCTTCAAGAAAACTCACTTAACCTCCTTTTGTCACAGATGATGAGCTGAACTATACTGACTGAGGTGCAGCAAGCAACATTAATAATAATGCAATGCCTGGCAGGGTCATGAGCCTGGTCTTAACCCTGAAAAAGAGCAAACAATGAACTCAATACTAGCAGTCCATGACTGTAAACAGATATCCTGATGCTGTTAAATCAGGTATGTTCTCATCAGATCTCTCTATAAAATTCCAGCTGTAATTTAGAGTTGTCTGTTCATTTGTCAGACATCTAAGTTCACATCTTCATAAATACTTTAAAAATTAATTCTGTTAATACTCACATTGCACTTCCTGACTGCTGTAATCATTCAATAATGTCTTTCTGAGCTCTAACGAAAAGATTAGGACAGCTTCCCTTCTATCTCTGTAAGTCACAGACTGCACTCAATGTTTTATTGTGCTGTAGATTTTAATAAATAATTTAGAGTAAAAGGTCTTGTAAAAGTAATAAAAAAAATCCTATTCTGATATTGTTTTTATAATGAAATCATACACAAAGAAAAGTGGTACATTTTATCAGTTATGATCTGTGCATTCAGGAATAGTTTTCAATATTCATTTAAGATGTCAGCATTAGGTTTATGAATGTCTCCAGAAAAAGCGACAAAAATCTTTCTAGGTTTATTCTTCTCAGGTTTTGCTCAGCTTAAGTAATACAATTCTGTTATGACCAAAAAACCCAAACAAAAACTAAAAAAAAGGCACCCAACACAAAGAACACTTGAAATTTTACATGAAAGTGCAGAGTAAATTAAAAAGAAGAGAAAGTAAGGGATGGATTTTTTTTTTCCCTATGGAACACAAATCTCTCCAATGCCTAAAATTTAGCATGAAAATATTATTCATTTTATTGTAATTATATTAATCTATTTTTTTCAGTTTGCAGGATCTTTTAAAAGGACAAAAGTAAAATTAATATATAAAAAGAACTATATGTATACACCAGAAATTTAATACCATGGTATACCTTTTGAATCCTTTGTCTGTAATATTGGAGTAATATTGGAATGGTTTTATGGGTGGCGTTGGATCTGTTTCAGCTCTGTGACTTCAGCCTGTGACTTTTGATTCATGAATTAATATATTTATTATTCCAAATATAGATCATGGAGAACTGAATCTCAGCAACTCAAAAAAATTTATTTTCTCCAGGTAGATATGTAGGTATGAGACAAATATATATAATGTTCATATGGGTCTATAGTGGATTATGCAGAATTATTGCTCTATAAGAGAAGTGTGATAGCAATWGATTTTTCATGTTCTGAACATTACAAGTYTCTTTGTTCCCTCAATTTTTTTTCTGTTGTTCAAGTCCCACTAGAATCTGCTTATWCTTTGCCCAAAGCTCCCCCCTGTCCATGACTACCTGTTGTTTATTCTGCATTTATTTGTCAATGGAACCTGTAGTAGGAAAATGCTTTTGTGTCAAATTACACAAAATGCAGTAATCGACATGTAAGAAGATAACTGTTTTACGTGAGGGAATTTTTTTCTTGGTAATTACAATCCTTTATAAGTACTCATTCTTTTAAAAGAGTAATTTCTTGACATCACTGAATAATGCCTGTGACTATAACATTCTCTGACTTTGGAAACCAGTCATGCCCACTAAAAAGGTCACTACCATCTTGTAAAAGGTCTGTGCCTTTGACAGAGGAAAGTCTGATTTCAAATAAATAAATAAATAACAAAACCTTACTAAGTCAATCATTCATATTTTTAAAAGCTGTTTCTTAACTTTAAAAAATCCAAAGAAGGTTAAAATCCTGATGATCCATGGATTCTCTGTTTTTTCAGAAATTTTGGTTGAGATGTTAAGTTCCTTTTTCCCTAGAATACCAAGTCATAAATGCCTCTTTCAGTATTATCAGGCTGACATCCTTTTGGTTTGTTACAGTTAGATATTCTTTGATCGTGAAGACTCTTACTGCATTATTAAACTACTGGAGCCCTGAGGTAGGGACATGGAAAATTCAACTGAAAGCAGTTTCCATAAACTCCTACTTGATTAAGTTATTTCTGAACAATTTGTTAAAGCCTATTAAATGGAAACATTTGGGCATCACATACTTGTGTGATGTCTGACTTGGCTAATTGTGTCTTCAGGCCTCAAAGGCTCAAAGGCTTAGCTCAGTGCAAGTGTGGTGCATCTCTGATGAACAAGGCAAAARCAAAAGTGTAGAAAAAGAAATTCTGACTCTCTCCCTGCCATGTCCTTTGCTCCCAGACTTCTTACTGTGTATCAGTCAGGGACAGGTTGTTTCTCAAAGGCTTTCTGTGTTCAAGAGGTCTCAATCAGCCTTTTGAGATGAATGTACCTGTCAATTTGATACCCACAGCCATCTTATCAAAACCGGTCATGCAAGCATAAACCAAATTCAGGATGATGGCATTATTTTGAATTCACAACAAGAACCCATAGACTTCTGTTGCAGTTAAAGAAAATTAATTTTAAAGTATTTCATTACTATTTGTCTTCAATATTAATTAGAGAAATACAGATATCAAAATTCACAGAATGTGTAAGTATTTTTGTGTATTATATATTGGATGAAGTGTTGTATCTGTAAAAATGAAAAAAAAAAAAGCAGCGTAGTCTTAATACAGGCAACTTAAAAAAATGTTATCTCTATGAAACAACTATATATTTTCATGTAGCTGAAAAAAATCTCATCACTTTAGTTGGTTTTGCAACAACACTGACAAACATACAGGCTTAAGAGGAATTGAAAACACCCAGGCTGAGGTGTTAGAAAATAATTGCTTCATAAAACTAAAGTTTATTTCTCAGAGGTCCCAGCTTTTCTTAGAAACAGACCTATCCTTGCTTGCTATAGGGGACTTAATCTTTTAAGTTTTTCTTTATGTACAAATAGAGGTGTTCTGCAGATTATGCCTTCCACCTATGAGAGAGTATAAAAAAGTGAGAAAGAAAATAGAGGCAATGTGTTTGCCCTAAAGAATGAATGGGCAGCCACTAAAAATCTTTACATTGAATTAATGTGAGAAGCTGACTTGTTAGTACATATAGCTTTATGGTTTGTATTACAATAATCAATAATTTTGACAAAAGCCATGAGGCAAATTAGTGCACTAGATGCCATATTATTTCAGCTATTTAAGAAATACTGTGAACATTTAAGGTCAGTTACCAGTGTGTATAAAAATGTCCTGGAGTGCTGATTCACCAACTATGTGTTTTAGTCCTTTCATTTTGGGGTAGTTTTTTTGGTTTTGCTTAGGGGATTTTCTTCTCCCTCTCCCTCTCCCTCTCCTCTTCTTCTCCCCTTCATTTTTTTCCAGGGAATAAATGACTGGGTAGATGCATCAGCTTAACCTCTAGTGAATAATTTCAAATTGTCCTCCTATAACTCTAAATTAATTTTTTCATTTAGTGCACACTGCCTGAAGTTCCTTTCTGTTTTCACACTTTCTTTTTACTAGAATGGGAATTTTAAACTTTGCATGTGTATCAAAGATAGCAATTGTCATATCAGAATATTATTTTTGCCAGTTAGGTTTTGAGGACTTTTACAAATTAAAAAGGCACCTAAAATTGACTGGSGACAAGAGTGATTTGAAAGCGAACTAATARTGTTGTCTGAACAYTTTGATTACAGTCTTTAAATGAATRTTGTACATGAACCTGCATATTCCTAAATCAGCAAACTTGAAATTARCAGTTRTTTAAAAAAWTTTTCTTCAATAATTTAAGTTAGACTTTCAAAATCCTTAGCAGCCAATTTCTCTGAAATTAACAGGTGTGAAATTGTGCAAAACACCTCTGAAGTATACATAAACAAAACCAAAATTAAGTAAATCATAACAGAACCATTAACTAAATAATTTTCTAGAAAAGGGGATCTAACTTGGCAGTTAGAGTGCCTCTAGCAGCAAGCAAYTTAAGATTTTTTAAGCTAACTCCCCAAACTAATTTTTTTTTATATTTTGAAGCAGAGGCAGATAGAGCAAGAATCTTTGCTCCAGGTTTGCTTGTCAGAGGATTGATCCTATATTTTATCAATCAATACAATGAAATTATGATGGCAGTAAATAATTGAATCACACAATAAATCTGCTTGAGATTAATTTGAAAGCAGCAGAGTATAAACCTGTCAGTTTTGAGACAAATATAGTTTTTGTTTTATATCTAGGAGTGTGCTGCAGGTAACTATCTCTAATTAACACCTCATATCAAACATGGACAAGATGGCACACATGCAACCATTTGGGACCGATGTTAGATCCTCAGAAAAAGCTTTCTATCCTGGCAAGTAATTATAGAGGTGAAGAGAGTGGGAAAAACACTTATACTGAAATTAGCCACACCAGTGAAGCCTTTGCAATTGAATCAACAGTCRAGGAAAAAACCATAGATGGACTAGRAAAATGAAYGCATTTGTTTTCTMGTCATAAAGCAGATAATCAGAGTACTAGATGATCTGCAGAGTGTTTAATTGCTGTTGTGGTGAGCATCCATCACACATTAGTGCTGTTACGGATGTTGCTTAGGGTTTCATTTTAGCCAAATCACATAGCTGTACTTGCATGAGTTGTACTGAAATACATGACATTACTCACCTGACTAAGCTTAGCAATATTTTACCCATTAGCTCTTAATTTGTGGGTTAAATTTCTTTTCATAAATAGTTTATAGGCATCATGTTGCTTCTTGCACATTCATTTCCTTTTTCAGAAATTGTCTTGGAGTGTTGGTTTATACTGAAAGCAAGTGGTCACTAAAATTATTATTTGCCTTCATGAAAAAGACTAAGTAGCACTAATTCTGGTTCCGTGGTTAAAGGTTTTCAATAAATTGTAAACATGAGAACAACTGACCTTGGGGAAAAATGATGGSTGTAAGGTATATAAAAATTATGGATATTTTGAAAATAATTTTGAAAYCTTTATGATTATAGTTTCTGTAGGTAGTGTGTAAGAGTTATGTTGATTTTATAATTGGATGAATTTTTTTTTCTCTTATATGCATGTCTTCTTTAATAATTAAATTCATTGCTAGCATGAGTCAATGTCCACTAACTGATTTTTTTCTTCTATGCCTCTGTTTGGTAATTTTCCCCCACTAAACTATATTTTCTCCTAAAATAAAATATTGCGTAGCTGACTGTGCTCTAATAGAAATAAAATAACTATTTCTGTGTCTTCAACATTCTATATGGTCCTCTTTAGTATGTTTTCTCATTAAGTTGCAGATGACATCTAGTTGGGCAGAAGCGTTGATCTGCTGGATGGTGCGAATGGTCTACAGGGGGATATGGACAGGCTGGATCAGTGGGCTGAGGACAACTGTATGAGTGTTAGTAAGGTGAAATGTGGAGCCCTGCACTTGGATTTCAACAATCCCATGCARCAYTACAGGCTGGGGAAGGGTGGTTTGAAGATTGTTCAACAGAGAAAGAACTGGGGGCTGCTGGTGAACAGCCAGCTGGATATGAGCCAGTGTGTGCCCAGGTGGGCAAGAAAGCCAGTGGCATCTTAGCCTGTATCAAGAAYTGAGTGGCCAGCAGGATCAAGGCTGTGATCACCCCTCTGTACTCAGCACTGGTGAGTCTATGSTTCAAGTATTTTATCCAGTTATGAGTCCCTCACTTCAAAAAAAGCATTGAGGTGCTGGAGCATGTCCAGAGAAGGGCAACAAAGCTGGTTAAGGATGTAAAGAGTATCAGAGAATCATAGAATATTGTGATTTGGAAGGGACCCACAAGGATCAAGTCCAAATCCTAGCCCTTAACAGGACAGCCCTAACAATCCCAAAATGTACCTGAGAGTGTTATCCAAAAATTGGAACTCTGTCAAACTTGGTGCTGTGAACACTTCCCTGTGAAACTCTTCCCAACACCCAACCACCCTATGTGTGAAGAACCTTTTCCTAACATCCCAACTTCCCTCAACTGAGCATTATGCTGTTCCCTTGGGTTCTGTCATTGCTCACAAGAGAGTAAAGTACTTGGCCCTCTGCTTCCTCTCATAAGGAAACTAGATATTTCCAGCTCTCCACCATCCCTTCTACAACTTCATAACTGTGCCCCCTTCTCAAAATTTCTCATCTTCTGTGACCTGTGAGAAGTGGGTGAGGGAATGGATCTGTGAGCTGGAGAAGAGGAGGCTCAGAGAAGACCTTTCCTGGTCTCTACTTTTTGGCCAGAAAGGAGGTTGTAASAAGGTGAGAATCAGTCTCTTCTGCCATGTCTCATGTGAAAGGATGAGAGAAAATGGTCTTAAATTGCACCACTGAGGTTTASATTAGATATTAGAAAAAAGTATTTCACTGAAAGAGTGGATAAGCATTGGAATAAATTGCTCAGGGAGGTGGTGCAGTCACTATCTCTGGAAGAGTTCCAGAGGTGTTTGGAKGTGGCACTTGGGGRTAGGTTTTGGGRTGATTATGGTGGTAATGGGTTGATGGTTGGAAAATGAAGATCTTTTCCARCCTTGATGATTCTCTGATTAGGTGCTTATGTCCTGCAGAATAACAGAATATGGACTTTGTCTGAGTTGTACAGTAGCCAGTAGCACCAAAATTGTCTTATCTTCCTTTTAAATATATAATTCATAAATATTTCCAAAACTTCCATAAGTATGCTATGCTAGTATGCAAGTTCTTTTACTTCAAACTCTTAGTTCCTTTATTGAGAAGTTATTAATTCAGAGGACTGGTCCTGTTTATTTAAGTGGTACTGCAGTGCAAAAGCATGTGTGGGCCATGTGCCCAGGTTGTGTTCTGTCCTGTGATTGATATAACAGCMCACCAAATGACTAAAATTTAATTTTTTTTTCCCTGAAGAAGGTRCTCCAGGAACAGATAAACAGAATGTTTAATTTCTATCTGATTGTGAAGCTAATTTTGAATACCTAATAACAGACCCTATAACTTAGTGCTGGTGTGTTTGATCAAATATTTCTTTAGGTTGCTAAAGATGAGCTAAACTGGTGTCCAAAGGCTTTTACATAATTTGTTTTTAACTCCTGCAACGATTTTTCCTTTCACTCTCTGTTTATTTTCATTTACCAGTTATTTTAGTAGCTTGGCTCATTTAGTTTATGTGATAGCAYTTGTTTATCCATGACAACTCATGTTATTAATTTCATATATAAAATGCACCATTATGAAAAAAATCTGCCAAAAAGCAGGAGCTGTAATCAAATACTTCATACAAAAATGAGCTATGTCTCTGAATACCATAAGAAAGGATCCATTTTTCAGTACCTGAACCACCTTAGAATTCATCATTCATTCTGTTTTCTCATTTACTGTGGATACCAAATTATTAGCTAMCAGAAATCTTTTTTATATCAAATGCAAATTGCAACTGGTAAGATAATTTAACCACACTGTTAAAAAACAAAATCARAACTGAAACCAACCAACCAAACAACATGCCCAACCCTCAGAAAAAGAAAAAAACAACAATGAAAAGTCCCAACCAACCAAAAAACCTCACAGCATTTATTTTCATGTGTTGGTAAACTATATGAAATCCATATTTTTCATAGCCAGCTTGGCAGTTGCTTATTTCTTTATGAATAAATTCTGTTGCTTTTGCTCAGAAAGCATATATGACATACATATTATCATTTTTTCAAAAGACAATACTTTGTTCTTTTGGGACTATCTTTTCCTGGAACATGCAGCACCTTATTAGATATGTATCTCTCTTGCTTTATTCCAGATTTGGTGAATCTAATATACTAAATTAYAGCAATTTCCTTATCATTGAWAAWGGCAGTGTACACAACTGATAATAGKATACATTCCAATGGACATTCCTTTTCAATGGAAACCTTTATTTTCAATTCTTCTTGATTTTAAGCACCCTGTTTTTCTTCATTTTGTCAATATAATATCAGGATGAGTCCTTGCTGCTTCTTGGTGTAACCCACCTTATGTATGTATGTATGTATGTATGTATGTATGTATGTATGTATGTATGTATGTATCTATCTATCTATCTATCTATCTATCTATCTGTCTATCTATCTATCTATCATCTATCTATCATCTATCTATCTATCTATCTATCTATCTATCTATCTATCTATCTATCTATCTATCTATCATCTATCTATTGCCATATGAATCTATGTGTGTAAATACATGAAAAGCAGCGGTCTAGATTTTTGAAAAATACCTGGAGTTCCACCCCCCCACCCACAGAGGAAAAAGCTGAATCTGAATTCAAGGTAGAGAGAGAAAATGTGCAATCTGACTGCTGAAGAAAGATCTCCAGGCAGCCTTGCTGCAAGGCCTTTAGAATCACAGGATCCTAGAAAAATTTGYGTGGGAAGACATCTCAAAGATAATCTAGTTCCAACCAGTCTGCACTAGGCAAGTAYAACCTCCCACTAGATCAGGTTGCTCAGAACCTTTCTGGATTTGAATGCCTCCATGGATGGGGCACACAGAGCTTGTCTGGGCAACCTGTTCCAGTGCCTCACCACCCTCACAGTGAAGAATTTCTGCCCAATACTTAATATAAACCMTCTCTCTTTCAGTTTGAACCCATTCTCCCTTGTCCCATTACTACATGACCTTACAGGAAGTCCCTCTCTTGCTTTCTTGTGGCCCCCTTTAAGTATTGGAAGGTTGCTCTAAGGTCTTGCAGCCCTCTTTCCTTCAGACTGAGCAATACCAGCTCTCTCAGACTGTCTACACAGAAGAGGTGATCCAGCCCACTGAGTATCTTTTTGACCCTCCTCTGGGACTTACTGACCTTTTTAGGCTAGGGGCCCCAGAGCTGTACAAACTTCTTTGGATAGGGTCTCATGAGAGTGCAGTAGAGAAGGAGAATCAACTCCCTGGGCCCTACTGGTACCAGTAGCTTCAAAAATAATGGTTTAGAAAGTAGAAGGGTACTGAGAAAAGCTTTTTTTTTTTTTTAATCAAAAGACCTGACTATACCACTTAYGAAAGAATTACAGAATCACAGAATATGCTGAATTAGAAGGGACCCACAAGGATCATCAAGTCTAGTTCCTGGCCATGCACAGGACCATCCTCAATGYCTCTGAGTTCCTGCTGATACAAATCTTAAATGGAAAATATTTTCATGAGGTCATAAAACAATCATAAACAGTGTTTTAGTAAAGAGCACCAGTAATATAAAGGCATCCTGTTTAGCTAATGTCAGCTCAAGCTTCATTAATACTCATGAGAAGGAATTTTTGTCAGAGCTAGAGCTGTACATAGTTTAATCTCATATTGGGTTTTTTGTTTAAATTTTACTTGTTGTGTAAAAAGGTCCTGGATTATGTCTGTGTTTTTAAGGTATGATTGGTGACTTTAAGTGATGTCTACCCTCCATTTAACCAGCACTCCAGTCCTGTCATCAACAAAACTTTGAATTTTGGGGAAAATCCACAACCAGATTAAACTGTTGGCAGCTCTGACGAGGCAACATTGTTRATGTTGCCATGGCAGAAATTCCACATAATTTAGTACCAAAGGCCTTTGTTGTTTTGGTGTTTCTTGCTTTTATGTATTGCCTGAGTCCTGTGTAYGCAGAGATAACATTCATATGTATCGCATTGCAACTCTTGCTTTACTTTGGATTTATAAATGATTCACAACAAATTCAATCACACTGTATGTCTTCAAAAGCACGGTACTCTATGAATAACCAAGTCCCTGGGGTAGGCAGAAAATTATTGCACATACATTTGAAATAACTTTCAGTATTATACAAGTGAGGATGATGATGGAGTTGTATGTTCTAGAGTATATGAATATGATAATGTCATATAGTCATTTGAATAAATGATAAATATGCTTCCRCTATCTTAACAAATGAAGCAATTTAAAATGTAAGTTGAACAACAATAAGGGCTCAGGAGGGATAAGACAAAGCAGAAAATAAAACTAGAGCTAGGCAACAAAAGACAGAAAAGCAATGAGCTCCAAAGGAAAAAGATGGAAAGAACTCAAGTGTCATATCCCAGTGTGGCCCTGTTCATGATTATGCATACTGAACAGTGTTTATGGGTATTTAGAGCACTGAAGCATTGTCCATAGCTCTGACATGMGAAGACAGAAGATGTTGTAGGTCGTGGAAGTTACTAGCACCCAGACACTTCTCTGCAAAATATGACTGACCAGTCACATAYCAAGGTTAACAGTTCTTTGTATGTATAAGATTCTAGAAAAAAATAAAGGGAGCTGTGTTTAGCTACTGTTAGTATTTAAGTTTCATAGACTATGAATGGGTGTTCAAAATGGAACGAATATATATATATCTGTGGGAAATCCTTTTTTCTGTAAACATAAAGGTAAATTTTAAAATTGTCAGACAAAAAATAATGAGAAGTAGATATATGAAGAGGTTAATATTCTTTAGATGATGAAACAAACCTCTCAAAGGTCAATCATCTTTTATAARATCATGATATCTTCTTTGCCATTAGACTACTTATCTCAGAGTTTACTGAACTCAACCAGCTCCTAAGAATTAAGCAGTTTCTGGCTAAATCTTTCCAATGTATGTTTTTAATTCTTTATTCATGTTTACTCTGAAGTTTTGACCTGCTTTTAATTTGAGTAAGTGCTTGTTATGGTTCAATTATAAGAAGTGTAATAAAGTGGCCAGATTAGAGAATTAGAAGGGAAGYGTAAGACCATCCCTCCACTGCCAAAGTGCATGTGCTAGTGTCAGAAATTCTAACTTTAGGTTTGCAATATTTAATACTGCCGCTGTTAGTAAAGCTAAATTAGCTACAACT
>CADDXX010000355.1:30778-41761 GCA_902810485.1 Alauda arvensis
ATGTAGAAGCTGTTTTCTAAACTTTAAATAATAAAATGTATCAAATCAGGAAACTTTACCCTTCATTGATGCATTATTTTTGTCTCTTTTAACATGTATTTTTATGCCTTTCCTTCCAGGACTTTTTCTGTTTTGGACTTCTCTTCCAAACYGTTTAATTTTCCCAGATATAATTGTATTTCTTTGGCAAAAACCACTATATTGTATGATTTTAAATTACTGGTRATGCAATTCTTTCTGGTTCACAAGTCTTTGTCAATTCAAATTATTTTTACTTTTAAAATGTTGCAGTCAATGTTATCTCCTACATGCAACTAACATTTTGTTCATTTCATTACAACTGCTTCATTCAATAAAGTTTTCTCAGTCTTTGCAATCTGCTTGTAGTTACTCCATCAATGGAAAATGTGATTTATTTCATTATGTTGATTCCAGATGGTTGCCAGTGAAGCATATGTAACTATGAATCTTATACAATCTTTTATATTGCTATAGTCAGTACCTTCCTGTATGCATCTTCTTTTCAACTATGAAATTTAAGAAACATTTATATCTTGAATCCTTTGATCTACACATTATTAGATGGAGAGTCAGAAATACTAGATATACATAGCTGTAATTACTGGTGTTGAGCAGTTGTGATAATATAAGRGATAACTTAAACCAGGAGATTTTGATACCAAATCTTTATCAGTGCTGTGACTTTCTCTACAGGTGTTTATTTCCTTGTCATGATAATAAAAAGAATATATTTATGCTGTTATGAAATTACAGCTTAAAAGCTGTTGAAGAAACACAGGAGATTGTAAATTGCATCTCCAAAAGGACAAACGTGAAGTTATAGTGTAAATTGACAGCACAAGCATGGGGCAGTGTCAGAGGCTCCATGGATATAGGTAACTCAAGAATGATCAGTATTATATCATTAAAGAAATGCACCCTTGGGAGCTGTTTTGTTTTTCGGGTTTTGGGAATTTCTTTGAGGATGGGGAAGTCCACAAGGGAGGGATTATTCTCATTTTTAATAATGAAGACAAGAAGAAAATGTAAACCATATCACATGTAGAAAATTAAGATGCAAAATGTCATTATCTAGTAATGAAGTCAAAGCAACTATGCTAGCTGTGTGAGCAAATGTGAAAAGATGACAGAGTGACAGTGACTTCAGGAGTGAGAAGGAAGGTATTCTTCCTGCAAAGAGAAAGCAGAGGCCACCTTAAATATGGTTAGCAGCAAACTCCTTCCAGAGAAGAAGACAGGACTTGGATTTGTTGCAGTTCCTTCTAGTACTCCCTCTCTGGAGTACTAAAAATTTAAAGTCATTGGAGAAAGGTAGAAATTCATTAGAAAGTATGTGTATTTCAGTATTCATTGAGCCAGTATTGGGAATTATCTGAATAACTGAGTAATTGGAACTACAAACGCTAATACAATTATTCCAAAATTAATAATAACCATGTGATTAGACTGCTTAGACTTAGACTAACTGTAAACTTTTGACTCTGTTTAAAATTGCCCAGGTGATTGATCTGGCAAGAGTGGCCCAGAGGGCAGGCTGTTAACATGAATGCAATGTCATTTTCTTAACAGGAATAATTTTTCTAGCAGGCAGCTCATATATCTGCAAGGAAAATGGTCAGGCGTGACCTTCTGGAAGCAGATAGCATAATTTTGCARCAAAAATGATGATTTCCAGGCTCGAGGTCCTCTCAAAATTTTTCATACTAAGAAATTTTCATGCTAAGAAATTACTCCTTTATAAATAACAATCAATTTCTACTGGAATCTGATAAATACGAGGACCTGCTGAGAAATAAAGTGTTTACTTATGAAGAGATTCTTGCTTTACACATATTTTTCCTTCATAATTTCTYTCCATTTCCTGATATTGTAATCAATGAAATGAAAAGATTATAGTTCTCTGTGATACACAGAATTTGCCTTCTCTGAAAAGTCTACAATACTAGTGATTTAATGAAAAATATATTAATTATTATCTAGCATTCATAAAACACTAAAGAATATTTAGGTGGGTTTTTTTGGTTTTGAGGATTTTTTTATAAAATACAGATTTTGTAGGCAGTGGTCGCATAGATTCTCAACAAATTAGGATAAAGGTAAATGGCAACTCTGTAGAAGTGTGCTGGAAGGGTGGATTTCCCTCTCCTGTTTTGAAATAGGTGGTGCCACCTMGGACTCTTGGGTGTTAAGCATTACTCTACTGCTTGATGCAGTGCTCCAGGTGGGGTGCGGTCACACCAGAGCAGAGCAGAGGGGCAGACCTGCTGGCCATGCTTCTGTTGATGCATTATACAATGTCCAGTGCTCGAGAACCACCAAGGTGGAACTCAGTCCTTGCTGAGAGTTTCTGCTCCTTAGGGAATATGAGCGATGAAGTGAGTAACAGAATCTTCTGAAAAGTCTCAACAGAATTAGACCAGCTGTTTTCTATAAATGTTAAATAGCCTCCAATAAAAATAGCTTCAGAATTTCATCTGGAGAGAAAGTATGTAGAATTAAAGAGCAGGGTATATACCTAGCAGGCAGTATCTCCCTGTATTGTTTAAAAGGGACCACTAATGGCTACCTCAGGAAGACACAGTGGGTAGAGTTCCTCTTAATTCTCTTTTGACCTCTGCACATAGTGAATTATCTGAGACTGCCATTACAGTTAATTGAAAAAGCATCTTAAGTGACTTATCTGATTCTGAAACTGGTATTTAAAATCGCTTGTACTACAGAAGTAATTGTCTCCTCTCCTAATTGTAAAAGGATGAGTAGCAGAAAAAGAGTATGCTGTGACTTTTCTATCTCCCATTTGTGCAAGGTGTCAAGAAATTCAGTACTCCTTTGAAAGGTCTGCATATTTTTCTGTATGTATCAAAATGATATCTGGAAAAGTAATTTCCTATATATATAATGTAATCCTGGTAAGGGTAACTCCACAGCAGTCTCACAATATACTCCCTGTGTGCTGCAAGCAGAGGTTACAATTCTTAGTCCTTTGAGAGATCATACAAAAATAAAGGTTTCCCATACATTGGAAAACATTTAGAAAGCATTCAGCAACCACGTTTTAGCCCTGTTTGTTGTTTTCTTACTCTTTCTTTCTTTCTTTCTTTCTTTCTTTCTTTCTTTGAACTGAAAATTTAAGATACGTTTGTAATACAAAGTTCTGCATTTCCTACTTGTATACCTCTTCAATGGGATGCGTATATCCCATTAAAAATCATAATATAAGGACAGGTTTCTAGGCATTTTTGTCAGCTCTCTTGTTTTTATAAGGACCTAAATGTCAGAATAATCCTTGTGTTTCTATGTGTATTAAAAGGATGGATCTAAAAAAAGCACAGAATGTATTTGTCTAAATAAAGGCTGTTTCAATGTAAAAAGAGGAAGAAATTCCCTAATTAGTCTGATAGTTATATTTCTTAATTAAGACTAATGATATAAATGTTTGGCATTATTTCCAGCTTCTCTTTCTGGATGCTCCTGTCATGGTCAATTACCCTTTTTAGATCTTACTAGAAGATTAAGAGAATGCAAACTCTAACTGTTCATACCTAATCCAAAAAAATACATTTCTGAAATACAGTCTTGAATAACATCTTAATAAACTGTTATTGTGATACTCATTCCTTGACCTTAGATATTGTCAGTTGACATGGTTATGTTAAAACTGGAAGGAGTACAAGAAACAGTAAAAAAAATAAAAATAAAATACAAATAGTAATACAGATTTTCTTCTGTGCAAAAATATATATGTGGCATGTATTTACATAAAATTAGGGGGACAATGTTTTTATTATAGGGAACATTAATTTGAGAAATTTATGTATATGAAATTATTTGCTAAAGCTGGGAAAGTGCTGATGAAGCATAATGGCTGAAAATTCTACTTTCTAAGTGCTGAGGGACAGCTACTACTTGACATGACAAACATATTCTTCAAGATCAGAGCATGTTTGTATTGGAATTAAATAATTTGACATTCTGGTGTAATGCTTGCTTCTTGCAGGACAAACAAAGCTGCTTAGATCTCTAAAACCGATGATGTTTCAAGCAATATTAATGTTGAATACTTTCAAGAAGAAAATTTAAAAAATATATCTGAAGGAAAATACAGTTCTGAAATGCAATTTTTGAAATTAAAAGCTTAGGAGCAACCTGCAAACCTAAAAACTACAGTCTTACAACTAATTTCTTTGTTCAATTCAGAAGAAAGTACACTGTGGGACTTTACTGACAACATTTTCATGACCCTTCTCTGGACATGCTCCAACAGGTCTCTGCCCTTCCTGTGCTGAGGAACCCAAAGCTGGATGCAGTTCTCCAGGTAGGGTCCCATAARAACTGAATAGAATGAGGCAATCATCTCCCTTGCCCTGTTGGACACACTTCAGTGCAGCCCAGGATGCCACTGGCTTTCTGGGCTGCAAGTGCACATTACCAGGTTATGTCCAGGCTCTCTCCCACCAGCACCCCTAAGTCCTTCTCAACAGGGCTGCTCTCCATCTGTYCAACCCCCAGCCTGGGTTAATACCCAACCCAGGCGCAGCACCTTGCACTTGGTCTTGTTAAACCTCCTGAGAGTCCAATAGGGCCCACTTTTGGGGCTTGTCTCGGTCTCTCTGGATGACATCCCATCCTTCAGAGTGTCAACAGCACCACTCAGCTTGGTGTCATCAGTGAGTTTGCTTAGGGTGAACTCAATCCATTTGTCTGTGTCATTAATGAAGATATTATTAAATAACACTGGTCCCAGTACAGACTCCTGAAGGTCACTGCTTGCCACTGATGTTTGCTGTGACTGAACTGTTGATCACTACCCTGCAGAGGCAACCATTCAAGCAATTCCTTATCCAAGTGGCTCACCTATCTCTTCCCAGTTTGGAGAAGTATGTTGTGAAGGACTATGGCAAAGACTTTATGGAAGTCTGGATCAATGAAGGCACCTCATAATAGAAGGCCACTGGGTTACTTATGCAGAACGTGCCCCTGATGAAGCCATGATGTCTGTCTAGCATCTCCTCCCTGTCCTCCTTGTGCCTTAGCATAGCTTCTAGGAGAATCTGTTCTATGATCTTTCCARGAACAGAGCTGAGACTGACAGATTGGTAGTTCCTAGAGATATTCTTTCTACCGTTTAAGTAGATGGGTACAATACCTTTTACATATGTGAGTACTTTTTCCAGTCACCTGGGACTTCACCTGACTGCCATGACCTTTAAAATACCATGGAGACTGACTAGCTTGGCAACTACATCATCCAATTCCCTCAGGACTCTGGGGTGCATCTCATTGGTTTCCATACACTTCCATATATCCAGCTTCCTTAGGAGGTCAGGAACCTGATCTTTACATACAGTGGGAAGCATTTTTCTCATCCTAGTCCCTGCTGTCCTGCTGTCCATCTGTAGCAATGTATTTGCACAAGTTAGGTCATTCTCTGTACCATCCAAACTCCTTGCAATCTTATCAGAACACCTGTAGTCTTGTTATTCAAACCCTCAGGAATTCACCAAAGCCACTAAAGCAAAGCAGGACTAAAATAAGAATGAGAGGCTTGTGAAACTAACCATCAAGAATGCGAACCTCAGATAAAAGTGGGCTCAGTGTGATGATGGACTCTAACCAATTAGGTGCCTTAAGGAGTGCATGCCAGGCTCATGGGCAGGGCTGAGGATCCAATCAAATAATGTGTGTGTGTGTGTGAATATGCATGCTAGAATCTATAACTCTTGCTTATTGTAAACAACAAAGTGGCTTCTGCATAACCACATTAGTTCAGTGTACAGAGGTCTGTTTCTCCTGCATCCATCCAATCAAGAGGTGTGGAAAGAGAAGTTGCCGCTGAAGACTGAAGCAAAAATTGTTGAGCACCTCAGGCTTCTACTTGTCTGTAGATCACTACAGCTGGGCTSTCAGCCTTATTGCCTCCTTAGAAGAAGACCCCTTAATTTCTGTGAAATATTTTCCCAATATTTCCCTTGTACTTCCTGGTTAGTTCATATTGTTTATTTTAACTTACAAATATTTAGTTTAAAAAAAATTAACATACAAATTCATTGATATAGTTGTCAAAAAATTTTAAGATTTGTCAATCAGCAGCTCTCTAGCTTTTTTTACTTCAGCTATTTGAAAAAAACTTTGTTAAAGAAGATTAAGTAGGTTTCTGTTCTTAAATCTAAGTCAACTGAATCTCAATTAATTTTTTCATTATTTTACCTTAGACCTGATCAAAGACTAACAGCCTGCAGTTATGAGGATCACTTTTCTTATTTTTCAAGTGGTTATATCAGTCTTCAGTCTGCAGGAAATTCCATTGTATTCCAAAAATTATTAAAAATGTATATCATCATTAAATGTTTACAACTTGTAGATATTGTTTTATACCTCTTTGCTCACTAATGGATTGGAAAGTACTTTATCTGCCTTGTGTGATAAGAGGATTCATCATGCTGTTTCCTTCTGAGTAAAGAATGGAAAGATATATTGACCTCTTCTATCTTTTTCCATCATTAACTGCATTACCATTGTATTCTACCATTTAGTCTTTTTTCATATATTTTTACTTTCATATTTTTCACACCCTTATTTCTATCTTYTCTGGTCCCAGTGTCCAATGATTTCTCTTTGGTAGTTATATGCTCCCTTAATCAATTTTCTGAAATGATAACTGTGTTTTCTTTGGAAACCCTTCTATGCTTCTTTTTTAGTTGTAGCATTTGCCTTCTACAGAAACAGGCTATTTAAATAGGTCATATGGCAGGATGAACAAGATTTCTTCTTCATAGAAGAAAAAGATCTGATCTTCCACAGCTAATAATATGATTTTATTTTCCAGTGCCCACTTGAGCTCAGGAATGTGGCATATTCAAGGGATCAGCAATTTCCAATTGAAAAGACACATAATGTCAATTTAACAAACATTGCCTTCATTTAAAATTTGAATTTCCTTTTTTGGAGCTGCAAAGTGTTAAGGATATAAAACTGTGGTTTTCAGTATTCTGTACTTGCAATAATTTGGATTAATTTAGAATGRAGGTAARYTCACAGAATTGTGATGTTCAGAATMATTTAGGCTGGAAAAGAACTCCAAGATAAAGTACAATCTTTGATCACCGTCTTGTCAACTATACCAGAACACTAAGTGCCACATCCCACTGCTTCTTCAACACCTCCAGGAATGGTGACTCCACAACCTCCCTGAGAAGTCTGTTCCAAWCCTTAAAAACCTTTTCCATGAAGAAATTCTTCCTCATGTCCAACCTGAACCTCCCCTGACACAGGTTGAGGCCATTTCCCTTTGTCCTGCTGCTGGTGGGCTGGAAGAAGATGCCGACCCCCACCTTGCTTCAYCCTCCTTTCAGGCAGTTGTAGAAAGTGACAAGGTTTTCCATAAGCCTCCTTTTCTKCAGGCTAAGCATCCAGCTCCCTCAGCCACTCTTTATATGACTTACAGAAGAAGATTGACTCCTGACATGTTACAGGCTAATTGCAAATTCTTAACAGCRCAATCTTCTTTCCCAGTTCCTTTGCATAGCCCCAGAATGTAGTGAATACMCAACCATCATGGCAATCTCCCTTTGTACTTTATTGAGTGTGATTCTGGTACTGTATGCAGGATAAAAAGAACCACTCCTAATTAAATCATGGGCAGTTAAAATTCTATTTAGTATTGATCATGCATTTAACAGCAAAGACTCCAAGATACCAGATCACTATCTATTGACATCCTAGCCCCTTGAGAGGTAATTAACAATGAATCCAGCAGTATCGGATTAAACATTTTGCCTGTGGTTTATTCTCTGTGTGGGATTTTCTTCTGGCCTTCTCTGCAAAGACTGCACTTGGGAATAAACCAACAGTTTTAAGTTAAGGTGCCATAACTGTCATATAAAATAAAACAGACTGTAATTTCTTCTTACACTGATTAAATAATTTTGAAAATTTAAAAGCCTTTTTAAAAGTAGTTTTGACTGTTTTTACTAAGTATCTTGAATAAATAACCACTTGTGTATCTTCTAATCATTTACATGTGAAAATAACATTAGTGAGAAGAAATTAGTTTTGTATTTAGGAAATCTATTAACATTATTTAATCATYACAATGCAAAATTTTAAGGTAGCACTGTCAAGATAAGTGTGTATATTCAATATATAAATATATTCAATCATATTTATTATTTTATCTAAGAAATGTCGTGCTAAAAAGAGGCAATATACTCTTGTGATTTCATTTATCTGAATTTTGACCGATGTTGTTTTGAGATTGATTAAAATACAGAAAAAGAGAAGCAAATATTAGAAAAGTGAGAAAATATTRCATACTTGCTTCATGACACAAGAATTATATGCAATTCAAAACTTTAATTAGATTTATAGTGTATTTAAAATAGTTCATTATTAACATACACTTTAACTTTTTCAATCATACCTCATAATTTGCCAATCAGTGGACTTTTTTAATAGTAGCCAAAACCTTATCATAATATTGAGGACTGAAAGAAAGAGCAGAGTAGAAAACATGACTATGTCACTAWATAAATTCTTAATTGAAGCTTAACTAATATCTGATGTATTGAAATGGAGCAGAAATAATAGGAAGAAAAATAAAGGAAAAGGAACAGGAAAAGATAAACATTATCAAATGCAAAGAGCTACCTGTGAGGACTGAATAAATAGACTGAGATTCTTTAATATGGGTGGGCATGTTAGAAACCTAGAAACTCATGAAAACTTTGGGGAAAGAGAATGACATGATAGGTTCATTGACTTAATTGAGCTAAGTGGCACTAAATGCAATTAGTGAGGGATAAATTCAAAATAACAACAGGAGGGAGTTYCTCAGACAAAATGTGATAAAAATTGTAAAAGAGTTTCATCTGCATGCTAGTCATCTACACAGTTTAAAATAATGAAAGAATAATCTATCAAGATTAAAAATAGCAATGACATGTTCAGAATCACCAAAATGYGAATTGTGGTAAACTGAGAAAATATTCTGGGGAAATATCATTACATGCTTGTTCTGCTTTACTTTTTTCTACACATCACCCAATGGTTAAAATAATATTATGGATGACATAAACTTCTAGTCTGATGTAGACATGCTTGTCTTTTTGATTTAAAATATTTWCTAATCAGAGATATAATTATCACTTCCCAAGTCTTTAAAAATAAAAATCACTCAATGAGCTTTTAACTGAGTTCCTGCAGAATTTTTYCTGTGTGTAAAAGGCAGGTAAAATAGATTATTTTATAAGTTTATAATTATTTAATTATTTTAAAATGTTTAACCTTTTATATATTCTGGTTGATTAAACAGAGATTCTCATGTAATTTACTGGTTAAATCTTACTCAATTGCTCTGTCTGTTTCTTCTAGTGTTTATACCATAGATGCTTTCCATTTTCGAACACATGTTTTTGGAAATGAGYGGCCAGTTTTACCAGTCTGGAACTGTACTGATTAATCCAGAGGAGATCCTTAACTTGCATGGAGGTTCTGCATCTACAGCACTGTATGCTGAATTTTAGTTCATTCTTAAATCCAAAATATACTTTTTTGCAAACTAAGATGACCACAGAAAAATAAATCAACTAATTATGGGCTATATTGCGTTTGATATGCATATCCAAGAAGTCTGATTGACTTCCAAAGGAATAAGTCTTCTTGTGTGGATAAATAGATTTTGGCCAAATCAAGCATGTTTTAAAATTTTTTTCTTTTGTAGGGAAACATTTAAATAACATTCTTAAGACAGCCACACAAAAGGGTGGGTATTCTAAATAAAGACTTCCTATTGAGATTGAATTCTATTGTTCCGAGACATTGCAGCACATATTATCTCTTCCTGCTGAGATCCACTCTCCCTCCTACTGCATTTCCTAATTGGAACTTTTTTGTGGGAAAAAGTGACAATTCTGTATTAGGTTTGTARTTTTAAATGTCAGCAAATTATGTCAGTAAACAACCTTCAGAAGGRCATTTGCATTATTAATTGAAATTTTCCTATGAATAGAAATATGTGTAAGAATTTGTCTGTAATTCCATCGGATTATCAAACATGGCATTTCAGAGATAACACTTTGTTCTCAGAATCTGAGGAGAATTGACTGAGAAGCAGTTTATGAAATTTTCAAGTTTGGCATTTTTGGGCTGTGACTGCTGTTGACCAAAACCTTCTCTGGGACATGCTATACACAAAAATGTCAATGGCCATCCCATGCAACAGTATTTAGATCAAACAAGTAAACAAAAGTTCTAAAGTAGCTGAATGTGAAACTATGTCCCATGAAGAGAAATWGTTGTCCTACTTTCAGAGAGGAAGACAACATATATAAACATTAGAGGGCAGCAAGGACATCCAACATTTTGTGTGTTGCACTTTGTGTGTCACATCTCATGGCCTAACGCAATCCCTGGATGTAAAAACATGGGATGGGACTATGAAGACAATCACCTGAYCTTATCCTTAAATATTTATACATAAATATTTAGCATATATTGGCTTACTATATATTTGTAGTATAGATCAGGCTAGTAGTGAAATCTGTTTGTGGTGATTGCCATTAAAACAGTGACTAAGGTAAACAAGGARGCATACAGACATTAGTTTCCTGGATTTGGAGGGACTGAAAGGACCCCATCTATTTTTCTTGTCAAAATGAGGAGGTGATTTGATTACAGTACATAAATATTTTCACAGGCTCAAAATATAAGATTAATTAATTGACCAGAAAAGGGAATAACAAAGACAGCWGGCAGAAATATAAAGCAAATTCAAATGCAAAGTTAGAAAATTAATTGAGAGTATAGTTAATTCTCTAATAGAGTACACGGGAAAGGAGTACTTCCTTTATCTCKCCTGCTACAAGGATAACAGTACCTCTCCTAATGATAGATTTTTATTACTGTTACTTGTGGAACTCTGTTCACTGTACTCATGATGTTTTAAAATATTTATTTTGGGATAAA
>CADDXX010000355.1:41773-54596 GCA_902810485.1 Alauda arvensis
TTTCCTTAAGTAAAATAATCTACTTGTAGCAGAAGCAAACACTTTATAAAGCCAACTTATTTTTTAATATTTATAATAATTATATTTTTACTTTTGTATTKAATTATTTTAATTTTGTAGTGTATTGTTCTTGTTGTATTTTATTTCATTTTAAATTTTAATTTCATTATTTTTATAATGATCTYGAAATATATTATTTTTCCATTTAATGATATTTTGAAAAATTAAAAAAAGGAATTAAACAATGCTGAGATGATTTTCCTTTGCTTTTTTTTTCTTAATCACAAACATAACTGACAAAAAGCACAGAACAAAATAAAGAAGATTGAAATATTCCTATTTCTTCTGAGAAGGAGATTTGGTCAAAATAATTTTCATACTCTGCATTTTTTAAAGTTTTAAAGTTTTAATTTAGTTTACAAATTGTTAAATTCAAACTAAACAGAAATTTAMCAGCAAGTCAAGCTAGTCAAGCTTTAAGAATCTCTTAGGAAAGTGGAAGAATTTGAACTGGAGATATTACTAAACTCAAAAGAATAAGTGATGCCATTTCCAGAGATTACAAATTGTTTTTCAATATGATCTAGTGCTCTGTTCCTCCTCTGTTAATCCAGGCTACAAGTCYGCTTGTGAAAGGTCCTAGGCTGTATGTATACAAATAGTATTTCTCCAGTAGTTAGCCAGCCTTTCTGTTCATATTTCTACCAGAAATCTCAGATATATTTGCTTTTATTTTCCCCTTTTCTGAGTTTCAGATCAATACAACTGCAGGTTTTGTTTATGAAGCTACTGGTCAGATGGGCTCTAGATAACACTGTGACACCAATGCCTTTTTAAAATTTTGTTGTGYTATATTTAGTTAATAAAGCTGTTTAGTTTACAATCAATAGAGATGAAGGACTATTTGTACAATGTTTGTAGTGTTAAGAAAAAAAGATGCTGAGTGAGACAGAGGAATTTGCTATTTGTATCTTTCAGAAAAAAAATGGGCCAAAGCAACTTCTATCTGTAGAGATCAAGATGTTATTTCTCTTTCACTGTAATTCATAATAATCCTTTTTAAAATGAGGCTGAGAGCATTCTTTTAAAAAACTCTCTTACTATTTCCCAAACCCATCGCAGTGGAAGAAATATTGCAGAGAGTTYGCAAAAAGACTAAGAAAAGAGGATTTTCTACGAAAAAAGATTACTAGGTCTCACAAGGCTTTTTTTTAATAGAARAAAGGAAAGTAATCTTTTCAGTGGAGTAACTGTATTCTTCTCAATTCATATACAGTTGTGGCCTCTGTCCCCAGTCTTTCAACAACTCTGTGGACAACATTTRAATTTATGTGAAAGAGAGCTAGGAGGAGGAATTAAGATTTCCTGACTGAATTTTCTAAGAGAATAGGTATTCTCTAAGTAGACATGGAAAACATTAACAAAAATTATAACTCAGTATAATATACTTCAGCAAGTCTTAGTTATTAAATTGACAGGTCAATCATGGCCTTCCAGGTTTATGCCAACATAAGTGCATGCACTCCTGAGATGATAATTTGGGCCATTAATATATTGTCTTAGATGATCTCTTGATGCAAACACGTAAGTTGCTAACACTGAAATGCATTAATTAAACTATGTTTTATTAATTACTTGTAGACATCTAAAAAGGCAGTCAAATGTTGCAGATACCAGTTTATAATCTTTAATGATGCCCTGTTATAGGAAATCCTATTATACTGCCATGATATCCTCTATAAATTGAATGCTTAATTTAATTGCACAGCAGTATTACAGATCCTGTTCTGAATGGATGCTGTCCTGAACTTTCCTTCTTTAGAAAATTTATACAGCCTGAAACGAGTGCTCATGATGAAAAATCTTTCTCACTTGAGGGGGATTCTCAATGAGAAAGATGAATATGTCATGGCATTACATACCTCAGTTTCAGCCCACTGTACCTAATCCCATCCAGTTTTGYCGCTCTTTAACTTGCTGCATTGAAAGAGAGTCTGCAAGTATCCAAAAAAAGAAGTAAATGCCAGTAACTACTGAAGAGCTTCCAGTGTCRTATTTCCTTTATGTCCTTTGAGATCTCTACTCTTCTTCAGTACTTAGGGCATTTTACTATATTTTGATATAAATGAGAAGGATCTCTTTTTTCCCAAACTTTTTTCAATATTGTCCCGATGATAATTTTAAATTCCGAACCTGAAATGTCTGAGTACTTGAAGCTTCATGTTCCTGTTCACTCACTAGATTCTCTCTATAAAAATATGCAGTATAAATTTTGCCATGTKTAATTTAGAGTGTAATTTCCACATGACAGAGGTCTGTCACTTTTTTATATGTGAAAGAGGCAASACACACCTGGGATACAGTAGGATTCAATATTGAGGTATATTCCCAGGTGTCAGAGACTGAAATGGTTCATGCCTTAAACATTGTTATGAAGGAGTTTTACCCATTATAGCAAAAACTGTATGAAGAAGCCACAATGACAGTTTGAAGACAGACACAAGAAGCCCACCCCTCCTTGAAGATGTCTGACCGGAACTTTGGCCTGTGAGTTAMGCGGCCTAGGTAAGATAAAGGGGACCCTCTTGTTCAATCATCTCAGGTGTAGGGAGAAGTAAACACGGGTGAGGGAAAAGCATGTATGCATGAGAAAGCCAAACGCAGCAGAAAATCATCCCTGACTGGGTTTGGGTGGGGGGAGACAACAGCTCASAGAGGCCAGGTTTACACAGGGTCCTCCCCAACCAAGGGGGAAGGAGGAGGTTTCGGGTGTGTGATGTARCCTCTGGCCAGAAGCAGTGAACACCCATCCCCATCCTACCTCACACAAACCGGCCCAGCTGTGGAACCCCCAACACCACAGGCCACATCCACAGGGCATTTACGTGGGAGGCAGCTGAGGGAGGGTCATATTCCATCAAAGACCCCCTGAAGTGCTCCCCAGACTCCTTCCTGAAGCCTTGCACCACAGCATCACATGTGATACAAAGTGATGCAATAGATCCAGAGACTGCTGCAAGAGACTATCAAACTTCCCCCAGACTGGGGAGGTACCTGGGCAGTCCCACCTGGCCTGAACGTATCTCGGGTTTYGGGTTGAATGATCTTGAGATATTARAAAAAAGTCTCTTTCCAAAGCCCAGTCCCAGAATAAGAAGTCTGGACTTGTCGCCTCTGTTTTCAAGGTTGTTTAYTCTTTCTTATCTATTACATTCTTYTTCTGCCCTGCTGAGGTCCTTGCTGCAGCTCAGGTTGTCACCGACTGCCTGCCTTCAAGGCGGTGTTTACTCTTTATACTAAGTACYACGTGTTCCATGTTTACAGTTAATTRCCAATACCTATTAYCTATGTAAGACAGTACATTTTTACTCTAATCCAATCCAAAAGTGCCACCATCGCAGCAGAAGATGTCAGACAAGAAGAAGGAGCAGAAGGACAGGGACATGCCCAGATTCCTTCATTTTGCCCTCTTGAACCCCTATTCTAAAAACCCAAAATTCTACTTTTCACCTTGTGATAAATTAGCTATCATTCTAACTTTTGTGGCTTGTAAATATTCACATAAAGTTGGCAGTCTCTCCCATGGACTAAAATCAAAGGCACTGGTACTTTTGACTCCGCCCCAAAGTCTCTGGACCCCTTGCCAGAGTTTCGGACCACCCAGGGAAGCCAGAGGAATGTCCTGGGTTCCAACAAGCGTATATCARTCCATTGGATTTGATGCTTTTTGGAGGGACCCTCACCACCAAGACCTGCTGGAGAGAACCATCAGGATGCCAGTGTGATCCATGGAGTGGTGACATTTTCTTTGATCTGTCTCTGTCACTCTCTCTCTGTTCCCCCACCTCTTTTCCATTTCTTTGTCTTCCTTTCTCTCTCTCTCTCTCATATTCATTATTAAATAAAATCCATACTATTGACTTCRGCATATGGTCTTGTTTGCCCCTTAATTCAGGCAGAAGCATTTCCATTAACTTTAAAAACTGGACTGCAACACTAGGCTAATCTCTGTGTTCCAAGATGTTTTTTGCTTTTTTATCATTGAACAAAAAAAAACCCATATAATGAGATTATTTTGTGTATATATTTTGAAATTAAAAAGCACATTCAATTTAATAGCAGTTATTTCCTTTTGCTTAGCTTGTATTTCTGAAACAAAGTCTAGCAAGAGATAGAGATGATAATCACATGACAGAGTGTGAGAGAGAAGGTGACCAAAATAAAATTTATTCGGTTATGTGGAAGATTATAATAGRAGCTTTTTTTAGACAGTAAAAAAGGGGACTAACAATGGCCTGCTCTTTCTTCTAGGTTTGAAGAGGAATGAGCAGAGAAGAGTTTTGATTAAGTAGAGAAAAGGATGACATATGAAACTACATTTTACTGATATAGTAGAACATAAAAATCACATTTATAAAATAGTCATTAAAATAATTATTTATAATGAATTCATAATAAAAAGAATAAAGATGTGAAAAAGAGGGAAAAGTTAACTTAGATTGCATTTTGTATTGAAAATTGACAGAAATCTTGCTGTTGTGAGATTCCTATTTTTAGAACTTAAACAAACCCTCACCAAATTCTCCAGAGTTGTGTGARGAGTGACTGCAGTCACCTCAGCTGGTAGTCAGTTTGGGGGCTTACAAATGTGTAACTATGCATGGGGAGACAGATTGTGAGGAGGCATAGAGATAGTGCTGAGGGTAGTCTTAACTTTGATATGTTGCATCTGTGTTAACTATCTAAGAGTGGGAACAGCCTTGCCCTCCCATCTATGGATGTGATAAAGGGTCAGTTGGCARGGAGGGAGCTTAGTTAGAGTTGTAGTTGKAGTCARATGGAGTCTGCTACTSTGCTATGAGGACCCAGGRACAGGAGGTYRTGCAARGGACAGATAAGGTAAGACTTTGYACTAGGGACTGACAGGGACAGGGCTGGGACAGGGACAGGAARGAGCTAGCTGGACCTGTAGAAGGGAGACAGAAGAAGGGRAAYCAACTGACTGGCTGCTGGCATAAATGGACAGACCCTGAGAGCTGCTTTGGGAAGGAAGATAGAGACTGTTCAATAACAAAGTGTTAGTGTTTGAAGCCTTCTGGAAAGTATGAAATTCTTAAAGACTTATAGATAATAAAGTCTGTTGGACTGTCCTGTTGGAAAGTAATGAAGCACTCTGARTGCAGTGGCTGTCTCGCCTACCATAACCACGTAACTCTGTTACACAGTGTTGCCATGGTTTGATACGAGTCATGAGGTTTGCACAGTTCGTAAGGCTTCAGGACTGGGCTTGTCATTCTTGCTCATTGTGAACTTTCTTTGACCTGCCTGCAGCTTTGTTTTCCTTGCTTTAGCTGTGACAGCAACTTCTTTAATTGACCAGATGCCTAAGGCTAGCTTCTTATACTTTTTTAGCTGTTTATGTTACGGCCATGCACAGTTTTATTGAGCTAGCAGTGCATACAGTTAGCTTTTTGTAGGTAGCAATAACAAGTGGTTGCTGTAGGAAGAATAAGTTATTTACCACTCTAATACAGTGATGTAGTGCAGAAACATAAAAGCCTCGTATTATATCAGGGCTATTGAGGAGGCCCAGGGTTTGGCATAGAAGAGTACCAGCACCTGGGACATAACAGCAGAAAAAAGAGCAGAAACAAAAAAGTGTGTATATCAATTTTAACTGCTATTCTTTCTTTCTCTATTTCAATTATATCTGGACTAATGATGTTTATACTTAGGTTTCAGTTATTCCAGCAATAAAGTTTTGGCTTATAGAGTGTACTGCTTCTTTGCCAGTTTTAGCCTAACAATTGCTCTAAGATCTGGTCTTGAAAATCACACTGAGCAGCATAACTGATGTCATAACTGTATGACTATGTCACACACAGTATATTTTTATAAATTATTTTAAGATATAACATAGGATGTTTTAGAACCCCTAATTTTTAGAGGTAAAAAACATTGGGTTCCAATATGTTTTTTTCTGACCATGATGTAGAAAGCTTAGTTTTAGTCTTCCTAAGTCATTGAAAACTTCCTGATCCTAGTTAAGTACTAAAGTAACAAAAAGRAGGAAATATTTTTCAAGGTTTTAATATAGCAACTTGTTCCTTTTTTAAATATTTAATTTCTTACCTCTGTTGCTGGGGACTTCCCTTGAAAGTGCTATGAAAACTTTAAATTTGGTAAATGCTTGATCAAAACAGAAAGTTTCACTGTGCCATATATGCACTGAAAACCACTTACATACACTTAAAATCACTGACTAGAACACTGCTTTCTGAAATAATCTCTTTTTAGGGCCTGATGGAGTGCCATAAAAATGTGTCTTTGAGTAAAAAGAGACATCTTTGAGTAAAAAGAGACATTACCTACTGCTGTCAGTAGGGAAAGAGGTAGTTTATGACTGAGTTAAAAGAAAATAATGCATTTGAACCTGGTGTACTTGAAATAATTTATAAATTTCTCTCACCTGTTCTGGTGGTCACTGTACTTTACAGATACTTGAAGCTTTGAATTTAGATAGACAGAAAGGCCAGGAGTCTATTTTAACAGATTTGGKTAAAAAAATTGTTGCATTTCTTAAGGGCTCTAATTAAGCAGATGAAACCCAAGGTTTCTGRCTTTTTCTGAATACTGATGGAAGGAGGGTGAAAGTTTATTCCAGATGGAAATATCCAGAGTCTCATACTTATATTTTCTTAGCAGCAGTGCCCGTAAAAAAAAGCAAGAATCCAAATCTATTTAAGGTATTTTTTTTCCTTAGTGTGCTAGCACACGTTTCTCTAAAGATGCAGAGAGGTATTATTATCTTCATTTTATAATTGGGTAACAGAAAAACTGACATTTAACTGAAATTATTAATAAAACCCTGACAGAATATAAACCTAAAATTAAGTCTTTTGCATCCTTCATTAGCTTCTGTAGTGCCACTAGGAACTCCTTTTCAAATCAGTATGCTGAGTTACATTGATTTTAGTGTCAGATTACATTGTTCTCATTACAGAATCAAAATCAGGAGCCGAAAGAAAAAAAAAAGTAGTTATAAGATCTGTGATCTGTAAAGAATTATAAGCTTGATGCAGAGTATGGAAGAACTGTTTCCTCTACTGAGCTGCAAATACAAATCCAAAGTTACCAGTGCTGATCCTGTCAAAAAACCATTTAATGCCATGTAAGTGTTGACTAAKATATTTGTCTTATTTTGTGGGGTTTTCCAACTGTGAAGTTTCATGGAAGCATGGATTGTCCTTGTACTTTCCAGGGAGTGACTGGTTTGTGGCACTAGAAACAGATTTTGTGAAGCTCTGGCATTGTTTCTTGTCRTGCAGAAAAGATTATGCTGTTATGTACAAAAAAAAATCAGAAGACAGGTTCACTATTAATAAGCTAGACATGGAGAAATATTTTGACTGTCATTTTATCTGRAGATGATTCACTTATGTGTAAATGGTTTGCAGTTCATGTTTTTTACAGATTTTTGGCCCGCTACAKTGTTTTCATTGCTTGGCTGCCAGGCTGTTGCAAGGTAGAAAAGTGGTCTAGAGAAAAGGATCACTATATCCAGGCTTCTATTTAGGTTACCTGGGATCCATCATTTTCTTCTCATTTTCCATTTTTCTATTGTTGTTTAGAAAACAAGATTGGGTAGTYTATACACTTCATATTTTGTTCTGTTTGTTTTTCTTGGATTTAGTCCAAACCCTCAAATACTGGGTCATTTCCTAATGACTTCCTTTTTTTGACCTTTTTTTTTTTTTTTGAATGACTTCCTTTTTTTGACCTTTTTTTTTTTTGAGTTGTTGATTTGGTTTGTTTGTTTTGTTGCTTTTCTTTTTCTTTGTTATGTTGTGATTTTTCCACTATGCATTTTATATAATGAGGTTTGGGAGAAACTTTTGGTGGAATTTGAGGTCCATCAAGCATTATGATGTAAAATCACCCCTTGTGTGGTTTCCCTGCATTCATTAGTGCTATGCCAGAAATTAATTTAGCCTCCTGAGTTCTTATTTTGGCAATGAAAATAAATTATTAAGATCTGTATTCCTGGAACTGTTTCTTAGTGAAATAAGGAAAAGAAGAATATTTAGGAATAACTTTGTAAAATAGATTCTTTCAGCACTATTGTTTCTTTAGCTAATATTTAAGGGCCCATTACAGTGAAGGTCATAGAATCAGCTGGATTTTTCACCTGTGTCTTTGCTTTTCTTTCTTTTCCCACCTGATGTAACCATCCTACATCTCTCTTATGAAATACTAACAACTTTATTTTCCCTCTTTTTAAAACATCAAAAAGCATATTAAGCTTCTCTAGAGAAGTTCACACTAGAGATAGATGAGAAGAAAACAATGTTTTCTTTGACATTCCGTCCAATGATAAAATCATGTCATTTATCATTTTCCTTTCTTTAAGTGARCTATATCAGGATTTTTAATCAATAGTTGCCACCTTTAATTGCATCCTTTGTTTTTCCCATCTCTATGGATTCCTAATAAATCATTTAAAAGTCATATGCTCTACCATTACTCATAAGACTACAGTGAAAATATTGAAACCTCTAGGTATCTTGTAAACAGATGGMTAGAAACATAAAAGAATGGCACTTTTCCTGGGTTTTGCTACAAGTATGTTCATTAACTTTTTTTAAGGTTAAGGATTATTTTAGCCTTACACTAGAAGCMCTAACAATGTGTAATACATGCTGATAATGATCTCTGGGAGAAGGGACTTCCTATTGAGAAGTTTGCTCAAAAAATGACAGTATAAACATAACGAGCACAGCTRCATGTATTTCTACTTGTTGAATATTTTTTCTTGAAAATTAACCTTTTAAAATACCATGGCTTCGAAAAGGTAGAAGAATTTTATTTTTAGCTCAGATTGTCTCTTATTAGGTAAACATTAATCCCAGCAGGGTGGATATTAAATGGTTTTTTCTCACTCCAATTTGATGCTAAACTTTCATCAGTGAAGTATGGTCATAAAAAGGTCAGTTGTGCTGTCACAAAGCTGTGGRTTTGAACCTCACAATCAGTCAAATGCAAACTCTTGTTTATTATGAAAAATATATTGATGTCTGTGAATTAATTACTTTCTTTTCCTGCTAATTCACCAAGTATTATTTATRAAGCTTACTAGAGTATGCCAAATGCTAATATAATGAGATCATAATACTTTAAATTTACTAGCTAGTAATTTTGATTCTTTTAATTATTCTGGATAAAAGTGTAGATGACTATTTTCTTCTTAAGGAATAGATATGCCTACATCTAAAGACAAGTTACAATAAAATGAGACAATGTTAAATCTGCAGTGTCATGACAACTTTGGACAAAATTTTTTTTATGCAAGTCACTCTTGTGCCATGGTAGTAGTCTTGCAAAGTCCAAAAGATACTAAGATACAGTCAATTTATGCCATAGATTTAACAATATTGTTTTTATTCTCTGTAAAATCCTTATGTAAAAATCTATAACCCTATTAGCAGTATCATACCAACCTGCATTAATTTACCATATGATGTCAATTGTATTTTACACTTTAAGTAACTTACTGATTCTATATACTGCCTTTGGTGGGTTGATGCTGGCTGAACACCAAGTGCCCACGAAAGCTGCTTTATCACTCTCCTCCTTGGCTGGACAGGGGAGAGAAAACAGAATGAAAGGCTTGTGGATTGAAACAGGAGCAAGGAAAGATCACTCAGCAGTCACTGTCAACCAAAACAGGCCTGTSTGGGAAGATTGGTTTAATTTACTATTAACGAAATCACAGTAAAGTAATGAGAAATAAAACCAAATCTTAAAAACAGTTTCCCCCCATGCCTCCTTACTTCCTAGGCTTAATTCACAAATTCTTTACCTCCTTCCTGTCATCAATGCAGGGAGATGGGGAATGGGGGCTATGGCCAGTTCATCACATGTCATTTCTACTGCTCCTTCCTCCTCAGGGAGAGGACCTTCCCCTGGTCCAATGTGGATCCCTTCTGGAGGCTGCAGTTCTTCAGAAGCAGACTCCTCCAGTGCAGGTCCCTTGCAGGATCACAATTCCTGGTAGCAAATCTKCTCAGTGGTAGGCTCCTCTCACCACAGAGGCACTGCTAGGAGACTCCTCCAGCATGGGCTTCCCATGGAGTCAGCCTCCTTTTGGCATCCATCTGCTCCAGCACTGAGTCCTCCATGGGCTGCAGGTGGATATCTGTACCATGGTGGACCTCCATGTGCTGCAGGGATGTCTTCGCCATGGATTGTAGAGGAATCTCAGCTTCAGCGCCTGGAGCATCTCCTTTTCCTTCTTYACAGACCATGAGCTGTTGCTCTCACACATCCTCTCTCCAGTTGCAATTTGCTCTAGCACAATGAATTTTTCCCTTTCTTTAACTCTGTTATCCTAGAAGCATTAGCAYCATTGCTGGYGKGCTCAGCCTTGGCCAGKGGTGAGTCTGAGGTATCYGRCATTGGCTCCATCAGACACAGGGGAAGCTTCTGGCAACTTCTCACCAAAACTGCCCCAGTAGCCCCACTCTTAACAACAACCTGCCATGCAATCCCAATAAATACTGCCCCATCAGAATTATGAGAAGTTATTATATATATATCTCAATTATCGTAGAATTAAGACAAATATGTTGCTTTTCACAGCATTTTTAATTCAAAATAGTTAATAAATCCAGTAGATCATGCATTTGAATGCTACTGTCCTAGTTTAAATTTCATATTAAGTCTAGTTAATTAGATAAAATTAAATTATTATACTGTAAAAATTTAAATGGTTGTATGACAGATTAGGCTGGGAGTAGACTTAATTATTTCCTAAACTTGTACATTATCAATGAAATTCATAACATGATGAAAAACTTTCAGGTTYRTCTAGATCAGTTTCTTTTAAATGTCYAGTGAAATCCTAATGTACTCAGACAGATCCATCAATTTACAAGAGCAGAAAATCAAGGAAAAAAAACCCCTTTTTTKGGTGATCTTTTTAATCATAWATGTGRCAGCTTCTTTTCAAAAAGTTGCTTCAGGTCTTCATTGGCRTAATGATATTGAGTGTCATCTAGATGCAGATAATTCTTCATAAAGTTTGGTATACATTTATTAGAGTATGAGAGTGGGAGGAATTAGTTGCCCTTAAGGCTAYTCTTTTAATCTAGAATAAAATTGGAGTTGTAGCTGTAATTTTTGTTGTCAAAGTATATTTTTCCTTTTCATAAAGTAAAGAGTGGATGGATTACACAGCTAGAATTTGGCAGGTGCTGAATCTGCACCTGTTTCCTCCACAATTTAGTGTGCTKCAACCAATGTGAGTTCAAGATGACTGTCCAAGAGTTTAGAGTAATAAAATCAATAATCCTTTTAGACAGCTCAAAGAGTTTTATGAACTATAGCTTCAATATGTTCATCTGTCCAGCCTGGGAGATACTGCATTTATCTCTGTTTAGAAAAATATMTTTATAAGGCCGAAGGAGTATGATTCTTTCTAAATCCTACTGTTCTGTTGTGAAAAAGAGAAAGTAATATTAAAATATGTACATCTTTCACTGTAATAAACCATAAAACAGTGCTATCAGTAATGAAAGTGTTATCCCTGCTGTGTTTAAAAAATTTTTTTGTGCTGATTCAATGGTTTTGTTTATTTGTTGAGAATTCTGTCCCCTATACTGGTTTGGACTTTCATAAAGCCACTTCAGTAAAAACAATCAGTACTTATCTATTATTTTTTGAAAAACACTTAGTTCCAATTTTTTTCCTTTTTCTTTTCAATTTAAAAGAAAAAAACATGATTCATATACTTCAGTCTTTTTARAACATCACACTTACACTAGTGACTTCATGAAAGCAGGTAATTAAGAGTTATGAAATTCCATAAAATTTTGGAAGGGACATCTAGAGGGTCTCCTATTTCTGACTACATCCTGATGTGGGGGCAGTAGCAGGTCAGCTGGAGCTTCATGTTGCAATATTCCAGGAGTCGAGGTTTCACAGATTGTCTGGGAAGCCTGGCCATGCTGCAGTACCCTTGGAGTGAAAAGTACATTCCTAATGGTTAGCAAAGATCAAGCCAACAGTAGGACTGACTCCTTAACTGCAGGCACCAACATGTCTTGTTTTACAGGGTCCAGTCCTATAGAAACTGTTTAAATTAGCCTCAACAGTGGAAGAACTGCTTTCTGTATTCTCGCCAGATGTTAATTTGAAGYATCCCACATGATCTGAAGAAATCTAAAGCACAATTTTTCCAACCTGTGGACTCTGGTCCAGCTGAGCTGCTTCAGCAGAACCTCATAGCCATCTTGTGGGTAGATGGCTTCACTTCTATGAGCAGTCAAGCAATTTTTCATGGAGAGAGTACTGAAAAGCCACAGTACATTGCTGAGGCTTCTTGTCCTTTGGAACTGCATTCGTTACAATGTGCAGAAGGTTGGAAATTCACTCACATATTGCTAGTAACTGCAAGCTTGTGAGAAAGAACATAATTTTTCTCTGTAAGGTAGGCCCAAAGTAGTACAACTAAATAGAATTCATAAATGATTTGTAAAGTGGAGAAAAAAATAATGATCTCAGTCAAGCCGTCTTGCTAGCAGTGTCAAGGAAAAATAGTGTTTTAAATGCAGTCAGTCTTTCATACCTTCTTAAATATTCTCATATTGCCAGCTATAATATTTAATACTTCAGGCATCACAGCAAAGCATATATAGTAACACAGGTTGATAAATTTTCTTGTAAAAAGCCAATGAAATATATTTCTGTACTTATGCCTTGAAATTTGTTTTTATTTGATGCCTTTTTCCTTCATCTCCTCCTGCTTTTTTTTTTTTTTTTTTTT
>CADDXX010000355.1:54666-87775 GCA_902810485.1 Alauda arvensis
TTTTTCTTAATTTTCTTTTTTTTTTTTTTTTTTTTTTGAATAAGAAATATGTGGAAAATAGTCAAATGAATATATAAGTAAGATCATGTCTTTTGTAAACACATGCATACACATTTTAGAAAGGCTTAGAATGCAAAAAAAAAGGTGTATCAATGAATAACTGGGTTTCTTTTTGGTTCAKGATGCACATTAGTGTGGAGTTAATTTTATAGCTGAGTTAAAAATCCCAATTAAATAATAATGGCAATCTCATTCTACCATGGAATTTATTGTAAATTGAGAAGAAATCTTCAACTTCACCTCTTCTCTTCTGGTTAGTTTTTTGGCATTAGACCTGAACTTCCATTCTTTCTCACTGGACTATCTGATGTGAATCTGCAGTCTTATAGCTAAACTTCCTGTAGTAGCTAAATTAGTTTAATTGCAATGTTAGAAGCTRCTTGGATTTTTTTAATACTACATTGCAGCCAAATATACAGCCMTGTCTGCACTGAGATTTCTCATACTCATTCAGCTCAGGGAAGCATTAGTACAATGATATATAAAATTCTTWGTTCTCAATAGATAGGTGTGAAGTCTGATAAATGTCTCAGAAGTTAGTTTTAGTTTGTTGTAAGCTATCTCTGTTCATTTATAGAGAAATGTGGTTTACCATTTCAGGCACTGTTACATGCTTGTAAATCTAACTTCTAGATGAGAGGTTACTTGCATTTGAAGAGTTTAGAATATATAGGATGACTGGCAGCTTGCACTAGATCCATTATTCAGACAATTCCTAGTTTTCTCTCTTACGGCAAGTGTATGAAGAAATTACCTTCTAATGTCATAGAACMAATCTCATTGAACTTATGTCCTGGAGCTATGTTTCTTGTCAAATTAAGAAAATTMATTTATGAGACAGTGTTTGGTTTTATGGGCATCAACTGTTCTACCTGTCTACCTGATAGAGCACATAGAAGAGATTAATTCAATACTGATGTACCATAAAAGYGTTATGTAATTGGAGCACCTCTTTCTTACCATATGCAGTAAAGACAGACAAGACCAAKTACTATATTACATATAATGATACAGAAGTTAAATACTTAAAAATACCRAGGTGTKGAAATTTATTATGAAATATTGWCTGCTTGATGACTAAARTGTGAAATAGTAATAGTAATWATAATGAAATGGCTTTGAAAAGGGACATTCTCTCAAAACTTCTTTCACTTTGTGCCACATAAATAGTGACATTGCATGTCAGTGTCTTTCTATGTTTATGCTACCAAAATAAAAAATTGGCAGATARGAAAGCTTTTCTGAGGTTAAGAATTTGAAAACAGTTTTAAAGCTGAGCAAAATAATTGCAGCTTAATGATATTTTCAAGTTTCTGAAGTAAGGAAATGCTGAACTAAGGAATGTAGATTTCAGAGATAGRCTAATAATACCATCTCTCTATTTATATAATATTGTTCCTTATAGTGAATTAGGTGGCTCATTTTGTCTGATAGTTGGGGCAGACCGCACAAAATGAAACTTAAACCACTGAAAAATTTATGAATCAGTCAAGGCCTTATGGGGACATATATTCTGATAATAATGACACTTTATCTTTCASAGTAATGTGCTAAAAGCAGAAATAAAAAGATGGAGAAAAACATGGTATCTGCTGGAGATTAACTGTTCAAAGAAGGAAAATAGATTTCTGTAGCTGTTGGTAAGGTACAACTTTGTTTTTTCTGTCTCTGACTCAGATTTGTTTTCATATTTGTTGTTCACTTCCATCCCGAAATCTCTTTCAGTGTTCCTCAGAGTTCTTCCCAGTTGTACTGTCCTGGTTATGGTTTATTTTTCCCTAGATGCATTGGCCTGTTCTTTTGTTTGTTTTGCTATTTCCTGCTTGTACTTCTCTCACTTCTCATGTGCCTGCTGTTGTCCTCAGATGAGTGTAAAGTACTTCCCTATTTAATACTATGTCTAAATTTAGTTCTACTTGTCTTCAAATAATTACTGAAAATGTTAAATAACAACAGACCTAATATTATACCCAACACGAAAAACACCTAGGAAATTTCCTAAGACCCTTCATGATATATTATCTATAAAGATCATTTATTTTATGAAATTTTTGTTTTAGTTACAAAAATAGGTGCAGGTATAAAATAGCACAGTGTTTATATTAAAGACACACAAACATTATAATTCTTCTATTTCGGCATCTTAAGAAAAAAATTACCTGTTTCTGGATGGTTAATTGAACTAGCAATTGCTTTTGAACATGTGGGTTGGTTGTTTCCTGCTTGAAATAATTACCCAATGAAGCTTATACCAGAGCTACCAGCAGGAAGCTAACAACTGGTGTTTTGGTGAAAAGAGTTTATAAAGCATTCTATGCTTCTTTTTCTTTTTCTTAATTTTCTTTTTTTTTTTTTTTTTTTTTTTTTTGCCAGACGGAGGAACAGATGGAGGTAATGCACAAAAAATCTAAGTATATGATCTCAGCTCCAAACCAGCAGCCACAGTGAAATGTACAAAAATCAGGTGTAACTACTCTACAGTTGTTGGCTGAAAAGGAATTGACCCTTTGCCTCAAAACAAAATTTCTAAGATYAGTATTTCAGTTTTCATTTTCCAAAAGCTCAGTTAGAAAGTTTATTTCTGAGCARTAGAGGTGTCACCATCATTAGTGGGGTTTATGATTGCAAATCATCAGATATGTGATAGCTTCATTAATTCTTTAAGGTTCATTTTATGGCTTTCCATTGGTGTTCTGTACTTGTACTATGTTCCCGTATTTCTAAAATACATCTGTTTAATTTTTATGTGTTCTTAGTGGTTATATGCTTATGTTTAGAGTGCTGATTTTCAGTATCAATAGTTTAACTTTCAGGTATAATCATATATGTTAATTTTTTTCTTCTATACATGCACTATTCCCTCATTCCCAATGTAATTGACATTTCAGTCTCGGCACAGTAAGAACACAATCATAGTTGTAAATGCATTGTCAGATTGTGCTTTGGTTTGCCAAAACTGCTCCTATATTAATTTGGGGTCATTGACTGTTAACAATATGAAATGTCATGAATATGAACTAAATCAATGTGATTACCACAGTGGAAAAATTAATCACCTAGCTTGTCTTTATCGTTTGACTACCAACGGATAGGAATCTATAAACATAAAGGCAACTAAAAAGCAGCCAGGTATGCTCTTGCATATTTATACTCTTGATAATAATATCTTTGAAAAGAAGGCTGTAAAGGACACATTCAACTTTTTATGTAAAAATACTGAGAAGTGAAACCATATTAAGTAAATGAACATAATTTACAATTCATTTTCCAACTCATAATAAATATTCATTATGTTAAGTCATAAAATACTTCAATGAAAAGTCAAGAAATAARTAATGAAGGTGTAAGAGAATAAACAAAAAGCAAGGCAGATGGTTTYTATGCTGGTAAAATGGTGCCTTTTTTTGTTTCTGTGATCAACTGCAGAAAAATCTTAGGTATGCACTAYAAGGCATGATAAGCATTTAAGGGGATTTTATTTGGAAAAACAAAGCCAGGAGCTTTTGGTAGTATTTTTGTTACAATGGTTGTTTAAAAAACAAACTATGATAATAAATTTGGATTGTTTACTGAATGGCAAAGCCAAGATAATAACATAGAAGGATGATTCTGTATGAAAAACTAAAAGCAAAGCGATGTTGAAAAACTACATTTCAAAATCTCTGAAAGGCGATARGTACTGGATTCATCATAGGTGCACAATTGTTCGTATATGAATTCTCGTATTTGCATATTAAATGCTACCTTGTTGTACACATTGCTCAGCGCTCATTTTTGTGTTTGGCTTAATTACTATAAAATGATCATGTGCTACCTYTCAGAGTAACCTGTAAATACTGCCTAAACCAAAGTCACATGAATGACTTGCTATAAGAACATGTGATTACATTTGAAAACAGGTATTTCCTGCCAGAATTGCTATCAGATTTATAAACTGTATAAAAGGACACTGGAACTTGATGTCTGAAAAATCAAATAACTGTAGAGTTCATATAACAACGTTAGTGATACCTACAGAATTCTTTGGAAATACAAAATGCATGTGCCTCATGATAAAAAAAGAAAATTGAGAAARGAATATTAAATGGGCTGCTAATATTTTCATTTCTTAGTCATTGAAGAATTGTTGGCAARTAATAAATGTTTTTAAGAATAAAATGATAAGAGAATTAAATATGAGTTCACATCTCTGCAATATTTCTAGAGMAGAATTTGGCCTCATTTTTTGCACAAAGTTTGGGATGGACACCTAGGTTTCAATTTGTTGTGGCAACTTGTGCACAACTTGCTACTYGTATTTTAAACAATATATATTTAAAACACTTTGGGGGCTTGTGGGAGAAAATACTGCATATAGTGTTTTCCTGTAATGTAATAYAGTCAAATATTTAAAGCATATGTTGATAAATTTGGTTATAAAAGAACTATAAATTTTATACATTATAATTTTTTTCTGCTGAATATTTGACCTAAACAAAAATCACAATCTCTTTCTTGAAGATTATAATAATATTATTGATTACTCAGAGAAAAACTAGTTTAATATCTGTATATGTTCAGACAAGCCATTTCATAGACTAAATGTGTTCTCATATGCTTTCTTCCTATTCTGAAAATTCAAAGAATAGTTTGTAAAATTTCTTTGCGGTATCAAAGGGTCCAGTCCTAAATTGGTCCTTTCGTATTAATTGAAAAATAATCATAAAAATACTTATTTTATTCATCATTCACTTGGGAATTGATATAAGTCTCCCTTAAGTCTATGATATAAAAGTGTGTTGATGATTTTGTTGCCTGGAATTGAAAGACAAACTTTCTAAACAATAATAACAGTAGTAACATGCACAGTAGTTCTTTAATAAAAATTTTCAGGTGCACAAAATACATGCGTATTTTGTGTGTGTATTGGCATTGGTTTATTGCAATTTTTATAAATTTAATTAAATAGTCTATCTAGCAAGTTCATCCAATAGGAAACTGGTTGTCCTGGTAGACCAGGCCTGGGCCTGCCCCTTGGAGTCTGCAAGGGCTCTTAGCCTTATATTCTTTACGTGTCCCARCTGCTAGTGCAAAACAGGGTGTGCTTGTTAGAGAACCTTTTCTTTAAAAATAAGACTAAACAGAATTTTAAGAAGATGGTGCAAAGTGTGAGAAAGTTTTAAAACTATACAGGTATATATGAAAAACCTACAAAGCTACAAAGATATAAAKAATGTATGAAAAGTTAAAAGTCTTTAGCTAATTTAACATTAATGTATTTTTCTACAGTCTCTCATTAAATCTAATCAAAATACCAGAATAATATGAGCAAATTAATTGGCATATTGCTGGCAATAGTATGTAATTGCTATACTTTCTTTAGAGCTTTTCCTCCTCCTTTTACTTTTTTATTATTTTCATGCACCAAATTTTAGTTCAGGATTTTAGAAATTCTATGTGTGATAATATATTTAATACCACCAACACTCCTGAGAATAGAAAATTATTGTATATATTATTGTTAATTGCAGCCGGCATTAAAAAAAGATATTTGGAAATAGGCAAATGTTATTTCATAACTGTGATTTATTGAGTATATATTTGAATATAAATTTCCTTCATACATCCTCTTGAACATTTACCACTTACAAAAACTATTCCTCTCATTGTCATCTAATTGTAGTTCGGCTTTACTTACCAAGGTTCAATTTAGTGAAACTCTTTTTTAACAATTCTCACTCTTCTTAAGTTGCAGTAGTTTCAATATGCTATATACACAAATTACGTTGATAACTGGAGACATGGAAGAGGCTAAAAAAATAAAAAAATTATATTTTGCCATCTACAAGTTTMTCTTTCATTCATGGACCTGTATGTTTGCTTTTTGTTTAAAGCTCTCAATTTTGCTCTCAATTCTAGTTTTAGTTAGCTTAGAATGTTTTCTCTATTAATGCAACTTCTGATAGCTTGCCATTTTTTAATTGTTAGAAGATTCAAAATTTCTACTTAGCACTACTTTTCCTGTCAGTCCCCAACACTACAGTCACTCTGAGAAGCTGAACTAATTACTCCCTAGATCAATTCCCAACGATGTGAACACATATTCACAGACCACCTCTGCAAGACACACCTGAACATGTAATGAACAAACATAAAAAMCAAATTTATTCCACAGAAAATTCATGGCTGCAAGTCATCTTCCATTATGAGATCCAAATCCAGGATCTGAAAACTGGGTTAACCTTGACGGAAAAAAAATGAGAAAGTAAAATTATCTTTTTTTTTTTTTTTTTTGTGGTTCAGCACTTTGAATAATTTAGGGTCTGGTAATGAATTAGTACACATTTTTATAATGACTTGGTAAACTGAGGAATCCAACATATTCTAATTTTCCAGCAGCAGTGGAGACTTATGATTTCCCCATGTAAAGGATACAAATTATCTGCTTCAAAAATAACTCTACGATCAATAAATAAATGACATGCAGCTTAAGACTGAAGGAGTATTATTGTACAATATTCTAATATTAGATAGCATATGTGAAGATTTGGGTCGAATATGAGAAGACACCAATGCAACTTGGATGTTTCTGGTGGAAGYCTGCACAGCAGATGAAATTGTTAAAATCCAGTGGGATTTTAACTACATGACAACGTAGTGAAAATTTGGCAGTCATAGATGTTAAGATATGGCACTGTTTTCACTGAAGTCTAAGTCAGTGAATATTCATTAAGGGTTACATTTTAAAATGTGCCCACRTGTAATTTTTTCAAAATATACTCTTAGAACCTGTATTCCCAGTAGGAAGGTTCTGCATCCAGACAACTTGATATGAACTGGGAGTTTTACTCATATTTTTGTAGTTAAGCTACATTTTTACTCACATTTTTGTAGTTTGAAAGTATTTTTATGATAACGATGTACTGSTTGCTCCATTTGGTCTGGTCAGTTTTCTGTCCTCACACAGACTGTGTTCCAGTAGGTACCAATATGAATCAAAGAAAGAGACTGAAATGAGACAATTAGAGCAGTATCCCCTTACCAAGGTAACAGTTTCTACACTGATCTATTCAGGATAGAAATGCAGGGAGTCAGGGCATGTTGTTGAAGCCATASAGAAATATGGGAGAAATGCATTTGGGCTAGAACATGGGAGGAAAGTACAAAGGAGCAATTTTCCCTAGAGCAGGATTATGTACATGGTATGCTACATTTTCAGCCTTAACACAGGAAATTAATTGTAGGAAATACTGACTACCCTCTACAGATTTACTCTTAGAGCAAAAAGTYCTAACGCATATTCATGAAATCAAGCAATTGCATTAAAGCAAAAAATTAGGCCTTTTATTCTGTGCATTCAGATACTTCATTAAGTGGAAGTGAACAAGAAAGGTTCATTCCTGTTTGAACACTTGTCCCCTTGTACAGTGCATTGAAGACTTTGTCTTAAATTTCCAGAGGTTTTTCTGCAGTCAACACCGTTTGGATATCTCCTGTTGGAATGTGTTTTGTTCAGTATGAAGATCTTAAACAGTAGTCTTAGAAAAATAATAGGTACATCAAGGACAAAGAAGGCACCAACAGAAGAAAACCAACACCAAAACAAATTACAAAAATCACCAATGGCTCTGCATTCAGGTGGAGGCCAATAACAATTGGTGTTCCTCAGGCCTTTTTCTGGGKACTGGTACTCTTTAATATCTTCATCAATGACATAGTGAGATGACATGAAAGTGGGTGGTGAAGTTGAGAGGCCTGAAGGACAGGATGCCATCCAGGGACATGTGGACAAACATGAGAAGTGGGCCCATGARAACCTCATGGAGTTCAACAAGCCCAAGTGTAAAGTGCTGCTCCTGGATGATGGCAATCCTAGACATGAATAGAGACTGGGAGAAAGGCTCATTGAGAACAGCCCTGCTGAGTAGGACCTGGGGATTCTCATGGATGAAAAGTTGGGCATGGATCAACRCCATGTGCTCACAGCTATGAAGGCCAGACACATCCTGGGCTGTATCAAAAGAGGAGGGKCCAGTAGGTCAAGGAAGGGGATTCTTTCTTCTGCTCTGCTCTTGTGTGACTCCACCTGTAGTACTTTGTCCAGCTCTGGGATCCTAGCGCAAGATCTATTAGACTGGGTTCAGAAGAAGGCCATGAAGAGTCTCAGAGGGCTGGAGATCCTTTGAAATGAAGGCACACTGAGAGAACTGGGATTGCTCAGTCTGAAGAAGAGAAGATTGTGCAGAGAACTCATTGAGGGCTTGCCATGCTTAAGGGGGCTTAAAAAAGGGAAAATGACTTTTTACACAAGCACAGAATGCTAGGACAAGAGGGATTGGTTTTAAATTAAAAGGAGATTAAGATTAGGTGTTAGTAATGAATACTTTGCTGTGAGGGTAGTGAGGTACTGCAACCCGTTGCCCAGAAAAGTGGGTTTACCATCTTTGGAGGTGTGCAAAGACAGGTTGTATGGGACTTCTGAGCARTCTGGTCAAATGGTGGAGGTCTTGGTTATTAAGGCCCCTYCCRACCCAAACTCTTCTATGATTCACAATTGTCTATCCTGATGAGGACAAACAGTTTGAAGACTACAGTAGCAGATCTCMAAGGAAGCCATTTGTCTCTGCTAATTTGGAAATGCTGATGTTTTTTGTTTTACATCTTCTAAAAATTTTAATTGAAACAGTTCAGCCATTCAGTGTTAAAAATTGATTCTGAAACAGTGGGTTATGAAGGATTATGTGCTGAAAGTAGGGTCTATAACCTCTCAATTCTGTACCATCTTAATATTCTGCTGCATTTTTGGAAAAGCTGAATAATATTTCTGAAAAGTGTAATATTTTTCTGTTGCCACTTGGGTCCAATAAACAGGCTTTCAGCCTTTTCTTATATGGAGTTCCAAATTAGCATCTATCTATCTATCTATCTATCTATCTATCTATCTATCTATCTATCTATCTATCTATCTAGATATATATATACATATATAAATCCTTGAGAGATAACTGCATCAAATTCATCATATAATTAGTGGAACTCTTGGTACAGAAGTAGCTAAGACAATGGAAAAAAATGGCAATTTTCTGGCGGTAATCCAAAACTAACAAGAAGTACTTTTCAGAACTGAATATATAGAGAAGCAAGTAATTATAATGATATTCAGGGAAAATAGATAATGAGTTATTTCTGCAATGAATTTGTAATTACATGTCTGTAGAAAAAGACTACATCTACCTTTCAAAGTCATAGATAGTGTAATGTATTTAGTCAAAGAAGGATTTTCATCAAAGAAGTAACTGATACTACTTCATTCATATTTCTCAGTTAAAGGATTGTAACATKGTATTTTGACTTTCAACAACTTTAAAAGTAGAATTCCTTATTTAAAAGCTAGTGAAATTTTTGAAGATTTTTATAGGTAGAGCATTTTTTCATGCAGGGTTAGCAAAATCTTCCTTCATATTTTCTTAAAAAGTGTAACAGTAAGTACATATGTTGAGTTTTTATAAACAGTGCATTTCATATAAAATGGATTTCAAATCCCTGAGTCAGAATCCCACCTTTTACATAAAATCTTTAATGATGTAAATTTGTTTGTATGAAGACACACTGAATTAGAAAAAAAAGCAGAGAGTTCATGCTTCTATAGTATTTCTTTTCCCTCCATTTGAACAAAGTCCAAATAGACCTCTCTTTCCTCAAACTGATGTGACAAGCTGCTGCTGAATCCTGTAGGATCAATGGAGAGAGGTGCAGAAAGTATGATTTATATTTAAAAGTACCTTTCAATTATTATGACTGACTTAGCTTTTAGTGAAGTAACATTTTCTGAGAAAAAAACCCAGCACCTTGTTTTGAAAGCTTTCTATCTGCTTTCTATATTCACATTCTATATGATGTGGGATAAAAATATATAAAATATGGCTCATGTGGATATTAAAATTTATGTTTGATATTAATACTGAAGATTGGATTTAGTCTCTTAAAAAACCCTCAACAACCAACCAATCATGCTTCTTCATATGGCTTTACAGAATAAATTATTGTGTTCTTCTCATGGTTTCAGATGTGACTATTGAAGGCAAGATATGGGTTAATCTGGTACTGTACACCCATATTTAGAAGTATGTAAGTTCCTCATATTGTTTCTAGAAGCTTTTTGAGTCTGCAATCTCTGAATGAATACTGTATTATGCAATTTATAAGGAGAAGTTTCCATTAAATATTTTTACCGCCAAATAAGAATTTAATGGGTTTAATAAATATCACTATAAAAATATTATAAATTGTCCTCTACAGATACACTATTATTGTTCACTTTAAAAATTAATTGTGCATATTTTTTTCTGGTAAATACTATGAACAGTTTTAAAATGTATGCATTTCTCCTTTTTTATTTAACTCTTAACTTTCTGCACTGTGGCCAGAAGTATTGTTAASAAACAAAAAATTGTTTAACATTTAAAAAGTTTTAACATCTAAAACCTGTGCCTTCTGCCCAGGAGACATTGATTAAAGAAAATGTTGTGGCAGTCATTCAGGTATGGAAGTGATGTTTCCTGTATGTCTACAGAATATGACATTTTTTAGGAACCTTAAACTGCATGAAGTAGGTTTCATACAAGTTAATATGTATTACTATTCCATACCCAGTATGTTAATTTGAAAAATGTTATACTTTGACTTCTGTGATGTGCCTTTCAAATGAAAAGTTATTTAAAAGTTAAAATCAGTTGGCTACAGAGWACCATGTTTTTTGATGGGAATAATAGAGACAAGATGGCTGAAAGTTGTTTTTTACAATGATAGAGTTTTTACCTCTGGTTATTATCAGCTCATGCATTCATCATTACATTCTACTCATTTTTTTATTATATTGATTTATTTTATTGCCTAATAAGTTTGTAGTTGTATGAAGTTCAGAAAACATTGATTTACTTAAATTATTCAATGCTTTAGTATATAGCTATTATGTAATTTAACACTTTAGACAAATCAATAAATTTTTAAAAATTGCTTTCCTTATTCAGAAGATTTACACATGTACTTTTCTGGACTCATTCATTAGAGTGATGATGTTTTATACATAATCTATTTTGAGACTGTAAGGGGTTATGTATATACACACACATATAAATACATAAATAGWTACAAGTAAAATGAATAATTTAGGTTTGCCTAAAGCAAGCTGTAATGTAGAATATGYCTTTACATTTACAACAYTATTCTCAGACACATCATAATGTGGCCATGTAAAGATAYTTTGTTTAGCTTGCAATCATTGCTGGATGTTAAGATTGTTTCTTCCAGTATTTTAAAGACCAGAAATTTTGACTTTTAACAGAGAACAACCTTCAGTTTTCTGGAAAGTTCTAAGGCAGTGGATAAGTCTTGAGCACTACTGGATTTTTGAAGTTGGGTTACAGACAAGAAGTGTATGATCAAATATGATACAGGCTGATAACTCCATCATAAAGAAATAAATCCATGCCACATTCTTACTRAAATGCACAGTCCTGAGGCAATGTTTTTGTGCACCAAGGCCACTGATCCCTYATTCCATGTACACAATCATGGTGCTTATTAMAAAAGTTATTTTAGAAARTAAAAAGTTTCCCATTGATTAAAAGAGGCATTGATTCACATCAAAAGAATTCATAGTTCTAAACAAATGTATACTAGAAAAAAGAAGATATTGAACAAGAAGCTTGCACAGCACCATTTCTCTGCAACAAAATCCTTTTCACCTACTATACAGAGAACTGGGAAGCTTAGGGTTAATCCTGAGAGGAATTATTATTTAAATTATATTTATATTAAGAAAATTATTCACAACAGTATACAAGCTTTCATATTTGAATAGAAATKAAATATTTCATTAGCTCAGTTGGTTAGACCATGTAGCTAATAACATCGASGTAGGTGTTATATCCACATATGGGCCATTCACTTGYGAGTTGGATTTGGTGATCCTTGTGAGTCCCTTCCAWCTCAGAATATTCTGTGGTCTGTGAACATTACTATTATCTCTTCCACTGCAAAAATCTCCAGAAAAARCCAAAATCCTATATTTGCATTCTTTATTAGCTATTTAYTTCTTTAAAATCAAAGWACCTGCCRACTGTTTTGAKTRGATAGTTCAGTTTTTCATTCTCATRTTGGAAAGCTGRTGAATTAGCAGGATATATTTTTTTCTTCTTKTTTAAAGTTCYCTTTYTTTCACCTATTTCAATCACAAGGGAAAATCCACTTTGCCTGCCAATTGACAGTTTTACTTCCTTTGTCTCATTGCTTTTCTTARCAATGTCAGCTCCTGGAGACTTGTGTTAACTCACACTAATGCTCTGGAGCTGTGTCTATATCATCAATAGCTGTATACAAAATTATTTCTAAAGCTTAAAACTGTACATACAACCCATATRCATAATTCATTTCCACAGAGGTTTAAAGTTCAAGCTTGCTGCATTGCAAGATTCCTTCTGTTTTGCTCCAGGCTCCATGAAACTGTTTTAGATCTTGAAAATAAAAATACTCTATACRTAGAAGTAAGGATCAGTTAATTCAATAATCAGTTCTACCTGGAACTGTGTAATATGRCCATTAAGAAACACCTTCAAGAATCTTAAACAATCTCATTTCTAGAGGTCAGGATGAAAAATTGAAACACTATTTTTTTAATTCTGAAGGAATTGTCTAGGATTTCCTGCAGTAACATATATRTTTTCTGCAGTATTTGCCATACTACTTATATTTTGTCAGATGTAGAAATATTTTTGCTGGAAGGGTTTATACTTGGGAATTATTCAACTCTCATGCAGAATCATGTCTATTTATCCTGTGACGTGCTGGAAGAAAGTTCTCTAYTATTTCAAGTATTGAAAAAAGAAGTGTCAATTTATAGGCTCTTACTGTGCAACAGGTGTGTAACCAGTGAAAGATGACTCTGCCCATGGCAGGTGGGACAGACCATATTTAAAAGTCCATTCAACACAGACCATTCCATGATTCTGCAATCTGCCTTCTGGCACTCAGTAGTTTTGCCTGACTTGGGAGGACAGAGAGGAAGGGCTAGCTTGAAATTCCCACTGCCTTCTTGTTCCACTGATGGATGGTCCTAAAGTGACTCAAGAATCATGGTAAGAACATTTTCTCTTCCAAGAGATAGAAGGTGTAAGCTACAGAGTGGGTAYATAATGAATTCTGTTAATTAAATGCTTATATAAATGAATTGAAATTTAATAATAATAATCGGTCTAACTAGGAACACACTGCCAGTTTTACAGTGCTCCAGATTTTTTGCAGCTTTGYTGGGCATGTCTTTCAAACAAACATAGAACATATAACAATATATGTTAAAATATCCATGGGCTCTTAGGGAGATTTYTACTTTTTGTTTGCTGAATGAAAGGTTTCAGTAGGAGACTCTACGCACAGGGTAACAATGGTCCTGACTGATTAAAACAGAAAAACCCACTGATGTGTCATGATGAGAAAACCATGAAAATGTGAGGAAGAAAGTTGTAATTATCACTTTACCCTGTAGTGGTGTGCCCTAATGTAATATAGATTTAATAACAAGACAGGAAGAGAAGGCTCATCCAAACCTTTTATTAGTGGAATATTTACTTGGGTTTAYAAYRCTGAGAGACATTGACTGGGCAATTCAAACAAGGACACACAATGTCCTATTTCCTAAAAATTCTTTCCTTATAACCAGAGCTTTTCAGTGGACTGAGCCACCAGCAGCCYGGTTCATTCCATATGTAAAAAGCAGGATCTAGTGCACCTAATTAATAAACAGATGGCAATAACCCTGCGGGTCTTTAAGTCAGTAAGGGCTTTTGTGCTCCACTGGTTATGTCACAATATCCTTTCTTAAGGGATGCATATGCCAAGACTGTATAATGGCACAGCAGATGCTTCATCTTGGTTTCAGCAAGGCAGGAAGCCTGCCAAGATCCCAAGGTAGTGTCCAGACAGTTATGGAATGAGCTTAATCTTGTTACAGCGGGAGGCAGAGTCTGCCCCAGGAGCAATGAGGAGAATAATTCAGCRTGGAAGCGATTTTGCAATTCAGAGAACAATAGGATTGTAGCTGAGTGACCCCTTTAGGTAACAAAATACATGACCAACTTTATAGAGAAAGGCTTGGCACCCTCCMCTCTGATGAGTGTGCTGTGGACCTTTCCAGCTTAGTTCTGTTTTGTGGCATCCCCAGATACCTTTTGGGGGCAGCAATTCAAAACCAGCTAGGAAGTTTCTGTCCTAAGACATGGGCACAAGAATGAGATGCGTCGTGCTGCAATAGTGAATATTTAGCTAAGCATGCATTAACAGCATGAATGCTACCTCTGACTAMGGTGGAAAATATTGCTATTATTTCATTTTGGATTTCTGATGTAGTTTTTTGGCACACTCRGTATACATTTCTAAATTATTGGTAAATAATATTTTGGTTGAAACTGTGAAAGTAAATGTTATTATGTGCACAACAATGGAAAAATTTATCWCATATATAAAAACCTAGCAGATCAAAGGCTAGTAACATGCCTATTTAGATGACTTCTACACCATTCTAATATTAAAAAAAATTTGGGGACACTAGTCAATGTAGCACAATGTAAGAGAATTCCTCTTTTCTAATTTAAGTTTCCACCAAGAAGAAATAYCTGCAAGTGTTAATGTCACTTACAAGGTTATCATTGATTCATTCAGTTCCTTTCTGTTTGTTCACAAGAGATCCAGCTTTTTGGAATGACCATCCAGTTGCTACAGGGCAGGCACTTGATCTATAGCAATGCCTGCTTAATTGTAGCAGCCCATGAGAACTGAGACACAGTCTTGTTTCTGACTGCTCTGTAACTGCAGGAACTTCTAATGATTGCTAGCCACAAACATGACCAAAGGTGTCTGTAATTATTTAACCCAGTATAATACCAGGATGGACCAGATTTTGAGGGGCTCCCTATAATATAGGTTAGACAGGGATTTTCTCAAACAAAAAGAAAAGCCATTTATTTGTGTTTTTGCCATTCACAATGGCAAAACACATTCATGTTTTACAGACATTTTTAATTAATTTTTTTGAGTAGTTGCAATAGGACAGTAATTAACCCAAAATGTGATTGTTTAAGCACATTTTGCTTTGTGGCAAGCTGAATTAGACTGGATAGAGAAATCTCTCTCTGCAGAAGGCTTTTTACCTGAAATGTCTGCTATGATTTCACTGTTATAGAATGGCAGTAAATAAGGAAGGCAAGCAGAGAAGCTGTATCATTTTCTGCCACCTCCTAAAGAATCCACTACTTCAGTAGCCTCTTGGCTATGACTGAATATCATCAACAGACTACTGAGTTTACTTGATACAAGTACCACCTGCAGAGTCATAAGTGACAAGTACTGTTAATACCATAAAGCTCTAGAAACAGAGTGTGTGCCTAGTTCCTTCCTTTGCTATCCAGGGAGAAAATTCCACTGAGTCATGTTAAACATCCTTTTATAGGCATGAAAAATTCTTCATTGGTTCTCATAATCTTTCTGCTTTAATTTAAATTAATAATGTTGACAGATTCCCCTTAAGAATCCTATTCAAAAAAATCCTGAAGGCTACGAGTCAGCTTTAAAGATCTGAAAATTGCTCAATGAAGCATTTAGACACAACTGTCTTTGGAAAAGTCCTGTAATTACAGGGGAGGATAGAATCCTCCATCAGTTGGTTCCCTGTACTAGAGGGAGAGCTTTTTTTTTTTTTTTTAATTTTCTATTTTTCTTTTCTACAGATGTATTAAAAATTGGAAAAGGAGTTAACCTTACTGGTAAAGCTTTCAGCAGTCCTGGAAGCGTMTCTACAGCAGTACTTTAGCTGAGACCAGTAATGCAATTATGAAGCAACTGTCCCCACCATCCCACTTACTGTGCTTCGTCTCACATTACTTTGCAGCTGCAGAGCASGTGCATAGAATCCTTCTGGGAAGAACTAAACTGGAAGACGTATTCCAGGAACATGCCTAATGCTTTTGACGGGCAGTCTGTGCACAGGATCAGGCTGGCATTAGTCTGGAATGATTGACTTGATTCCRTTTTCATTATTATGTCTTTATAGTCTTAAATTTCTCCTTTCTGGTATCATAGTCATTTGGTAAAATTATTGCTTTAGCATTTTTTTGGCATACCTTTATGAAATTCCATTATGTAAGAACATTGTTGTTTCCTGTTGCCTTTTTTTCAAATGGTATGCCACGATGGCAAAACTTAAAACCCTTGCCCAATTGGACAAGTCAAATCACAGAGTCACCATCAAATGTCACAACTCCCACACAATCTTTCACTTTCTGTGAACGATATCCTCAGCTACCTAAATGACAGGCTTTTTTGGCTGCCCTTTAGAGTGACTGAACACATTAAATTCTATGGAATTTGGCATATAAAAAAGGTACTGTCTCCTCTATATTAATTTCTATTGTCACCCTGGGTTGCTTTTGTTAACTACTTTTTCTTTCATTTGGGGATTTTTAAAACCTTCAATTTTTATGCAGTGCCAAAAATGTTCTCTGATAAAGTAGGCACCAGAAGACCTAAGATAGGATTATTGCAGAGGCAGAGTGACAACACCTTAACAGAGAGACTTTTCAATGGGACTTTTCAAATACCAGGGGTCCTGCTTGCCAATGCTGCTTCTGCTGCACTGGGAAGAGCACGGCTTCTGTGGTAACTGGGAGGAAGACAAGAGCAAGAACTGGGATTCTGCATCCTAAGAATCAAAATATTTTGTTAGATATTGGACTTTGACGACATGATGCAATTCATTTATATGATACAGATTGCTTCAATGGTTAGGTTTAATTTTTTCAAAACCAGATTAAATGATATTTCAAATGCTTCAAATGGAGGAGAAATTCACCCACTTGTTGGGTAAATGTCTCTATTATCAGTGGAAAAAAGGTWRCCAGTACCAAACACTTTTAGATCACTCTTACAGAAATAGAATTGGGAGAGAATAAGCTTTAACCAACAAGGAAGAAATGCTCTTATGTAGTTATTTCATGAAAAATTACACTGCTATCAAACATTTCTCAGTAAGGCAAAATTGGTGGTGAGTATGCTGGCTCCCGCCTTTATGGCAATTAAATGCATCATTGAATTTTGTTACAGAAAATTTACAAGAGATATGCCTTGTGCTGTGTCTCCTAATGATTATTGGGCCTTATCAATGAGATAAATGCAAGATCTTCACAATGTCCCTACCACAGTGTGCCTGATAAYCTCTAATAACACAACAATCGAGAGGCTAAAAGAAGCTTCTTATAGCCAGGTTCATTTTTTATAACAGAAAACAAGAGAAAGATAAAAGGTTTAAACCAGCAACAACTTATATCTGTTCCCCCTTACCTCCAATTTATGCTTCCATTTTAAAGCTCTCAACTACCTYTATTTCTGATTGACAGAGCTGAATGCAACCTCTCATTGCAATGAACTTATTTAACACTTTCTCTTCTTATGTGTCTTTCTTTCAGGATGAGAAATCATTTTCCCTTGCCCTTSCTCTCCAACTCAGCAGATCCAATACTGAATTTAGGTATTCTCTTTGATTCTTGTACCTGTAGTCTCTGGTATGGGGCTCCAGCAAGGGGCTGTTTTCTCTTTAATTTTTTGATTATTATTTTCAAAAGACATGTGATACAAAGATACCTTACTTGGCAACATTTTATTTCCTGTRTGTCTCCTTGTTCTTTGCCTCTGGCTCAATGCAAAACTTTATTATATTCATAATGACTTGGTCCTAAGAGGGATAGAGAATTGCTTTGATATTAACCTTAAAATACCTTAAAAACACTTCAGTTCTGTATTCTTGCATTGTGAATGTATATAATTCATTAATTTAATTTGTAAAGGGATTACTTCAGAATAATCTTATTAGAGATGATCATATTACAAGATAGACTTACATAAGGCAATCTCATTAACTGTGYCACAGGATGTCACTTTAGATATCTCTTTTGTACCCCCAATATAAATTCATTACATGCTTCAAATTGGCTTCAAACCTTAAACTGACAAGTATTCTGTATGATGTGTGTTAACCAGGTTTAGTACATTTGGGTTTGCAATTTGTGAATAGAGATGCTTCCAGTAACATTTAAAGAATTTAAATGCAAGTAGGGATTGAAAGTCCTGCACAATCATATACTGGAATTACTTTCCATCTTGCTTAACATATGCAATCCATAGCTTCAAACATTTTAGATATTGTTACTCAGACTTGGTTTTTCATCCATTTTTATATTCCTGGAGGTATCCAATRTAGACTAGCTGAAACTACTAATATGCAATTCCTGTTGATTTTGAGATTTAAAATTAGCCCTTCATGTTCCTGATTTTACAGAGAAAATTATTAAAAAAAAATAGGCCAAAGCACCCTCAACAACAAGTGATCCTCTGCTTATTGTAGGAGGAACAGATTTCCATTCCAAAAGATATGGTGAGGAAAGAACTGTATTATGTGTAATTATGAGCAGTTTCAGAAATGTGACCCTGCAAATTAAAAAAAAAAATTGTAATTATCAATCCTTTTTCTGTACTTTAGGTTTTAAACGCAAGAACCCAGCTGTCTACACCTTCTAGAATAAAGAAGAGTAATATTTGGATTTGAGCTGATAGAAGAAGGTTGATACAGAACTAAGGAAATGTAAACCRTTCATCCACATTCCTTGGCTATGACTTTTTAGGGTCTTAAAAAATATTTCCCTTAGCATTTTGTAAAGCTGCCAGTGAACTATAGAGTTAAACTGTTCTGTCAGTTTTTGGTGGCAACTGAAWCTTTGGTGCCAATCTTTGTACTTCACTGAACAATCTGCAAAGATTTGTCAAATGGTTATTTCAGTTCCCTCAACTARCAATCAAATAGACTGGCTTCATTCCCCCTTAAATTTCTGACCCAAAAGGGTGGTGTTTTTCAYTTTTTTCTTTTCAGCAAAAACTAATATAACCATTGAGGGTGTGTTATTTACTTTTGGTTAATTGCCACAAGAYATTAATTTTAAATTTTTTGTAAGAGTAAACTTCTATAAGAGCATACAATATAGTATAATGCCATAATTTTAGGTTATCATAGATTATTTACAYTTCAGATTTTTTTTCAGATTGTACTTCTGACATGTCTGAAAGGAAAATATTACAGAGCAGTGTGAGTCTTGCTTCCCTGGAGRAAGGCAATGCAAGTCTGAGAGATTGCATATCTACCACTAGACTCTTCTGTAGGACTCTGAAGTGAGATCTATGATTTCAGCCTGCTGTATTGAAAGTCTGCATGCAGGCAATATTAGAACTGTTCCAGTGACATACAGGCAAGTGCCCACATTATAATGATAACATATAGCTCTGCTTCATTTTTATCTCACAGAAGACTGCCACTGCCACAAGAATGGTTAAAAGTGCTTGAAAAGCTGTTCTTGATGAAGAATGGCAGACTGAAGCACTACMACAGCAAGACAGTGATTATAGTGGAAAACAAAGGAAAGAAAAATTGCAGAAATGTTCTAATACCCTGTTTGGAAAGCACAAAGAGCAGCTCATTAATTTAGTTTAAGGTTTACATAAGGCAAAGCTGAATTTTAAAGCAGCATATTCTATCAGTTCTYGTTGGCTGGGAGACACTGCTGCGTTCTGGAAACTGGGCTTTTTTTGCAGTATTTAGGTTTGTTATTWTGTCAATTCTTGCCAGGTCCAAAGCAATGCAACATGATGAAATTCTAAGCTAATGATGGAGTTTATCCATCATCAGTTTGTGCTGTGTGAGAACAGGACAGCAGAAACTATAATTGTAAAATAATCTATCCAGTGAAGCTATACTTGAAATTTGTAACATGCAGTCACCAAAACTGACTTTCTTAATTTATTCAGTGGTATGATATTATAGAAAATAATTTTACTAAAGAATGACTCAACTCTTTCTTTTCTTACAAAAACATTTCAGACAACTCTGCCTATGTTAGCTCCAGCAGCACCATGCTGGGAAGGACACAATCAGACAATTCTCAAGCCATATACATTCGTGTAACTTCAAACAGCATCCTAAATCTACACTGAAGTACACAATAGACAAAAAACTCAGAGGTAATTTCAGAAATGAGTGTGATGTAGTACAAAGCCATTTAACATTGTAGTTCAATTTACCTCTAATTTTAGATTTTGTGTGGATATGCAGTGCAGCCTTGTAACCTTGATGCAAGAATGGCAACAGAAAGATCAATACTGGAAGAAAAGACTGTAATATATTACTGAGCTATGGAGAGAGCTGAGTGAAAGACAAAGACCTAAAAGCAGGAATAATTAAACAGTGGTGACTGATAGCAGATGAATTCCACACAAGCAGTGTCTCTGAAATTATCACCTRTGTTCATGGGAGAAGAGTTCCCCTATTTTCTTTGAATTAACTGATTTCAAATTGTAAGATTATCTGTAAAATGCTAAAAATGTGTGAGAAACACTCTTTTAGGCAAACCTCTACATCTGGCTGAAAACAAAGGTGGAGACAAAGCAACAGTGTGTATGTGTCAGTCCCAACACACACATAGAAATGCTTTTTTTCCCTCTCTCACTGTTACTGGGGAAATGCATGCCCACATGTGAGAGCATATTAGGAACATCTGCCTCTTCACATGTGGGAAGGCATATTAGCTTGCTCTATAATTTTATTTTCTAATATACACTAATAATTTGTGTTATGAGGGAATAAGATGTTTGATTTTGAATTACATGTATTAAGTGAGGCTCAAACTTAATCTGTTCTAGCTGAAAGTTTATCTGAAACATCTAAGAAAGTTCAAATATCAAGTTTTATGGTACAGGAAATGACAATTCTTTTACTTTAGAGAAATAATTATGGCAAATTGACATTTCTATAAAATTCTTGAAAGAAGATTTACAAGAGAAATTCAGTTAGGCTTTTAATTACGATAATGTTAATGACGTAAATTAAAAAGAATTGGGGTCAGGAAGCTAGACATAGTGAGCTATGTTGGGGGAAGTGGCTTTTAGCCCTTTTGAGATGATGGTTATTAACTCTTGAAGGAAAAATGTCTCTTAGGTTGATAAAACAGAAGCAGGAAAACCCCACAGTACTTATCCCAGGTGCTGTGTAGACACATGGTGAAGTGTATGCTACTCYATGAAATGTTGCATTTGTGTTGAGGGTACCATCAACACAGGTTAGCCAATGGCATATCCAWTGGTTTTTATTGCTCTGGTTTAGGTCAACGCATTAGAGATATTCCTCCTAGTAKAGTACTGCCCTGTGTGTTGAGTCACATGTGTTAACACTGGCCTTTTAGGTGGTGATACAGCATTTAATTCTTTCATATTACAGAACAGAATTTAGGACTCAGTCCTGTCATGTGTGCTCCCTAACTAGGAGCACCATTGCTAAAACAATATTACACATTCGGAAAATGGCAGAATTTGCACTTCTTTATGCCACTATTACTCATAGAAAATGGAATATTCTAGTTCACTAAACTAAAAATATGTCAAAATGAATGCATAAATTTATTCAGTAATTTTCAAGGATTGTGTTGTATTATTATAAACGCTTGGGGAAATTGTTTGCTTAAGGGTTCTGATGAGACAGTTTTTTGCTACACTTCCTATTTTTTAGCCTAGAGTTGTGCAGTAATTACAGTATATCAACATCTGAAGAATGGTCTGGGAGCAATTGCAGTTTTCCCTGTGGACTTGATAAAAAATTGAGAATCACTACCCGAAAAACTATATTACCTTTCTTTACAACTGCAGAATTTTTCTATCCATCCAAAATGTCAAAAGGAAATATCTTTGAATTTGTTTCTCTTGCTTTTAATAATTTAAATCTCAGAAATATTTTTTTATAAATAAAACAAAAACTGTAGCGGAATGCTGAAACTTTAATGTCATCGTACAGTGATCTCAGTCTAACATACTCTGTTTACACTGTTCTGCAGAAGTTTTTATCTTACTGTGTTACTTCTTGGGCAGCAGAGCAAACAAGACAGAGTTTTTTCAGAAAGTAGTCTCCTGCCCAGTCTCAAATTTCTTCCCAGGTTCTTTCCAGTTCACCTATACATTTAGTTTATTGTCAGAGGACTCCATGGCTTTGTTTTCCTCCCTAGCTTTCAATATGCTATTGAAAATKAAATGAAATCCTATTCATTCTGTCTTTGCTGCATGCTCAAACGTACAGTCCAACATCTGTCCTCACATGTCCAGAAGTATAACTTTGATCATTCACTTAGCATTTAATTTAATTGTAGTAAAAGCAGGCACTACAAATCAAAAGCCATATTTCAGCTTTATGTATCAGCAACACAAGCTGTTTGTTCTCATGGATGTTGGTAGCTGTCTGGATTGGCAAAGTTTGGTTGTTTGGAGAGACATGGACTGAATTTACTTATTTATTCATTCTCTCCACTTTCAATTCTGCATTCTTATTTTCTATCCTAGATTTAAATATTATTGCGCATTTTTACATGTTAGTGATCAATTGMAATGTTCATTCTTCACCTTTGTAATTCAGTTCTTTTCTGATTCAGTTCAATTCTGATCAACTGGATTAGAGAAAAAGTCTTGAACTCTTATCACCAAATGCATATCACAACCTCAGGTTTCACGTTTTGGGTGACATAAAAATCAGCATTTTTCCCTGAAATTGGAGCTTGGTCCATAGATTAAAAGTGAAATAAAAAAAGACTATCGTATAAAAACACATAAGAACACAGGATATTTTTGGTCTTCTGTGTTTAATATACTCCAAAAGAGTTTTATGACTCTAAGAATAATGAATTATTGCATCTTATAATTATCTTTTTCCAGCATCTTGTTCATGGTGGTTTTTTTAGAGAATTTTATGGAATACTTAGAACAGTTTCACCTTTGAAACCTGATATATGGAAGGAAATTGAAGCTTCTAAGCTTAATGCTCTTTATGTATTAATCCACACATTTCTAAATCTTTTATCTTATAATTTTGGTTTAGAAGACTACACCATGAAGTAATATAGACATTTGTGCTGACTGCATATAGAAAGAAAAAAGCAACAACCCACCCCAAAAKACACCTAATTACTTGAAAACTCACACCATTATTGTCTTTGATAAATCTTTGCCATTGAATAAGGAATGATTACATATTTGGCTTGATGATTTTTCTGTTTTAGAGCTTTTTAATAATTTAGTAAAAATATAATATAGTTGCAAGAAAGAAAATTTCTACCACTGGTAATGCATTCTAACAGAAGCAAAATTTCAGATCCAGCTGCTGTAGTCAGAGATATAACGTTTTCATCTGTTTTATCTCAGTACTGAAACTTTCAGGCATAAAAATTCTCATCTGCACACCATTGTCCTAAAGCAAGGAAGAGAAAGCTGTATTGCAGGTGGAACCCTGGCAAGGGAATCTAAAATCATGGGAAAATTCTGGAGATTGTCATCAGCTTATCTGTTCTATAACACAGGACGGCAGCTTTAGCTGAGACATACATCTGACAAAGCTGTGGGTTTTGACAATATATTTCTTCCTTTTATACGCCACATATTCTTTCAATGATCTTGGCCATTTCTATGGGGTTATCAGATCTCAAGCACTGAAAATGGTGCACTAATTATATATACAGGTATATGAATTTTTTTGCACATACCATAAATTTCTGGATGATACATATTTCCACATATMCAGACACATTGACAGTTGTCAAAGTAAAATTAATATTAGCAACACATTCTCAATTCAATTTTCTCCTGAAGGAGTTGAGCTGTTTCATTTCTGCACTCACAAAGGTTATATGGGGACATGAATAAAATTATTTTTAAAGTAGCAATTTGAGCTATGCTAAAGTACAAAAATAGGAATATCACTCTGGTGGTTAACAAAAAACATACTGAATTTTTTTCATTTTTCTTATTGTAGATTTTCTCAGACAGAAATTGACTTCTTTAGGCTGATGAGACTTCTATTTGCACTTGCAGCTGAAAATGTGTTATTTTTCAGGATATATTACTTGACAGCATATTAAGCACAGCTATTTTATTGATTTAATTACTTATTTCTTCAAATATGTGAATTTTGTTTACATGTAAGTGTTCTAAAATCCAAAGTTCACTCAGGAGAGAAAGAAATAGAAAAGGAGGAAACTGTTTGTCAAAAAAAGTAAAAGCTCCCTAATACCATAACTCCAATATTTCCTTCTGTATTGTTTTTAGAATGATACTTTAATAATTCWCAAAATGGTATTAAAACATTGTTTAGATTTTTTTTTAAGTAGTGTAATAAACCCCACACCTTTTAACAGGGGATTAATCATAAAAAAATCAATAAATAAAGCTTACCTAGGTAAATTTTGAGAGTATATTATTACCATGGTGCTTTCTCCACAAATTTTGAAGGAAGTRAGAAAGAAGTTAACTATAATATGCCTTATAGACATTACATTTGAGTTATGTTTTAACATTGTTATGTGGAAACTACAGAATGAGARAGAATGAATTGCTTTTTTTGTGGTATATCTGTCTTTAACAATCACTATAAYGCCTTCTGTGTCTGTATTCTGTTATAATTGCTATTAATTAGGTGACAATRCATTTTTAACTCAAATTCCTATTATGATTTTAAATGTTTTGTTATTTCTTCATTTCAAAAGATATGAAGGTTGGCTTATAACACTYTTATTTGGTTTCTGCTAAAATCTTGTCAGTTTCCATCCCCCATTGAATATGGGAAAGTTTCTTCAAACACTCGCAATCACTCACAAAATAAACATTTTTCCCCTCCCTTGGGATACCTGGCACGCATGATCTGCAGATACTTCGACAAACGACTGCTTCAGAATAGATAGAGTATCAGTGTGATTACTGAACTGTTTGATTGCCAAGAATCAGAGATTAATTCTTTTAAGTGGCAACAATATTGTAGCTATAAGCCACTGAAAACACTTGCACATAAATATGATTTTCTCATAGTTCTATGCAGTAGTCAGGACAGAGCGTAGTCTTTTATGTACATTATAATTATGAATACACAAATACTTGATTGCTCCACATTTTCCTAAATGATACAAACACGAATAAAAGCAGCACCCTGAAACCCATTTGCAGTCACAAGAGACTTTTTAATTAGCAGTCACATCTGTGTAAGAATACTATATTTTGCAAAGCTAGCAGCAACCTAAACTGTATTATTAAATTTTGGAAAAGATTACAAATCTCAGTAGACCTGTTTAACGATTCAAGAAGTAGTTTGGAATGATATCTCTGGCCTCCTGAGTCTAGTTTGAAAATAGCTAAATCTTCCATAATGATGTCATTAAATATTTAATAGTATCATATTTTGAACACCTTTCCAACATAAATGACATTAAATTTTAACCTGTTTAAACTGTTAAAGGTTATCTGAGAAAATTCAGTTTGACTACACTTTTAAAGCCAATTAAAGATACCTTGATATTAAAAGATGGCTTTTGTGAACAAATTGAATTAATGTAAACAATAAAAAAAGATCAAAGTGAACAGGTAGATTTTTATGAAGTATTTAATAAGGTTATATATTAAAATTATGAAACTTTTTTATTTTTCAACATGTTTATATTGATTTTATGTAATCCTGATCAGAATGTAGCTGCTATGCATCCAAACTCTCTATTACATCAGAGCAAAAGCTGCAAAGAAACATCAAGATTTGGAGAAATGTTGCCATTTAAAGATAAAGCAAAATTTCATTACATGGAAAAATCACCTAAAATTGATCAATAAAATAATGGTTTAAATATGAAGGAAAATACTTTTCTTGTGTGTTCTGGCTAAAAATTGCCCACTTGATTTTGCTTGCTACTGACACATACTCTAATGGGACTCGGTGACTGCGGCTTTTATTTTTGCATTTATGTTTTTAATATCATATCATTAATATCTTTGCTGCTCCATCAATGTCCTAATGGTTATAGGCTGTGAGAATGCACATGAGATTTTACTGGGGTAGTAATGCCTGCACTGTCAGCAGAGTGGGCAAAAGGCAGCTCGTCAAACAAGTGCCTGCCTTCAGGGTGTTGGTGCCTGGTTCTGGCTACCAGCATCTCCACGTCATGCTTTGGTATTTCACAGAATGCTCAGAAAACAATTAGAAATCACATATCAGCAGTGCAGAAGGAAAAAAAATACATTCAACCACAAGAACTGGAAGGAAGCATTTGAGCTTGGCATATTTTTCCAACTTTAAGCTCAATGTGAAGGACACTTTTGCAAACTGATGGTGGTCTTTAAACATTTAATGTTTCATTTCAAGTAAAAAGTGGAAATCTKATGGTAGAACCCATGTCTTTTAGAGTTTTGTTCTTGGAGGAGAAATTAAAATGCTTAATAATAAATTATTTTGTTTATGACTTGAAATATGGTCATCTTTTTTGCCAGCTTGACTTTTAATCTGACACTGGTTAATTAAAACAGCACAAAAGTAAATCTTTGTGAGATTTCTGTTCAATAAGACTTGTAATCATTTTTCAAATATTTATGTAGAAATTCAATCTAAATAATTTCATTGACTTTAGTGGGTTTTTCATGCATACAATTGCCAGATTAGGATTTTATTATTAAATCTACAGTGCAGCCAAGGATTCATGATAATAGGTGTTATATAATGTGTAAAATGTTACAGTCATTTCTCTGATAGCAAAATTCTGTATACTACATTCRCTTTTGTTTGAAATGTAAATAGAGGAAAAAATCTTTGAAAAGAATCATAGACCAAGTATCCCACTCACTGTGGTACCAAATGACATTATTTTTAAAGCTCATATAAAATAATTCCATTCAATTGGAAAATCAGTCACAACTTTGAATACTGTTGTTTTTAACAACTTAACAAGAGAGAAGCTGGAAGCAAAGAGCTTGTGGGACTTGCTTCTACTACAAAATCATACAGTTTAAATCCATTCTGTATGGCTCCTTGTATCAGAATGGGTTGTAACCATTTTCATGTCAGAGACTGGGAAAGTCATAGCTGCTAGGCCAGWCTGAACACTGGGTTTACAGTTGATTGGTAGGTGGAGAGACATAAAAAGGCACTGAAAAAATCAGTGCTCTTATATGTGGCTATTAAAGACCATCTTCTCTGAGAATAACTAGTCTCTTAAGAGCTTTGGTTTTAACTAACACAATATTTTGTTTTCCTTTCATATACTTAAATTTGATGAAAAAACAGATATTCCTCAAGCTCCTCGGGTGTTTTGAACACAGCATTTTGTTTGAATAAAACGTATTTAAGAACTGAGCACTGGCAGAAAATCTTTTTGAGCGGTGCACAAGAAATTTRAGTGACATTAAATGGTAAAATGACAGGACATTGTCTCCTATTGATWGAATCTCCTCCTATACCTCATTCCTTTTATCTTTATATATGTTTCTGCTAAGAATGCGCATAATTTCCTGTGTGAGACCATAATTCCTTATGGATAATATTCTCTGTTCTGCAATTTCTTTAATAGATCACAAAAAGAAGTGGGAAATATATGTAGCTAATTTTGAGTRGTCTCTAGATTTTTTTGAAGAGGGTCATTTCCACACCAAATCAGTTTTCATGTAGGTCTCCATGGTGAAAAATATTTTTTTACTTTTCAGTGGTTTTTTTCTGATTGACAATAACCATTCTGCAGCACTTCTTTCAAACCATTTTTCTATTTCTTCKTGGGTAGCTTCTCTACTGTACTCACTTCTTTCCATCATATTTTTACTTATTGATGTCAGACATTCCAGAAATAAATATATTTAATACCAAATTTGAGAGGTGATAATGCAGTTTTGTTAGCATTCAGAACAAACAGTACTGTTGAAATATGGGTTTTCATTTACCCTTTTAAGGCCTGCTCTTAAGTTCTTCAAAAGTTGTTTRCAATAAGCCCGTGTTRTGACAGTCTTTGCCAGAGTTAGTGYTTAGCATGAGAGCTTGACTCTAGCTGTATAATTCCTTTCATTTCTCCCTCTCTCTCCCCTTCCTGCCTTTCTTACAGAACTATTTTAATCTGYATGTGCAACCRTCTTGACATTTAACATTTTAYGTATATATGTATTTTGAAGTAGTTTTCCATTTTCCAACCTGGCCTTTTWAAATTTATTTTTRTTTTATTTTTAATAGAAATTGCTTCTGTTGTTCCCAGTTAGTATTTAAACTGAATTATAAGATAGTTAAAAATCAAACCCTTCCTTCCTTAAGTAAACTTCTTTGTATTTATAAAATGTGGTATTAATTATTAGATAACATATCATATTTTAGTCCACAAGAAACCTAATGARCTTCACACTAGGGTGTCAGGATGGGGTTTGCCTAAGGGAAACTTGGTTATTTGAACAAGACAGAAGACCTATTGATTTAATGCTCAGGACTCCAGCAGTTTATGTACAGAATGATACTGAAACRTTATGTGGAGCTCAACATTAAACTGAACACTAACCTTAGAATTAACCAGTAGGCATAGGGGAAAAAAAAACCCCTATGATCTTAATTATCTCATCAGTTATGTAATACAGTACTCATTCACTTCAGTAGAAGTCATATATGTAGAAATAAACAGATGACATGAGGTTTTAATTTTCATCTTTCATTGGATGGCTGTCTTAATTGTTGAACTAAGCTTTTGTGAGAAAAGTAGTTGGACTTAATACTGATGTGTAGCAGAAAATATTTGGGATGTTTTTGCAATGATATGCCGACTTCGAATAGAAGTGAAATATTTTAAAGCACAGTTTAGATTTGGTTTTATTTCATTACTTGCAATATTTAAGGCAGGATAAATTTCTTATTYTTCAGAGAGTAGCACAAGGTATATATTTATATATGTAAGTCTTGTGGCCTCAGAATTACTCAATAGAATAATCCATTATTGCTTTTACCCCTTAGAAATTCTTATAGCTGCTATTGTACAGTTTTAGAACAGACATGRCACTAACCAAATCCCAAGGGGTAGTGGTCAGGAGCTTTTGCAAATGGGGATGTAACCCGTGTATACCTTCTCTCTCTTCTGTTTCTGTTTAGCCCTGAGGTTAGAAKGATGAAAGTAAGAAGAATGGGGGTTGTAGCTTTAATAACTCTCATATGTAGGTAGCTTTATCATGTCACATTGTGAAGTTACTAGGACAAGCCTGTAMTTAATTTGGCATTTTAATATAATTTGATTGGCAGATTGTACCTGTATTCATTTTGGKTTTTTTTCCCCTGGATCTTGGAGAAAAAGAATGCTCAGATCTAAAATACAGATAYTGGTTTCTTTTTTTCAAAAGACTCAGCCTCAAATATTTACTCTTTATGAATGGAACTCTACTCATGCACAAATGTTTTCTTAAATCATTAACACATGCTGTTTTTAGCTACTGCTACTTCACACTGCCACTTGTTAATTCATAAATTGGTTCATTGAGTCTAGCACAATTCTTGAAATAACAGAATGATACACACCATCAATCTCAAGACTTACTCTCCTCTTCCTGTTGTAATTCAGTGCCCACCAAGCYTCTGTAAAAAAATGATTCCGACCTTTTTTGTAGATCTAGGCACTATCATTAGCATCACAGGCAGTAAATTAGACTGTCTTCTATCAGACTGACAAATGAAGGTTCTGCTAAAACATCTGGCATTCTTCTATTAAAAAGGAGATGCTTTTTTTTCAGATGGAAAAGCCTTTGAAAAAAATCTATCCATCATAGCTGAGCTCACTGCATCCTGAGTTCCTAGGTATGATATACTTACTCTTTTAACTTTGTTTTCTATTGATTACTATTCCTAGACCCCRTAATTTTGACTTTTATATCCTTTGAACACAATTCTTTGTATRTGCTCCTACAGAGTGAAATTTTTGAGAAAAGGAGAAGGCATTAGGGAATTAAATGTATTTATTCTCCTTTAAAGAATTTTTGATGTAGCTATACTACTTCATGTGGACAGCTACCACTGAACATGACTTAGTGTAGTTCTTTTCCTCTATTGGTGATCAACGAGTTCAGCTAGTGTGGCTTAAAATCCTCACAATATAATGCATGAAGAAGAGATAACAACATGGGGACACTGTTCAAACTTTTTTTTTTTAGATATTTCAGTACTACCCAATTTTATCAGCATATCCCTTTACGTGTTTTGYTTCTTTTGTTGTTTAAATGTAATAAGACCTCATTTTTCTAATTATCTATGTAACAATATGCAACCTCTAGTATTGAAAACCTCTACATAAATTTCATAGTTGCATAAGTACAAAATTTATCTACCTTAATGTGTTTCACAAAAACCTAATTTAATAATTCAGTATCTGTTGAAAGAAAAACTTTGAAGAAAGTAGCTTTGAAAAGAAAAAATATTTCAGATTAGAAGATCATCCAAAAGTATGTAAGAAGAAGACAAGGAAAGTTTGTTTCTCCTAAACTATGACTCCAAGCATGGACTCTAAGAAAAACCTTCTAAATCTGAGACACACACAGGCGTTGGTGCTTCTGTTGCTTTGAAGATCCAGAGACTTAAATCTGAAGGAGGAACCAATCTAAAATTTTAAACTAAAAACAARCTAAAATTTTAAAAGTCATGAGGTGGCAATTCACATTGGATCTAATATGACAGAACTGTGTAAAGCTTGGATTTTCATTACTAGATTAGTGGTCATTAATTAATACAACACACACCTTGGCTATGCCATACACTTAACTATTCTCTTTGTGAGCTATTACAAAATAGCTTCTTTCTTAGCTTACATGACATCTCTCAGAGCAGCAGAAGACAGTCTGTTGATGYATTTCAGAATTCATCTATATGAATACATATTCTTGTGCTTCCTGTCTTCACATATGCAATTATAGCTAAAAGTGTTACGAAATTATATTGAGGTAATCATTAAAATAGTTACCTCATCCGGATGTTCCTACATGACCTTTACATTTGAATACTAGAACTGTTTGGGATATCCTGGTAAAGATTACTCAGGAACTGATATTACTGGAATAGGTTAGGAATGACATTTCATCTCTGTGTATGAGCTGATGATAGCTGCCATGACAGTGCACCTATTTATGCACAAGGTATCAACTACAAAATGTAGTTTTGTATTACCTAGAACTACTGAACTCCTCTGTGCTTATGCCCACTGTCAGAAGTTTGACAAGAACTGGTAACTCTCCTCAGTGGCAGGTTTGCARAAGTAATTCTAAAAATGAGTATTAGGGCATTAGGAAGCCGTCAAGTCCAAAGGATGGAATTCTAAACACACAGATGAATTCTTCACAGTAAGTTTTGTATTTTGTGCTAAGCATGCTCCACTGGCTGAAAAACCTTGGCTCTATGATACCATACATTTACAAATAATAACACATGAAATTGCCAGTGATTGTRCACAGTAGGTGACCACACTGATTGAATATTTATGACAGAATAGAAAAATACATTTTGTTTACATTTTGAGTATAGAAAATGAAGCCAAGACTTCTGTAAGAAGGAAACAAGGATGAATAGGCATTTCTAAGAACAATACAGCCTGACTCCTTGTGTAATGCAGGGTGGTTATAGAGCTGTATTTCTTGTRGAACAGATATTTTCATAGRAATTCTTGCAATCTACACTCATTAKGTTGGCAATGCAAAGACTACCTGGTTCCAAAAGCTTTATTAATCACCTCCTCTGTGCCATTGTGTTTACTGCTTCTTTCTCTACATGTGTTACTTAAACATTCTTTGAATTGTGTTAAGGGAAAAYCTCTTAAAAATTAAAATAAAACTCACACTTCCCAATATATATCTTCTAAACAATGTATAATTCCATGTGCTGAGCCCCAAAAGTGGGGAAATATTGTTTGAGTGTAGAAAAACAATTTTTTAACCTCACATTTCTGCAGTGCAGTAGAGTACGGTATTCCCTTTAGACACAGAATACAAAGGTCTTAGAACAGATTAGCTGTGGGATACAGCAATTTCATGTATGCCTATGTTGTGAATTTTACTACCAGTTAGATTCTTTAAAAATTATTATTTATGAGAGAATAATAARAAAAGTAAGAAAAGTTTTTGGGTCAAGTGGAAAGAGTGAGAAATTTCACATGACTGGAGTTACACATGCTTGGAAATAACAGGTTGAAAATATAGAATGTCACAGTAAAGAACTGGAATCCCTAAGCAGCATCCTTGCYGTGACAAGAATGCAGCAGAGATATGGGCCTCAGTTATGATAAGTGCCTAAGAAAGAGAATTCTGAAGAATTTTCTGGAATTCAGAAAGTTGAAAAATTAACTAAATCCAGACCTTGATAAAAAAGGATCTCCTTGAAAGGACAGAAGTTTAAACAATTTTACCTGTTCCATCTTACAAATTTTTTTTGTAAAAATGGAATATTCTCAGTTACATTTATCTATCAGCTGATTTCTTTGGGTGYAAAATTCTCTCAAATTTTCTTTAAAATTTCAGTACAGAGAAAAGTTGTTATGGCTTTGACTCCTTCCTTTAACGCAAAAACTGGTGTCTCTGTGGAAATTCATGGTGTTTTGTCTTGCCTTATTTGCAGATCAGTACTGAGCAGCAGGTGCATTTCCTGTTTGCTTGAAGTATGGTTGCCATTTCTCTATATCTAAAATTAAAAATTATTATAAGAAAAGTTTTCTGACTTGCCTTAGTGGTTGTGCAGTTATATTGCTGCTTAGTTAGATTAACAACTTATTTGAATAATTCTCAGGAAACATCTTCACACATCTGGAAAGACACTACAGTAATTGCAATTCTTCTTGACCAAGAAGAAAAGGTCAAAACTACTTGCGTAAGTTAGGACTAGTGATCCTGGAGGGAGGTGTTTGCATTTGAATAAATGACTAGAAGCCATTACACAAAAGTATATTTATATATATACAAAAGCAACATATATAATAGGAAAATAACAAAACTGGCAGTGACTTCCCTGCTATGGTTTTCAGCCTAAAATTATCTTAAAGATTTTTAAATGTAAGCAGATCAAGTATATTTAAGACATTTAAGAATAGGGGTTTTGTTTGTTTGTTTGTTTGTTTTTTGTTTAGTTTTTTTTTTCTTTTTTTTTTTTTTT
>CADDXX010000355.1:87787-105449 GCA_902810485.1 Alauda arvensis
TTTTTCTTTTTTTTTGTGGCTTTGGTCTGACTAACCAATATTTTTCCCCTTTTTCCTTACTGGCAATCATATGCAAATAGTTTTCAGGATAAGTAATTAAGAGAGAATTCATTGCTTTGGTGTGCCATTCTTAAAGTTGCATGTCAGAACATTTTCCAAACACCGCTATTGTATATTACCCTGTCTTAGAGGCATGGCTAAACGTGAGCCATATCCCTAAGACAAAGTATGTGAGAAATGCAAAGTGTTTGAATACTAAAAGAGTCTACAAAAAGAAGTTGTTGGTACATTTTAAGCTTTTATAAACAATCTAGTTTCTGTTTCTATCTATTATCTAATTATATTAGTAAGAGCTAAATTCAGCAGCATGAGTTAATTTCTAATGCATTTTATGATTTCTTTTTCCCTCTTTTAACCTTTATTCAATACATGTCTTTTTCTTATATCTCTGTCTCCTTGTATGAATACGCATCTAGTCAGCAACACTAATGCATGTTATTTCTTACAAAAGGCAAAATGAATGTTTCACTAGCAGTATGGAAACACTCTTCCAGGATTTTCTCTTCCTAGAAACAAATTCCCTAGCTGCAATAAATTCTGGAATCATGATAGGACAAACAATACAGTAGTTCATTATGTTTATTTTCTTCTCCCAAAAGCACATTTTAAACTTACATTCTGTTGCTTTTGGAATACTTAACTACCTCAACAAAACATAAAACTCTCAGTAGCCTTTGGAAAAAAGTGACAAAATCACCTTGTGATTTGGGAGTATAGCATGTAAATCATTACTAAATAAAAGATTTTATCTTCTYCTGCCTCTAATGTAATCCTGATAGTCAGAAGAAAGTGCAACTCTACCGATAAATTCATCTACAAAAAACCAGATGGGATGTTTACAAAAATATCATGTAACAGACTTTAAAATGTTTTTAGTCTAAATAAATACAGTGTCTCACTGAAGAGAAGAAGAAGAAGAAGAAAAGAAGTGGAAATATTTCCAAGGAAATGAAGGACCCCAGATTTTGCAAAAAAGACATAATCTAATATTGGCATTCAGCAAGAATTTTTAATTAAAATACTTGATTCTTTTAAGTTCAGCACTGCATCATCTAACTCTCAGTTATCCATTTTCCAAAAAGGAATTCCTACTATATTTTCCAAAAAGGTAATTTTCCAACTATATGGGACTATTCATACAGAGAGCTGTGAGTCCTCACAATGCAATTCATATTCAGAGCCATTGCATTAAATGTCTTAACTATCTTACCTGGACATATGAACAGGTGTTAGGTAGAGGAGGCATTCAGTTTCACTTGCCTGAGGCTGACTTTATTGCTTTTCAAAACCTTGAAGGATTTGTTAGATTAGTTCAGCATTCACAAAACTTCATGGGACTGGATGTATATCTATTCCTTCTACAGGAAAGAAGAAAGTTTCTGTTTTATTTTAAAAATTTTGAGRGATGGAAGTGCAGAATGAGATGGTGTTAGGCCATTCTCACATGCACTACAGTACTCTTCTTTGTGTTAGTATGTTAAATAGCCTGTCATTTCCTAGAACACCTAAGGATTAAACTTCAGATAATTTTTCTCTCAAATCTGTACCACTGTGCAGAAATACTTTAGGGCTCATCAGACCATAACTTTCTAGCTCAGTGAGTAGAGSACTTATCTGAGGGAAGGATAGACTCAGATTTGAATTTCTTCCCCAAGCTATGTGAAGTTTTTCTTCAAATAAACATTCAATAAAAGACTGAAATGCACGTATTCAAGGGATGAAAAGCCAAGACTCATACAAGGAGGCCAAGAGCCCCCCTGTTAGACTAAAGCAGGTTACTTAGGGTCCATGTTGCTAAGCAGCTGAAGGCAGTCCAGCTGGRGATATGGTAGCTGTTGGTCTGTGCTATCTAAAGTTGAGGAAAAGAATGAATCTTGGTTTTCTTCTACCAGGTCAAATTCTCCAGCTAGAATTYTTTTTTCAGATGAAGAAAGTGGCACCCTTATAGTTCCTCCTAATTTGTTTTTTCATTAATTCAGTGTATTGGGTTTTTAAGGCCAGGTTTTGGTGGCAGGGTGTCTACAAGAGCRGCTTCTGTGGGAAGTTGCTGGAAGCTTCCTCCATGTCCAGCAGAGTCAACACCAGCTGGCTGTAACATGAATGTGCCACTGGCCAAGGCTAGGTGCATCAGAAATGGTGATAACACTTCTGGAATAACATATATGAGAAGAATATAAAAAATAAAAAGTTACATGCAGATGTAATTGGAGCCAGAGAAGAGCAGGGTAAGAACATGTGGGAGGAAGGACTTTGTAGACGTCGAGAGGAAGTGAGGAAGGAGGGGTGGGAGGTGCTCCAAGTGCCAGAGCTGATATCCCCCTGCAGTCTGTGGTGAAGCAGCTGTAATCCTGCAGCCTGTGGAGATCCTTGGGGGTGCAGAGATCCACCTGCAGCCTGTGGCCAGAGCAGGTGGATGCCTGAGAGGAGGCTGTGACCCTATGGGARGCCCATGGAGAGATGAGCTCATGCTGGAACAGGTGTCCTGGAWGGACTTGTGACCCTGTGTGGGACTGATGCTACAGACGCCTGTCCTTGAAGTACTCTCAGTTTGTAGAGATCTGTTGTTAGTGGGATAGACTCATGCTGCAGAAGTTAATGAAGAACTGTCTCACATGGAAGGAGCAGGGTAAGGACTGCAGCAGAAGTCACGGGTGATGAACTGACTGTAGCCCACATTCCCTGTAWCCCTGCACCACTGGTGGGTAGGAGACAGAGCTGGGAAGGAGGAAGCAGTGGGGTAAAGGTGTTTTTAAGGTTTTGTTTTACTTCACAATATCCTGTTCTGATTTTGTTAGTAGTAAATTCAGTTAATAYCTCTRATTCAAGTCTGTTTTGTCTGTRATGGTATTTGGGAAGTGAKCTCTCCYRGTCCTCAACTTAAMCTATAAATCCTTTGTTATATTTTCTCTCCCTTGTCYAATTGTGAAAGGGAGTGATGGAGAGGCTTTRGTGGGACAGCCAGCATCAGCCTACTACATAGAAACATCTTTAGCTGCATATTTTATCTGGAGCTAAGTGAATTTAAGAAGTAGCTGTTCTCAGACAAGGTTAACTACTCAGTCTTTCAGAGGTTAAGAAAGATTACTTTGAAAATCACAGTTGTGCTATTCAGACAAGGAAATTATCATTGTATGCTATCCTTGAGAAAGTACTAATGGATAAAGCTTGAAACTAAAGAACTTGTGGACTTTTATACCATAAAGTATTTAAGTACTCTTGACATACTTCTTTCTGCTGGTTTTGGKCTACATACTTAATTCCCTTTGACTTCAGKATTGACAGCAATATTCAAGGGCACWTAAAAGAGCAAGAATTAGTCAAAACCACACACATGCTTCTTGCAGTTCAACGATGACAGTGCATCTCCTTAATATCAGTGTGGTAATCAGTAGCAGGCTTATGCTGATACTTCTTTATAATTTTTTTTGTTTATATCTTAATAAGTAATATGACTGCAATTTTAATTCTATTTTCCACTTGTAATCTTCAACAATTATAGCTGCATGCAGCRCACATCTGCAAAATTCAATGGCTTCCTTCCAAGTGATGCTTGAGTTTCTCTGCAGGACATAGATGTAGTGAACAAGCAATGCCTGAAGACACTAGCACGGAGTTCAGGGCATGCTAAAAATGCTCTCCAGAAGTAGTAATCTTAGATACCATTATCTACAAAAAGCTAATACCAAACCTAGTTTGATTCATTTTCATAAACTTTGTCATCAACTCTATGGTCTGGCTCTTCTCAGAAAATCTGACAAGCTGTCACTTAGACACAGTATTTATGAGACAAAAATGTCTTGCTTGATGATCTAATRTTATTGTGCTTGGGAAATAAAGAGCTAGGGGAAACAAAAATCTGAAAAACAGAAAGCTTTTCATTCTAAATTGAATTAGAATATATATAGAAAATATTTCTTTCTCCATGATAAAGATAGATTCTATGCATAGGATTATACCAGGCATAAATAAATGAAAGTGAAAAATTCTGAAACTGATGTAATTGCAGAACTTTATTACCACAAATGTTTAGATAAGTCCTACTATTTCTTGATCTTTTAGTTGTAACCACCAATAAAAAGTAGTTACTATGCCTATTGTACTTAGTCCGTAATTTTGTACAGAGTGTTTTTGGCCCCAAATTGCCATTTTAATCATTAAGATGAAGTTAACAAACACAACCTTCTTGTATCTGGAGAGCTTTAAAAGGAGTGCCCAAATGTAAGATGTGAAATCATGGTTCATGAAGTGCGGGATCCTCTTGTTTGAACAGGATCTTACAGGAACAGTTAAAATGCTATACTTTAGAATTGTATGTCTTCCGTCCCAAGCGCAGAAATTAATGAAGCCCGCGCTCTGGAGACTCTAAGAAATCAAGTCTGTCTCCAGACTGAAGAAAGWAAACAAAAGACAGCATCTATCTGTACTCCAGAACTCTGCCACTACAGCTATTCCAACACAAAGCTTCAGATCAGGTACCACTAGACACAGTCTGGCTCTAAAATACTGACCAGYTGTAACAAACTTCCTATTTTAAATGTTGGGGTTTTTTTATCTCTATAAAAATATTATCTAAAGCTGGAATCCCCAAAGTAAAAGCACCTGAAATCACCCACGGAAACTCTAAAACAAAGACCATTATTAAGGACAACTATTTCAAAATGTAACAATATATTTTTAAATTTGTTTGGATTTCTGGATGTTAATGAAAATACTTATCTGTATTACCCCCTGTCTATCTGTCCAGCTATTTAAGGCACASTTCAAGACACAAACCCAATATCAAGGAGCAAAGCAATAATTAGAGCTATTAGTGATGTCTCAGTTCACCTCTGCATTTCCAAGTGTACACARAGCTCCTGCTGTGGAGTAGTGTTTGGTTTAAGACCTAGGTAATACATAACTGAATTACAATGGGAAAAAAAGTTTCATATTGCCTTAAAACAGCAACATCTCTATTTCCTATGAAATACCATACCACAGAATGGTATGGTATATGTATAGGTGGCTACCTTTTAATAATCTTTTATTATATTGTATGTCATGTTATAAGAAGAAATTTTCAAGTATTKTTTCTTGAGATGGGAACATACCTTTTTATTTATCATAATTTATAAACTCTTTGTAACTTTCTAGACTAGACTAATGTGCAATTAGCAGGTTGTGACRTCCCACCTTCAAAGAGAAGGGAGCRCCCAAGATTTGTAGGCACTTGTAGTCAAAAGGAATGATGGAAGTCAGATGACACACAAAATCTCAAAAGGTTTTATTAGCAAATGACACACTTGGCATGGAAATAGATATGTTAATCCTTATATAAAAATGTATTGATAAAAAAGGAATTTAAAAAAGAAAAATAAAGAAAAGTTAAGCTATAAAATATCATCTGAGTAATCATTAGCATCATCTCTGGGAAATTAGAGAAAAATATTAGAAATATTTTAATATCTAGAATATAGAATACTATTTTTATAAACAGAATATAGAAGAATATAGAATATTACCTACTTTGCTTTTTTGTACATCAGGTATCTTCAAGGAAGTCAGAAGATTGCTGTTGCTTTCTTTCTGCTTTTTTGACAACAAATAAAAGTAGCTGTGATATATTTACTTGTCAGCCAWCCTTGTAGTCTTCTGTGTTGAGTTTTTCAATTCTGTGTATTTGCATTCGGTTTTGAAAAAAACTGCAAAATGATTTTTGCCTGAAAAATGAAAGAATCTGCAATAAGCAAATATTCCTTATTACCTGCAAAGTGTATGTTAACTGTTCTTTTTTGAAATAAGTGTACCTTATTAAGAAAACAAAATTTTAAARGCTGCATTAGACTAAAATGAACATGTACAGTGCATGTACGTTTAATCTCTGTATACAAAAAACCCCATATATAAATTAATTTTTTTGCTTTTTTCAACTGGAAATGGCACCTCCCATCAATATTAGACTGAGTTTGTTCACACGACTTAGGACCACTATCCACATTGTGTAGTGATAAAAGTGTCTAAATGGACAATTGGTGCACTATGTTATCATGTGCACATTGGATATTAAACTCCAGGTTCAAGGGGATGTCAGAGATCCAAACAYTTATTTAGGTATTCAGATTTAAAGGGAAGGCCGTCATAGAGAAGTGAGCTGCCTGCTATCACTACTTATCTTCCATTATTGGAAAGAGATGATGGCAATTATTAAATGAAGGGAAAGGGAGATTTGTTAGAATGGCTTTTGCTATTTCTTTGGGTTTAAGATCTCATCTTGAGAAGAAGTGATAACACTTCATGAAAAAAWTTATGATTTTGTAATACTTATTATAATATCCTCTGGCAGACTTTATTGCTGTTGGCACTGAATCAAAATAGGAGCAGTCTGGCCTTACCATTTCTTTGCTCTATCCTAACAATTTGTTCCTGCTGCTTTTCAAGATATTGCACCACAAAATTCACAAAATCTGTACTGCTACTCACATATCCTTTAAAGCTGGATCTACTGTTCAGACTGAGCTGACAAAGAATGCTACGTACTTTGAATCTTAATGTAACAAAGCTAATAAAGTCAATTCTATCATTTCAAGACATAAGTAGTGATGTAGAAGGTCACTGTACATATGACGTTCCTCCATAGTAGCTGAACATGGARGAGTACTAATAAGAACTGGGATTGCTGTGTCTCACCACTGCTCTTATATTCTWCCTGAGGGACATTATGTGAAGGAATTCAGCCAAGATAAGATTTTGTATCCATGCATTGTGTATAAAGTAGAAAAAATTCTAAATTCATTCAAATACAATATTCAGASAGGCAATAAAACAGCTAATACTGARAAGGAAAASAAAATGAGGTACAGTGAACAATACTCTGTGGCAGTTCACTCTATGAACATATTACCTATATAATTCTGCAAAGGTCAGTGAGTACTTGAGCTAAGTGCTGCATAAATACTGGAAATGCAAGTTAAACTTTCTCCTGGGTTTTTATGCCACTTCTTAAATTTGTTTTGTGAATGAGCATTCCTATGGTGTAGTKTTTTCCCCTTCTACTGAATCTGTGGGTCAGTTTCAGCTTGTACCTTGTCTYGCAGCATGGATATTGTCCCAGCTTGTACATTGTCTCACAGCATGGACATCTGTCCACATTTATTGCTCCATAATAAAGCAAGCCCAAGAAAACCCCAAGCCTTGATGTACTGGTGAATGTGAAGTTGATAATGAAAATACAGTGTACATTTTGTACTGTGGTCATTCAGAACACATCTATGGTTCTCACTTCTTCTGATCAAGCCAAGGAGAAGGTCACTGTCCCTTTTGTTTTCCTATACCAGATCCAATTTTTTTCCTAAAGAGGGTGTGTAAGTTTACTGGTGTATAGCCTTGCGTCCATTCATTGTTTTTCTGGATACAGAAGTATGGTTGGGAKTTTTTGGAAGGTTTGACAAATGGAAATATAGCTGCCTTCAAGCACTTGGCATCTAAGAAAACAAGACAGTGATTCACTTCCTGAACTCTATCAATATTTGGTGGCAGGGTCTTGTGCTTCATCTGACTTCTGGGTGGTGGTTTCTCTCTGCCAGTTGCTTAGAGAGGGAAGAGAAACTTCAGCCTAGGGAAACATCTCATTTTCTCCCTTTTTTCTTTCCTATATGACTGACTGAAAATTAGGAAAAAATGGTATCTAGGAATCTGTAGTCTCTGTGGTATGCAGCTATGAGTGAAATATCTTGCAAAGCAGCTTCAAATTCAAAGTGATTGTCACATTTTGGGGTTTGTGCATGGTCAGTGTGAAAAAATAGTAGTGGTCTGCTGATAAATAGGAGRTATTCTGCAGAAATAAATCAGAGTGGCCTTCAGACACAGATATCCCATGATTTTTTGTGTGGATGTGGGAGCTGCCGTTGCTGATGCTGACATTTTGCAGAACCAATTGAGAAATAATGGCCTTCTGGAAAAGTTACATTAACACTTTCTTTTAGTTGCCTGTGTCAGCGCAGCCATAGAGAAAGGCTGTCAGGCAAAGGGCTCTTAAAAAAAAATCCTAGTGGCATTAACATTTGCACAGGTGAAATATGAAATGTAAAAATAAGCACTAAAAAAGCACTCTCAAGTATCAKCTCCTCTATTTACAGGTCAAATGTGAAGAACATACACAAGTTTTTCAGAATTCCATTTTCAAGGGTGTTTTCCATTGTATTATATCTCTAAATGCATCAGCAATTCACTGAATATCACCAAGGTCACTTGCTCAGTTCAATTAACATTTGTTAATATTCCCCTACTATCCTTTTATCACTCAATACTGTTATCATAGATATTGAGATACTTGATAGAAAGGTCATTTGATTTTGAAACTCTAGCTTTTTTTAGTGTACTGAGTGTTCCTAYGAATCAAATAATTAATGTAGTCTGTAAGCTTAATGTGAATGCAAACTGCAGTGTCCTGGCTTGTTTCTAATCAGCATTAGAGACGTGCCAAACTGTCAACAGCTCATGAGCAATATGAACACTACAGTTCTTCACACCCCTTTGAGTTCATATCAATCATTTGAAAATAACATTTTTTTCAGGATGAGCTGTCACTATCAATTTGAATAGTAGCTGTTCAGCTGGAATTTGTCCAATTTTTCAGCAAGCCATTTGGTACATTATGTCATGAAGCAAACAACTTGCAAAAGCAGATTCTTTTYATGATGCTTGTAGGACAGAAATGCATGTTTAAGCATTTCAAGCTTCCTTTGCCAGGTGAGACTCATCTTTGATCTGTAAAATCTAGAGATTATTTAAAGAAGAGACTTCTGAGACTACTTAGTATATTATGATGCACAAAATTTTAAATTCTTTTTCACTGTTTAATATTTTGATAGAATTAWTAAGGTAATAATCAAATAAGAACTCTCTGAAATTATATATATTTCTTCATCTTGTGCAGCATATAGTCTGTAACTTATTTTAAAAATCAGTTTACCAGATACTTATAGTACTCYCCAAGAACTCATTACTGGTCATTGAACTTCTATATTGTGCATGTATTTTATATTCAAGGAAATTAGATATATTTTACTAAATCTAATGYAAAATGGGACCTTTTTCTGCTCTTTGCTTAATATCATGGGCCTTTTCCTGTTTTAATTTCCCTGGCTCTAGTACATGTTAATAGTTACTGACAATTAATCAGTGTGGAAAGAATCAAAATGTTTATCCTTGAAGCATACCAGGACARACRTTGTAAACCTTTTCAAGAGACATATAAATAAAAAAWTTTAAACTGATGAATTTTAYTGCAAAAATTTCAAGGTTTGTTTCTCTGTGTCKTAGAGAACAATCTTCTAAACCTTTTTARCAAAATRTTTTCTTTACTTCTGTGGCATTTCTGACAGACCACAGAAACAAAGCATAAGCATCAMAATTTTTCCTTCTTTATCATCAGTGAAACAGGGATTTGGACAACATAAGAAAGCTTTTGAGGCTTTATATCCATTCTCATTTCATTGTTTTTTTCCCAGCTAACTAATCAAAGAAGYCTGAAGAACTTTGAAAATACTTTATGGACATGAAAAGTATGACTTGTTTTTCCCTGGAGACCTCATGAATATGTGAGGTATATTCTAATTAATTAATTTGATTTTTTTTGTTACAAAATTTATTTTATCAAAATTTGAAAAAAAAATCAGCACTAAGAATTATAGCTCTATCTATTATAACTTTTTTAAAAAGGAAAGGAAAAGGAAAAGGGAAAAAATAAAAAAGAAAATAAAAGACACCCATTTAAACTACTAAATGTCAACGAACTACAGAATCTGATAATATATTGCTTGATTATATGAATTTATGAAAATTGGATTGAACTTGGGGACCATCTTTTAATTATCAGTCTAGTGCTTGATTATGTAATACTTGTGAATGCCAATCTCTGCTTTACCCAATGAGAATAGATGCAGAGTGAAACACAGAGTCAAAACTGAGGTTTAATTTTTATTTAATTTTAATTTTCCAGTTATGYTGACCATATGTCAAGGTTTACTGAGCACTTAGCCTTCTGAGTACAACATAAAAAAGACTATCTAAGAAATTGTCTCACTAGAAACTTCTCCTAAATAAAAATATTATACCAAAAGCTATTGAACCCCATGTTATAATCCCTATTGTAAGAGTATTTCACCAAGATTTAATCCAGTTTTATCTGGTTTCAAAAATAAGAGCATCAAAAGAAATGTAGAAAACAAGGTATATGATAAAAGGTGCAATTAATCATATTTCAAAAATAAGGATCATTAAGTGTGTGCATAATAAAGTACATTTTCTCCTCTTAGCTCTGTCCTCTTTGCTTATGAAAATGTCTTAATATATTCACATAAATCTATTATTGATTTTATAGAATTATATTATTTTTTCAATAAATATTACAGTGCTGAGTGTGACACCTCAAGGCAAAACCCCCTTGCATTCCAGCTATTAGATATGATTTGTACATCATCAATTATTGATTTACTGTTCCATCTAGATAGTGTAATAGTTGATTTGAAATCTAGCAACCATTATGAAATTTATGACTGTCAAGAGAACACAATAAGTAATAGGAAACAGCTTAGTCAAATAAAAGAAATCAGTCTGCACTTCTTCACTAAGTGAAAATTCCTGTAACTGCTCTTAGGACAGTGGTGAGTCATGTGATGCATTAAGGTCATACAAGATACTATCATCCCAAACTGCTGAAGGGATATATGAATACTATAAACCAACAAAATATGTGTGCTTGCTGTAAGGCCTGAATTTAAGCATGAYGTAAAATTACAGGAAACTGGGCAAACATGCGTCAAAAAAAGTTAGCTTTAAAATACAGTTAGTTACAGCTTTGAATTAAAGTTAGAATTTAAAATCCTCTGGAACAAAGAGCATGTTGGAAAAAGCAGCAGAACAGTTTAAGGTGATATTCTGAGCCCTGTAAGTTCTCAAACAGGAAAGCATTASTAGCTGGTGGCAAAACCATTCAAATTTTCCACTACCAGTCTGCATCTTTGTTTCAAACAGTTTGGGAGGCTTTGTTGTGGCCCTCAGGTACTGGCAGCCTCTCAGAAAAGACACAAAGAGGAAAATCCTAGGGCCACATAAGGTTTTTAGGGGATGCCTTCCAGCGTTTGAAAATGTGGAATAAGCATGACTCAGGTTCTGTCCTGATTCTTTCTTGTGGGAAAATACTTCTGTGCTAAAGACATACAGTACTGTGTGTAGAAACTCTTAAACTCTTGCCACATTGTTTCACTTCTGCCTTTTGTATTTTTGATGATAARGCTAAATACAACTTTATTTTGAGAAATTCAATATTGCAGTGAATTATTTGCTACARATACTAGTATTAGTCTGCCTCTATAGGCACTCTGCTTGCAGAATTCCTTCTGAAATAATAGAAATAATTGCTCAGAATTGCAATCCAGTGGAGTGTCTAAGACTTTCACAGTGTCTTTGTTAGTCAGAATGGATTTTTACTGGGACTAAAAGCTGGTTGACCATACTCTGTAAGGGAATTTTGTTGTTTCATACAGTTTATCATTGTATGCAACACTGCTAATTAGAGGGATTTAAAAACAGTTAACATTCTTTAGTATCTCACTGTTTTTTCAAGGCTAAAAATATGTCTTTGTAAGATACAAAATTAGATTTAAAAACCCCAAAAACCTAATAAACCCACAAAACCCCAAAGGTGCTCTTAAGATGCCTTTTGTAACAAAACTAATCCTTTGTCTGCTCTTTTAAGGTCATTTATGAAATCTAACCTTGGCTCACTGAGAATAAGTGCATTTTTATAAACACTTTAGTCCAGTTATGATCAACTGGAGAAGATCACTGTGAGTTTCAGAGGACTCCTCTCAGCCAAAGGATCTCTTCATGCCATGGCCATTAACTCTCTGTTCTTAGAACATCTTCACATCACTATGATTAGACCTGAAAACAGTGCAGTTCTAATCTTGGAATAAGGAAAAAAACTAATGACATTAGGAAAACAATTTATTAGTAAAAGAGGATGTTGTATGAACATACCTGCTATAGTTTTCTAGGAATAGAACAGTTAAAAATTCTAGTACATTGGTACTATTAGGACACATCATGCTAGGGTGCATTATCCAGGTTTAGTTACACACCTGAAACGTAAGAAACTTTTTGTCAAATATATGAATTAACCTTTTCCTAATGATGATCAACAGCTCCTACACMCTAATTTTTGTGAGACTCTGCCTCAAGGGCCAAAATTTTATAGATTTGCATTGCAATAGCTAGATTCCAGGAAGTTTTTGGTAYTTCAGTGCAGACATGGGTTATGTTGATTAAAACAGCTTAGCATAATCAGCTGCCGTAGTGTAATAAGGCTTTTAAACATCATARCATATAGCAGTTCCCTCTCCTTTTTTCACACACTATTAAAAGCAAAGTCTGCTCACTTTCTGTCTTTTAATTCTTGTTATGCTGGCTTTCAACATTTTTCTCTTGAAGATTTTTTTAATTGTTGTGGTTGGGCTTTTTTGTTGGTTAGTTGTTTTTTTTTTTAAGTATTCATATTCTTAACTCATTGACAGTTATATTTCTACAGATATGCCTGAATCACTATTTCACGTAATTAAATGAAATATGGTTTGCCCAGTTTTACTGTGTCTGCCAATATTTCTGAACTGGTTATTCCTGCTCTAACTGCGCCATGCCAACCCTTTCTAAAATGCTACAAAGATGTGTCCAGTTGTTCTCTCTGTGGCTGACCTGTTGATACCCACTAGTCCACTTTTCTAAACTTTAATGTTTTGTTTTCCAGATTCACTGGAAATATCCTCACTGTTTTTTTTTGTTTGTTTGTTTGTTTGTTTTCCATTTGCCCTGGTATTTTTTATTTGTTTACTTGTTGCATTGCATCTGTAGATGCAGTGCTGAAAGTTCAGATTTGATCCTCAGATGATGAGATGTGAGTCCAGCTGCATGGCCCTGTAAGTTAATGGATACCAGAGACAAAAACTTCCAATCAGGGATTTTTCTCATATTAATCAAARAATACTCGGTAGCTGTCTTTGTTGGAGAAAGATCAACTACACAGTAACAACTGATGGAAAATCTTTGCTGCTTTTGCTTAAGGTGATATGAAAAAAATGTTCTTCATTTATTAAATGGAATTTACAAAAGCATTATMTATAAAAAAAGAAAAGATAAATCTTTCTGTTGCAAGACAGCTGATGAACACCCTGGAGGTGTTTAGTAACTTCCTGAATGGTGATATACACAAAATGCTTTGAGAACTTGACATGAGTCAGAGAGTTACATTTTAGTAAAAGCAGCTAAAYTATTAAAAATTGTTTTGTGCTCAGAAACTGCAATTTCCACAAGTGCAATAAATATTCATAACTCCATATTAAAACAAAAAATAAATACACTATGTCAGTTTCTTGCCTGTGTTCACTGTTATCTCTTGCTTCTTGTGCAGTTTATATTTCATAATAAATTCCTGATACGCTGCAGGGTTACCAACATCGTCTTTAATGTAACATTTCTCTTTGAAGGACTGAAACCAAGTGGTATCTCCAGGGCATCATAAATCTTAGTTTTCACTTGTAATATAAAAACAAGAAAAAGTATAAAACAATATTTAAGCTTCAGACTAGACTAATTTTCAATAKGAAATGGGATTGTTATGACAGTAAATAAATGAGCAGACAAGAGTAAAGATTCTCCAATTTACCAAACCCTGCCAGAAAGAGATAACAGGTAATCCTGGAACCCCAGGGGTATTACATGGTAGAACAGTGTCCAGAAAACTGAAATGACCCACAAGGATTTTTTTTCATCTTTTTGAGGTGCATGTCCATACAAGTGAAAAGTGCCTGTGTTTAAACACTCTGTTTAAAAGTCTAATGAAGCATATAAATAACATCTATTATGTTTCATACCAGTGTGTGATATGATTTTCACAGATCAGAGGTAATTTTGTGTAAAAATATGAAATATCTATCAGAAGGTTTTTAAGAATTAGGTAGTTTTAAATGGYGTTCACTAATTGCAGACACCATGGTGATAAATACAAGGCATTAAAGCACAGCAGGAGTCTTCTGAGATACAACATTTTCTGTAAGGCCTTTGAAAAACTTCACTAGTTTAGAAGCTCTTAGAAAGTCAAGAAAAATAAAGGAAAACAAATCTTAAATTGCTCAGGTCCCTGAAGTTCTGTCATGTTCTTTTTCAGAGACCCTCTAGGGTTTCCAGCASACAACAAAAGTGTACAGGCTCACAATCATCAAAAGAAAGGCTAGAAAAATAATCTTTTTGATAAGATAAGAAATATGTTTATGTTTTTTAAAAGTATTAGTATATGACTTAGCAGTGGGAATACTTCTAATAATGGTGTGTCAAAAAACACACCATTATTAGATGAAGATGGTATAGGCTTTTCTAAATCACTATGAATAAAACACCATATTTGGCCTCATTTYGTATTGCTGGAGATTGCTTTCTTAATTTGTCTACCACTGTAAAAGAAACAAAATAATGAAGAACTAAGGTGGTATTGTTTATGTTAACCATCTCTGGGTTTAAAGGCTCATTGACAAAGTAGCATGCAGAAGTCCAATTTTCAAGCCTGCTCAAAGATAATTGGAAGCCCTTGGCCTACATTATTTCAATCATTTACTTTCTACCACACTGAATTATTTATTTGGATTGCAAAAAGCATTGAGAGTTCTAAAAGGTTCCTATAAATTTTCTTCAGACCACATGGAAAGGTAGTATTGATTCTAAATTCTAAATACTGTGRAGAGGAGAAATTCAAAGATATTCCTTTACAATAAAAATTAAGGTGGAAATATCCAGTCTGTTTAAAAGTAAAATTTCCACTGAAGTAATATAGGAAGATATATTTTTTGCAGTTCAGTGAAGCAACAAAAACTAAAGCATTGAACTACAATGACATCATACATGAAACAATAAAAATTAAAAGTTGGTCAGCTGGACTGGATGTTGGTTATCATTTTAGACGTAACAACATTTTTAAGACTGCAATTTTAAAATCAAACATTTATTAGTCTGTGTTAACGATCTGAACTATATATTCAAAAGGAAAAAAAAGAAACCCGATGCAATCAACAAAAGAGCCAACAAAGTGAATAAAGAAAAGAAAGCAAAGGAAACAGTAACAGATTTTGAGAAGCTATTTTGTACTCAAATGACTCAATTTGGGTTGGATTGTTACCCATATGATCTGCAGGGTGTCTGTGAGAAACAGAGCAACAGCTGAATAGGAAATGRCATCTGTGGCTCAGGGAAAGACTTGGCAAGAAAAACAAACAAACAAACAAAAGGTTAAAAAATGCTAAATGGCCATAAAATTGCAGTCTTCTGTGAAGCATTAGGGTAATCTAATTTCTTMATTTTATTTTCTGCTTTTAAGTAAAGACTGCTAGATAAAGAGAGATTCAAATTTCATTTCTACTGAAAAATAAGAACCATATTCTCTGCAAACACTTCATARGTTTTATTTTATGCCTGGTAAAGTGCACTAGTAAGGAATACAGTTCTGTAGCTTGAGAACACAACACAGAGAAATGTAAATATGTAAATTGTAGACTGTGTTGCCACAYCATTGTGGATGTGTAGAATGATGGTAATAAAGACCAAGTAAAATCAGATAAATGGAAATGCACATAAAGCAGGACTGTAGCAATTATTATTCCTGACTCAATTGTTAAAATCAGTGTAATGTAGGTACTTCTGAGCTGACACAACATCCTCTGAGAAGAACGCAGTACTTTTCAAACATCCTAAAAATCTGACATGAAAACTAACCAATCAAACAAATAAAAAACAAGAAACAAAAAGTACTAGCAAGCATCCCAGCATCAGCAAAAAAATTTAAAGCTGGTCATAAATCAATGCTAGAAAATTATATTCTCTTATTTCTTTGGAGTCCAGCAATTYTGGCCATGGAGGGTAGATAGCTGTCTTTACCCATTGTAGCAGCAGCACATTGAACAGAATGTGAGGAGACCACAGATTTGTTATAGAGCCCAGGCAGAAGTAAATTGCAACAGCAGCAGTATGATATAATGAAAGGTCACACAAAATCCCATGTGTGTGGGWTATAGCTCACCTAAATTTGGCCAGATACTTAGGTTGGGGAAGGGAGAGAGTGCTCATTCCATCTGCATATCAGAGGTGTCTATACTGGCATTTTATTTCAATCTCTGAAGAAATTTATAGCGTTACAATAAAAACTAGAGCAATTGTATAGACTAAATAGATAGTGTGTTTTAGTGGGGTTTACAATACACTCAGTTTTTCATTAATAAAAAAGGTCTCAATTCTTAAAATATTATTTAGTTGGCTGCATTGTTATATAAAGATATAAAGATTAATAGATACAGTACTGAAAGGGCAGCACAGACCCCTGATTGTGTCTATTGAGGTTATAAATAGATACATTTTTTTAACCTGATGTTTCTTTTGATGACATGCAAATATTGGAAGAGCAATATATATGATCCAACAGCAACTGCATATCTGCATTAATCATGACTGTGAAAACTTGCACAGAACCTAAAAAGAAAGGTTAATTGTATGATAAATGCAATACTCCTACAAAAAAAAAAAAAARGAACTAAAAAGCAAAGCAATAGTGTCAATAAGTTTACATAATACTGACCAATGCTGAAAAACTGCTGTTTTAACCCCAACCAGCATCTGAGTACCAGACAGCCACTCACTTCCCTCTGGTGCAATGGGAAAAAGAATTGGAAATGAGAGAAAACTTGTGGGATGAGATAGAGATAAGGCAAAAGTCACATGTAYAGGCAGAGCAAAACAGAATTCATTCATCCCTCCTCATCAGCAGAAAGGTGTTCAGCCATTCCCAGAAAGCCAGGCTCATGACTAACAGTTATTAGGGAAGGCAAATGCCATCCCTGCAGACATTCCCCCTTCTCTCTTCCTCCCCTTGATTTTGTMTGCTGAGTAGGGGCCATGTGGTATGGGATACAACTTCAGTCAGTAGGGCCAGCTGACCTGGCTGTATCCCTTTCTAATTCCTAATCCCAGTTGCTGGTGGGGTGGAGTGAGGAGCAGAAAAGTCCTTGATGCTGTATAAACACTGATCAGAAATAACAAAAACATCCTTCAACTGCTGACACGATTTCCAGCACAAATCCAAAACACTGCCTCATACTAACTRCTAGGAAGAATAACTCTACCCTGGCCCAAACCAGTACACAAACGTAGAGTCTAACTGGTTAAGGAAATCCTCTTTGTAGATACATTAAATATATTGCTCATGACAAGTTTCTTATCAACACAGAAACAAAAGCACCTAATGAGACAATATCCTGACAATACCATGWCAGTAAATACATAAGTAAGTAATTAACAGACTTAGATTACAGATTTTGACAAAAAAATTGCTTTATTCTTCTTCCAAGAGCAATGGTGCACATACATTTCTAACTGACAGAAAACACTGAGAATAATGACAGGAAATAAAACTTTCATAGGTTCAGTGAGAGTGTTTGATGCCTGAAATCATGTTATTTGGCCCATGCTCAACATAGTTTAGCAAGCTTGCAGTTGCCTGTTTGTTGGTAGCATTAATTAAGAGGGCTGG
>CADDXX010000355.1:105765-136954 GCA_902810485.1 Alauda arvensis
AAGTTTAATATTAATGGTAAGCATAAKAGGAAATCCTAGCCCTTATGGCTTTGGGGAATTTTAAAGTTGTTTTTGTGTATATGTTTTTCCTACATATTAGAGTTATTTATTTGTATTAATTATCATTTTTCTATGAAAGAGTTAAGACTGCAGTATATTTGACATCTTGACCCCAACTATAGCTATGCTATTTTGATACTTGTGTTGATATTCTTTCACTGTCATRAGTAAGCTTTGTGCAATAAAGTAGCTATCTTATCTTTATTTTTAAAACAAATAAGCRAACTTACAAATCAGAGAAGGTAATTTCCTTGAAGTTAAGAGAGAAAGTTTAAATAGATTCAATTTTACTCTGAATCTTTCAAAATGTAGATCAAATTATGATGTTTAACAGTAATAATGRCATAGGGTGTTTGTAAATGACTAAAGCAAAAAAAATGTTTTGTGAACATTTGARTAAATTAATATAGCAGAGACCTCATATATAATCTATATGCATACATATCTTCATACGTGTAATCCATCAAGGTTTTAAATAACAAAATGCATTAATAAAATTCATGAGTGCTCATTGRCAATTTGCAACCACACTCAGAGGACAAATTCAAAGGTTTCATTGTTTTCAATGAATAATTCAATGTATTCTGATTGTAAACTCTTTAAATGAAATTTTATATTATGAATAGATTACTTCTTTGCAGCAAATTTTATTTCATTTCTTGCTTTTAACTGCCTGTGAATTCAAATTAATCAGTTTCATTTTGCAAAGCAATCCAAAAGACAAAAGCAAATAAGTTCCTATTTGTCACTAGCTTCTTATGAAGAAATGTTTTTTTAACCCATCCCTAATAAAATTTATTCTACTGGGAGAAACATCTACTCATTTAGTGTTTTTAATAAAAAAAAAAAAAGAAAAAGAAAAAAAAAGGGAAAAAGTAAAGCTCATTCATATTACTGCTTGTACATGAATAAGCCTAACCTGCTGAATTCTTTAATTAAAGTTTTATAGTTTGCTTGGTTTTGATTTTCAGTATTTACTTTCTAATTTATGGAAAGGTTCTATAAATTGTATATTGTAATTGCTATGTACATAATAATAAAATTAGAATTATTAATTTTCAGATGGAAGTATGAAATCCTAAAACTCCAGCTCTAATACAGAGAAATTGCAGGATTTAATTTAGAAGAGTGTATCTAATTTATTAGGAACTTTTCATTTTACTATTTTTTAGTATTATATTCCATAGTTTCCTGATAAGTAACCATAATTTTGCTCTGTTTATTTGAAGAAGAGAAAATCCAAAAATAATTTTACATTTTTTTTTTTTCATTCTTTACTGTTGTAAATTTCTGAAGTCACAGCAATATATTAAACGACTTACTGCAATATTTTTCTTGAAGTAGATATGGTAGGCATTCAAGTTTGGGATTGGGTCTTTTTGGGTGTGTGGGTTTTTGGTTTTTTTTTCCCTTGTTTCATTTAGTAAGGAAGCTGAAACTTGGTTTGAAACCAGAACCTCCAGTTGGAACACTCCTGAGAGTCTCAACCCATTATATGTGGGATAGCAGCTACCTCCATCCATAATCAAAAATTCYCATCTCTGGTCAGAAAAGGATTTCAAGACACTGTTTTGTGCTCTAGTTGATTTCTTTATTAGATGGCTAAGTGTTCTCTGGRGTGGCAGAGGCCCTAAAGAAAAGCCAATTATCTTTTCATTATGTCTGGAACTTTATACACATCCCCCAATGTGAGTCAGGCTGCAGGACAGAAAACATGAAATTGAATAAGCTRAACTGTAAAAGTGCAAAATAGGAGACATAGCTTCTACTTTAAAACAGAAATGCTCAAATGTTAAAACCAATGAGTGAATATTGAAAAAAAGCATATGGGGAGTAAGAAAACAGAACTGTACAATGAGAAAAAAAAATGTGACCTTAGCAACTGTAACAACGTGTTGTCAGGGCTGGAAATCATGGATCAACTGACTTGAACTGCAAAACTGAAAGCAAATGCTTAGAATTGAATTAGACATACCAACAACAGCACTAAAAATTGGTAAGAATGTTTCAAAGAAAGCTTCAATAGGACTAAATCATCAGAGAGTCATCAGAGAGACTAATGAAGATGTGCATAGGCCTTGAAAAAAAAAAAAGAAAGGAAAATGGGAGAGACAGAGCCAGAGGCAAGTGTCTAGAAGATACTATGCCACTAAGTGACATCCCTGAAAGGTTTTATACAAAGATAATCTGACAAGAGTAGCAGACCTAGTAGCAAGCTCTAAATCAGYTAATTTGAAACAAATTTTCTTAAAACTCACTGATTAAGCACCCATATCCCACTTGGAAGAAAAAATATGGAGAAATCAGAAGTTCACCTACCTGTTTTGCARTGTGCAAAACAGGAGTTGTTCAGCTTGGTTCAGAATTGAAATGATATTAGTGTTAGGAAAGTGATCTGTAGGAAAAAAAGATAGCCAGCTCTAACATGAAAAAAATTTAATTACATGCCTTAAATGTTTTCTCGGTGATAGCGTATAAGATGTGCCTGCAATGCAGGCAAGTTTTCTGTTTCAGGAGAAGAGGAGACAGGTGCAGGTGGAAGCATCATTAAAATATTTTGGGCACCATGTAGAAAATACCAGTTCTGATAACCTTGTCTACAATGGAAAGGAAACTTTTGGAACTTTGTAAATAAGGTCTCCACTCTCAATAAGCCTTTAATGGAAATGAGCTAATACACCAGACAAGCCATTCAAGAGAATTAAGAAAGCATTTTAAGAGACCTAGAAGAATTTCAGCAGACACGGGGAGTAATTGACATCAGCACAACAGAGAAGATGTAAGCCCTGAAAAATGACATAACAGAGCAGATGTGGTCTCTGCCCTAGGCACCTCCACTAGCTTTGGCTGGATGAAACATGATAAACTATAAAGACACACTAAAGTGAACGTGGCAGGTCTTTTATCCTGATATCATTCTTTTGTGCTGCTGTAAAAAGATCAAAATCCAATCCAAAAGGACAAGAACAGAGTCTCTGCTGGCATTTTCAACGGGCTGCACACCCACATATGTAGTATCTGTGWCTGAAATACCAGATTCTCAGTGGGTTCTCAAGAACCACTGATTAGAGATGTCTGAAACAAGAGAATCTTCAGAGGTTCTCCTGCTTTTTGCAGGAGTCATAGACCTTTTGGTAGCTTGGGCCTCCAGAAAGTTCTGTTATTTGTGCTGAACTACCTTTACCCCTTTCAACCTCCTGGTCCTTTGATGAATGTGATTTAACCACGCTCAAAGATTATTACCCATAATTTTTGGTGATCATGAGATTTCCAATGACATGGGATAAYTAAAGTGGAGCAAAAAAATTGAATGCTTTATGATGAATTTCCTAAGGCCATRTATATTCATTTATTTAAGATATATTCATTCAKCAAACATAGAATAATTTTAAAATTAAAAYCAAAACAAGTRTTTGACACACATCTCAGCAYTTCAATGATTTTTTWAATCTGGAAATCCAACTGCTCCCTTTCACTAGATATTCTTAATGTCTGCTTCATAAAGTAGGTGTCTTCTGTCTTAGAAAMTGYCTTTTGCATTTGTGAGCGTGGGATCTCAACAAGCAGCCAAGAAACAATWACGTACTCAGTGTGTTTTTCTTGATCCAGCTTATTCTGCAGTCAGGACTATGTTAACTCACACAAATCTTAAATGCTAAAGAGGTTGCAGTAGCTTTTATTCCATCTCTTCTGAAGCACAGCAGAAAAGTGGAGCCAAATACAACTGTGATGATCTGAGATGGATRGCTTGTGCACTGGGCTAAATTTGTATTAGAGTTGAGGATTAACTATTAGTGAAACAAAATAATTAAAGGAGTTGATTTACATTTCTAATCCTTAAGAATTTAGGAATTGAAAAGGATGAGAAAATACATATGACCTTAAGCCTATTGACATATAAAATTATAAAAAGAGTTTCATTTATAGCCAACACAGATTCGCTTTCATGCACTCCTCATGCAAAAATACCAGAAGTTATAAGGTGAGAAAAATATTGTTTAATTTGAAATAGAACAGAACATTTTCACAGAAACTACAATGTTTTCATTTTATAATAGAACAGTACTTATGCAGCTTCTTTTCTAAGCTCAATGCATATTTATGGAAAAACTGATGAGAAAAAAATGTAAATTTTTTTTTTAATAAGGATAATCAATCTATTAATTCAAGTCTGGAAATCTTCCCAAATAAGAATCTAATCATCTCTGAATTTTTTTTCATGAAAATTTAACTTTTTAAAATTGTATTGGATTAAAATAAATAGAAATACAGCAAAGGATGAGATGGCAGCACATTTTTASTTCTTACTTGTTTCCATTACTTCAGTATATATTGTCTCAGAAATTAGATCCTAAACCAGTGCTAGGAACTTGCTGAAGGGYGAAGACTTATCCCATGTTGTCCTGGAGATAATGTACATGTTTATGATGGCTTAATATATTTAACATATAAATAGTTCCATGTTAACAGTTAAAAGGCAAAATATGGAGACCTGACCAACAGAATTTGTTGCAGTGCAATATGTTTTGATTTGGAATGTGAGTTTTTATCTGCCTAGSTCTTCTTCCCTTGATAAGAACCATCTCTTAAATGTGAAATTTGCYCAGAGTCCCTACAGAATAGATATTACAATTAAGCATATGTCAAAAAGCTGGGAGAGGGGGCGTGCATGAGGAGGTGAAATGGCACAATAAGATTATAGGGCATGCAGACACATTCGAAATTAAATGTATATTAGATGTTCAAGACAGTCAAAACAAACTGTGATGGCCAAGCTGTGACATAATAGCTATAGAAACAGAATACATTCAGAAAGAAAAGGAAGACAGAACAATGGAGTAWTATATTTTAAACAGGAGAGAAAGAGATTTTTAAAAGATGGTAAAGAGGATTTTGAGATTCACATTAATAAGCAAAAGTAAGTGAAAAGATTTTCAGATCTAGAAAGGAGGGTGGTACTAACAATGTAGCTGCAGATGGCCTTACATCTGACAGCTCCTTTACAAGATCCATTTTCACTGAATTGCCTGACAGCCATCTATCACTGAATAAGACTTATGTGACAGGAATTGAACAGATTTTCAGAACAAATCATGTTCTTTCAAAAAACCACAGGGTTGATGCAGCTCTGTATAAATTGGTCACTCATAGCTGCTGATAACTTACACTACTGTTAAACCTGTAACAATTACAGCCCTCTCTAGTGGATGCTGTGTGTGCCCTTTGATGATTACAACACGCTTGGCACAATATTTTTGTGGAAAGCAGTGAAAGTTTTTTTAATGTCTTAGGTGACAACCAAACAGAAATGAGCCRATTAAATGTGTAGCCAGCCCTTTGTGTTCAACTTCCATGTAGGTCTCATAACTAAAAATAATAATTCTTGTCATTAAATGAACAGACCAACTGCTGACCATTCTACATRCATTGACAATACAATTCTACCACTGGATGGTGATATGAATCTGCTATGATACGGTGTGCCTGATCTTTTGCAGGATTGCAGGATTATACCTGCAATTCAGCCTTACACTCAGCCTGCTGTTGACTGGCTGCATTGAGGCTGAGTTCAGCAAAAAATATAAGACAGTTTGATAGTCCTGCCATGAGCAGAAAGACATTGCTTCAGTGGTGATGAGTTTTCCCATTCCTCTTTTGTAAGTTCCTTGAAGTCTCTCTTGTTAAACCACAACCACATACATGAGATTGACATCCATTTTGGGACAAAGTAGATGATGGAGGACAGCTCTTCTCAAAGTCTGGGAAAGAAACAGGCAAATGAATAYCCTGTGTAAAAGATGAGATGTTTTCCTTGAGAATGATAAAGGAAAGGGGCTAAGGGCCAAAACATAAACTGTTCAACATGCACTATGAATGGCTTTGGGATKCTCTGCAGATAAAGCATACAATGGAACATTTTAGCCTGAATGCCTTGCACAGAAGCAGGATGCCTCTTTTCTTTCCTATGCTTCTTCAATGTTCTGTAAAGTAGCTCTTCAGTAGTTACCTCTATTTTTTCTCATATCTTCCTACCTTCATTCTTTCTTCAAGTTCCTTCAAACTCCTCCATTCTTCATCTGGTTCTTTCTTCTCAAATGGTTCCTTCTTTGCATATTCCTTTAGATGAGACATTCAGCTYCCAGATGCTTCCTTTCAGCTCTGTTGTTCAGCCAGACACATTTCACACATGTAGACATGACTTTATCCTTTTCTCTACAGCAGTGATTAGGAAATCATCACCATTCTCCCTAAATAAACAACAGAAAAGTTTATTTTCATGAACTACATTTTTTTGTTCCAGCAGTTAGTGGAGGAGATGGTGACTGACTCCCTCAGAGAAGTCTGCATTGTTTTGATTTGAAATGGGTTGACAGAACATTTTGCRAGATCAAAGAAGCTAAACTGAAATTATTAAGAATTCACTGAATATGTAAGTATCAAAAAATTGAACAAAASTGGTTTGTAAAATCAAGATTTATARAAGTAGCTACACTTCTGTGTCTGTGACTTCCTAATTCAGATGCTRTATTTCCACTGTGTAGCMCCCTGCATATTAATTCACACCTGTMAATGGAGTAGCCAAAATTATATTAAACCTTATTTCACATCCATTTTGAAACCATGTAGATGGATACTCWGTAGCAGTAAAATGTTCCTGTATGAATATTTGCATATTGCATAAAGGTTTATTTGCTTACCAAGTGATAAAAATCTGCTGAAGGCAAAACATTAGCATAAAGAAAGTGCTTTCATACCATATACTGAAAAGACAACAGAATGTGGCATTTCCATACTGTCTAAACAGAGGACATTCTCAGGGTACTGATGCCACCAATGAGGTTAGCAGAATATTAAGGTGTGTGAAACTCATTGCAAGATTGTTAAAAGAAACTTGGAAAATTCTATATTAATAAGTAGGGATCAATAATTAAGATGAAACCAGCATTTCATTGATCATAGACCACTTTTATCTATTAAACAATAAAATAATTTAATTAGAGTAGTAAGTGAGAGTGCTGAAGACAAACCATCCTGCTGGAGATTTTGATTTTATTACCACATCAGCCCAAAGGTCACACTGTTTTCACCCCCACACTGTCCCTGTGAAGTGTTGTGCTGTGAAAATCTATTTCAAAATACCTATGGCAATCAATGTAAAAATATCTTACTCACTATTTCAATTCTAGTARTTTAAACATTTTTATACCATTCTTTAAGCAAGGATATTACCTTCTGCCTAGGAAGGCACTTGGGTTTCTTAAGAGTCTTTAGCCGGTATATCTATCACTAAGAATTATCCTCATGATGATGTTCTTAACTGCATATATTCATTATTTAATAAAGTAGCTATTTTTATGATGGAAATGATCTGGACATGACAAATAAATTATTCAGCATTATAAGGATATTGTCATTGGCACCAGGTGTGAGTTAAAATTTTCAAATTAGTCTGCTAGTGCTTTTGACAGATCATGCATGTATTCTGTAAACTTWTTGCTTACTTTACTATTTTTACCAATTCATTAGTTTCTGTTACTAGGATGCCTTGAATTCAAGAATTCAAGAGACATTTAATAGCAACTATAATAGTCAGCTGATTCTTTAATTACAGCACAATGTTTTAAAAGAAAAAAACATTAATTTTATAATTCAGGAATCACAAACTTAAATTAGAAGTTAAGAAATGTCTAAAAGGGGACAGACAAAAAAAGAAAAGTTTAAATTTTTCACTAAGTAATTATTAATGTAGAGGTTATCTTTTATAGTCRAGATTATCCTTTAAGTTACACTTTATGCATCTACCTAATTTTACAATTGAAAAAAAACACGTTTATATTTATCTATTATCATAAGATAAACATTAAAACCAATAAAGGAAAAAGTAAAGGAAAAAAAGGAAAAAAAGGAGATTTGGCTTCATTCTCTTACTCCTACCATAGTGGAAAATAGTCAGAGATTTACAGTGGATTCAGCTGAACTGGGCTTTCTGTTGTTTTGGTGGAATACCGCTCTGTCAATACTGCCATTGTGCACTGCATCTGAGAAAAACCTGGGGCAGGCTGCCTTATTTGCAAACTCTCCTTAGGGTGAACTGCCTACTTTTTATAAAGCAAACTTTTTAAAGAGTTTGAGGCTTTTAGACTAGACATTGAGATTTTCCTATGTCCCAGGTGGTTTGCTTTTTTGGAGGGAAGGACGGACAGAGGGAGGGAGGGACAGAGTTGAGATGCTCAGGTTTGATATAGGTAGGAATGCTTGGCTCCCCTGCTGGGTGGAGCCTAAAGGAATGATGTCATGCAGTGAGCCTTAAATGGCCCTTTKAGAAGACTTTCAGGAAAGGAAATGAAATCTTGAAATCAGAGAACAAAGTGGAACAAACACTCTGGAAAGGAGATATGATCAAATATATGAAAAAGGAAAAAAACTCCCTAAAAATCCTGAAATGGGATGATGACAACCACATAGACTAAAATGAAATGTAGAAGTGAAAAGGACAAAGTTGCTAAAATCATTCCCATTGAAGTGCTCAAGTCAGGCAAGAATGGTAAACAAAAAACAGGGTGAGTAGCTGAAGCTGAAGTTCTTGAATACACCAAGAGAAAATTCTGGAAAAAAAAGCAAAAACAAGAAAAGTGACTGAGATGACATGAAAAGCATGGAAACGGCCCAAACCTTGCCCAAATTACCTTCATGGAAATTGCAAGGCTTCATTTTCTTTTCTGAAAGGAAGGTTTTCAGAAAAAGGAAACAAAGAAAGCAAGAAGGAAGGCAGGGAGACAAAGAGGTGTCTTCCTCTCTAATCCAGAGGATTTCCAGTAGAAAATACACTGCCCTGGTGTTCTGATTCTTAGGTGTCATCCAGGTAGGAATGCTTGGCTCTTCCTACTGGGTGGAGCCCAATTGGATGATGTCATGCAGTGAGCCTAAAATGGCCCATTAACATCAGATATCCCCCTGGAGGAAGGCTGGGTGGTGGAAGAGATAAAGAACACTGCCTTACCTGGTTTGAACAGCTGGCCCATTAACAGAAAACACCTGCCTCCTCATTCCTGGAGTTAGATGAGGGAAGCAGCACAGAATTATTCATAAATTCACTAATTGACTGCTCACTTTCATAGCAGTTAATGTGAAGAGTAGGAAAATGACCGGAAAGGAGGTGAGGAGGTGGCATCAATCTTTTGCAAGTATTGGAAAGAACCTAATATTGAAATTCTACATAAGGGAGGGAGGACCTTAAATTGCTAAAAAACAGAGGCCGTTGACCATTCTTGCTCTTGCAGATTAGAATTTGTGTATTTAGCAGTATATTGACTTTCCTTTTCTCGTGATTGCCCAAAAAAGAAAGAATTAAGATTTTACATGGGCCAGATAAAAAAAACAAACAAAAAACACAAACCTGAACCAGACCCAACCAATACAAAACAAAACCACTGACAAAAAGACCTACCACKCCCTTAATTCTTAACATGATTTTTTCTTATTTTTCAGTTTGCTTCACTAGATAATGGATCATTTTTCTTGCTCAGGAKGACAGTATTTGTCATTATGCTCTAAAATATTTTAARTTTCATGGATATTGCACTGAGGAATGTGTATAGAGCTGTCTTCAAYATACTKTTCCAAAGCAATTGCTTRTTGTTTCTTATGATAATYTATTTCTTAAATATTTTAAAACAGAGATCTGTTAAAGCTTAGCAAGTGCTTCTRAAAGAATTAATTTCTTACTATAAGYGTCTATTCTTATCTTAACATTTGAATCTCAGTTCACATTTGAAGGTTTAAATTACTAAATGCACAAATTGTCAGYAAAATCTCAGATATTTTTAATCCAAGTATGTATATAGTGGTTTCTTAGTTTCAAGAATAATCRTGGGGTAAACTTACTGCCCACTAGCTATTAATTTTTGTTTCCAACATGCATTTTCTTTGTGTAAGAGAAACACAAAGACTGGTTAATCCTCTACAGTTATTTGTCAGCTTTCAAAATAAAGTTTTTCTACTTCCTTGTAAATCTCCTTTATGGTAAAAAAACGAATTAAGCAATATATTAATGACAGGGTTTTTTCCTTGAAGTATGTATTCCATGTAAAAGTTAAACTTTACTATAAATATGAAGTATCAGTTTGTTGTTTGGGGTTTTTTGTGTTGGTTTGTGGGTTTTTTAGATCCTGATTTTTTGGGGGGAGAGTATTTATACCTGTGAACTTTGAAACACACGACACAAGTCATAGATCAATATAAAAAAAAGTTACTGTTTGCCCTACACATGCAGGTATATTTTATGGCACAACAAATTTTTAAGGTGGCTCAGTTGTCGCAGTGTTATATTGTGTAATACATTTGTTTTTRACTAACTGTACAGTTATTGACTTATTTTGAAAAAGTACTCAATTTACCAGAATAATGAAAAATATCAAATAAGAAATATTTGCTTGAGGGRAACGCTTTAATGACGAATTCTCTGTCAATTGGACATAGATCCATAATTAATGGGGATATAGTAAATGAGGTTAGAAGAATCTAAGGAGCTGTTTAGCTGACCAGCTAACTTGAGACTTGTTTACCTAAAACTTTACAAGGAGGCATTTATGTAAACAAGTCTCATCACATGTACCTGCATCAAAGCAAGATGAGCTTCTTGAGTGTGCTGACTACCTGATCAAATCAGTCACCTAAACAMAGCTTCTAGTCCATATCCAAGATGGTCTGAGATAGTCAAGATAGTCACACAAACCTGTGGGTATGACATAGGTCCCACCAGAAACTTACACCTTTCTAGAGTAGCAGATTTAGGCCATTGAGATTACCCTGAAAAAAAAATTCAAAAAGGTGYTTGTGTTTAAACAGTGAAATCCAGCCTGGCTATATGTGTATCTATAAACAACAATAAAATCTACCCAAAGAACCTGAGCAACCCTGGTCCTTCATTGAGAGTTAAGTCTCACTGTTTTTTCCCCACCAAATACATTCCACTTATTTGTGTACTAATTTTGGGCTCAATTGGAAAGCACAAATATGGCTTGTTAAAAGCCAGGGGATTATGATAATTCYAAAAATGTTTCTGTAACTACTCATAAGCAAAGGGCCCAGCTGGTGCTAATGATACTGACTTTGTAAAGACAGTGTTCTGTTTCATATTCTTAATTTTTTTTTTTTTGTACATAAAAGTTTCGACGAGATGACAATAGCTTGTACATCCACATGGCCAATACAGTGCGGAAACTGCAGCTGAACTCAGTTTTATCATAGATTTATTGTGAAGCATTGCTAACATTTAGAAAGTACAGATTCAATTATTAATGTCCAAAGGAGAAAAAATCTTATTGCAGGCATGGGTTTAAATTTGGATTACCTACATGGAATGAAAGAATAAGGCATGTTTTGGCAAGAAATCTAGTGATATTAATGTGGGTATGACTGTGCAAAGACAGCCAACAAAAGGATAAAAGAGGAACCAATTTGAGCGGTGATAAAGCTCTTTATATAGGAATGGCAGTTACCAATATGAACATTTTTTAGACTAATATGCTGCATGCTGTTCCTTGCAATTGCTAAATATGCATTTAATTTCATATTTACTACTGTGACAATTTAGTCAGATAGTAGTATTGTTCATTTAAATGGCTGTACTTCTTATCTTTATGCTTTTTTCTTTTCTAACATGTGGACCAATATTAGCTTTTAAGATAAAACCTGTCTACCAAGAGGAAGCATCAGCAAAAAAGGGAGTGTGGTAGCTGAGATGTTCATGGCACTCAGACTGCTTCATTAAAAACTTCTAGGGGCTCCAWGTATCAGGACTTYATTACCTATCAGTCTTTCAAACTTATCAGAAGGCTTCACACATCAACATCTTGTTATTTAACAGTCTCTATCTTATTTCCCAGAGGCATCTCCAAGCAGCTCTCAGAGTCTGTCCATTTATGCCAGCAGCCAGTTCTACTTCTTCTCTCTCCCTTCTCACAGCACCAGCTTACTCCATCCTGTCCCTGGTACAAAGTCTTACCTTATCYGTCCCTTACACTGCCTSCTRTCCCTRGRGCTTCACAGCACAGCAGCAGGCTCCAACTGCAACTYCAGCTGAGCTGCAACTGCAACAAAACCTCTCCCAGCCAGCTCACTCCTTATCACACCCAGAGCTGGGAGAGCAAGGCTGTTCCCACTCTAGGATAATTAGCACAGCTGCAATACAKCAGAGGCAAGATTACTTTAGTACCAACTCTCTTTGTTTCCCCACACTATCTTTACCTATCTTACCACGAGGAAGAAGGAGATAAATGAAGGATAACTTTTGGCAATTAAATATGCTGGTGCAAACTTCATGCATACATATTCTTCCAAATCTAAGGTAATTTTATTTCCTTCATAGGAAGAACTACCACACACTTCTATCTTCCTCTGCAAATTCTTACTTACCCTTTTTATARCACATATGCTTTCTGCAGGACAGTGCTCAAAGGAAACTTCTTGTCAGGCAAAAGGCACTTAAGAACAGAGTTTATATGTAGAAACATTAAATGGGACAGAGGTAACCTAATCTAAAAGGTAGGCTTCAGACTACRTGTGGGTTTCTCCCATTGCAGCCTAATAGATGTGATATTGCTACAGGTTTGTGTTCCCAAGCCCTKGCAGCAGTGAGGCTGAGCATATGTCCCCATAGGCAGCCAGGTGTGTGTGCACCTGTACACACAGGCACGAGGGAACAGAGAACCCTACACACKACGTAGGGTTGTGAAGGTGCTGGAGATGTGCAAGATTTTCTGGGATTTGGGAGCATTGGGAAGACTGGGATTTTCCCTTTTATAAATAGCAAAAATTGGTGCTACCAACCAGTAGATGGCTCTTCTGTCCACTGTGCCAGTGTCCTCTTGGAGGGAAGGAATCCCAGTAGAGACTCAGTGAATTCATGCATAAGGAAACTGCAGCCTTCACCAAAACTAGGAATAAGTCCTATTGACAGTATTGACATCTCCACAGATGGAACTGTGAGTTTCTGAAAGAGGCAAAAATAGGGGGAGAGGAATTAGGAAGCATAAAATACTTGGGGAGCCAATAAGGGCACTGAGGAAAAAGGAAGGTAACTTTAATTATGTAATTGTCTTTCTTCTTGCCTACTTCATTGCGCATCTTCTGCCTGTACTATTAAGAAAAGTGTCTGTGACTATTGAAAAATGGCCAGCTATATGACATAGAGATTCTTGTGTAACACATTTATCATTCTATGACTGTGACAGCTGTAGGACTGTCTGTTCATTAGTATTTAAATCAGTTCATAAATATTTCACTCTAAAATCCGGCTTAAATAAGCCTTACATCTGGTCAGGGTAATGCTGTAGTTTAGCGTCTGTTGTAAGCCTTAATTCTAGCCTGATATAATGCTATTGTGTAGTTATACAATTTCATAAGGGCACTTATACAATAAAACAGGGATTTAATGGAGCACTTCATCTTTTTGCAATTTTTAGTTTCAGCTGACCATAGCAAGTGAAGCAAAAGGTTGTATAATATTGCACATCTCCCTCTGGCAGAATGACTCCTTTGCATAGAAAATTCTCCATTTTAAAAAAAGGATGTGCTATTTTGGAAAGTTTTAGTGAAGACTTTCCCTAAGAAATGGGAACGAATTCCTCTCATTTTCTTCCAGTTTCTCTCTTCCATTTAATTTTTAATGTTTTAAGTGATGACTGTGAAGGTGTAAAAATGATGTGAGTAATGCCATTTTCAAAACACAGAGAATCTTAAGGACAAGCAGATATAAAGAATATTTTAGATCAGTACAAAAATCAGAAACTGAATATAAAAGAGAGTTACCCTTATATTTCCACATTACTCTGTGTTAACCAACACTAGAACCTATTCCACTGAAATACCCCAATCTCCATAATTTTCTCATTCTGTATGAACTTTGGGAAAATAATTAATGGAAGGACTCGGAATTTGTCAAATGAAGATTAGAAAAAGAGARTAGCAGAAATGTCACCGTTTTTCATTAGCAGTCATGTATGTGCAACAAGTTACTTCAAAAGAGCATAGTAGGAGAAAAACAGTGGTATAGAAAGGTCAGTAGCCATTTCACTTTATAGAAGACAAACTCCTGCAGAAGACTGTCAGGTGTTTGCCTTTTAGCTTTGTCCATTATCACACATTAGTCTCCCCAGTCCAGTGGTTTTCTCTATGTAACTCAGACATGTTTGTTTTTCTGTAACCTGAGGCACAAAGAAAGACACTAATGTAAATTTAGTGCAATAAGATCAATAAAACTGTGATATAATAATAATAATAATAATAATAATAATAATACTCTGTGCCTAAATAGCATGTTCCATGTAGGTAATTTTAAAACATTAGGTAGGTAAAATTTAAAACATTAAAGTCAGTAAACTCTTGTGACATTATTACAAACAGAATAGAAAACAAAGCACAAAATGAAGCAACTTGCCCACCAATGTATGCAATTTATTTTCTCTGACTTAGTCCATCAAAAAAATTAAATGTCCAGTATAAACTCTAAACTTAGAATTCCTCTATAATCAAGACAGGGAAAGAAATATTTTCAGCACTGGGTTATCTATCCATCAACCATCTATCTTTTAGGTAGTTATTCTCTGGCAGGTCTACCTTCAACATCTATATCTATAGCTGAAGCTATAGGCATCTTTAAGGTGGAAAAAGTTGTGACATGAATCTTCAGTAGCTAAATGGCAAAATTTTAGATCTTTATTTCCAATTTTTTTTTTCCTCTGACTGCTAAAGAAAACAGTTATCTGAATATGTTGCTTGCCAGGGCTTTTCACTGTCAGCCTCTATCTACTGTTACCCTAATTATAGAAATGCAATGGAATAAGTCAGCACCAGGTATTTATAAGTKGTTTTTGAAATGGTTGGGACATATTTAAAATTGCTGGGAGTCATCCTCTGGTAAAATATTTTGAAATTATTCAATACTATTATAGATTAGATTTTTGTGGTCTGATTTTTCAAAATTGCTAGATATCCAATTTCCTCAAGTCTTCTGAAAACAGACTGCTTATTCTGATACTAAAAATGGGAGATGAATTGCAGGGAAATTCTGGCTGAGAATATTAATGCTGAGTTCTTTTTAAAATACTGGAGATTTAGAATAATACAAGGGTTAATRTGGCTGAAAATATGCAGAATCATGAACAAGGAGTGCTTCCTTCTTGTGAAACTGCCCTTGAAACAGGAAACCTCTTGTGATTTTTCCTACTTTCAAATAGAATCAACATGCCACAGTTATCAATATCCTTTCCAGTATTATTCTATTTTGCTTATATACTAAGATAGATTTGGTGCATTAACTTTCCAGCTGAAAGGCTGGAACTTGGTGGTTTAATTGCCAGTTGCTCTATGGSTTAGTAGATAAACTCAGCAGCTGTTGCTTTGTGTTGGACGTGGTTTGGAGAATTTGCAGATACTTCAGCTCTTCTTTGAAAGCCAAAACACTTTGACCCAGCTGCACTATGAAAGAGAACTGGCAAAACTTCTCTTCAAGCAAATATATCCAATTCATTCAAGCTCTGCTCACAATATGTTTGAGACCAGACGCTGAAACAGCAGAAACACATGATGAATAACAGACCAAGATCAAATAAACTATGAGTAGTAGTGGCTTTCTTCATACTGCTCAAGAAGCTATGCTTTCTACCAAGACTTTGGCTATTTTTGATCTCTCTGATGAAGCTATTTCTTTGAGAGTGAATTATGATATTAAAGTTGTCCTGGCAGATACCAGGAAGACACTTTTCATATAAGGGAACTTTTTAAAAAGTGAAAATAAAGTCACTGTGGAAGTGCAACAGCTCCAAAATTGTAAGAGAAAGTATGTGACTTATCTGTTCAGAAAAATGGACCTCTATTTCACTTTGATGAAAACTTTGAAGTACTTAAGAATGGCCTAGTATGCAGAGTGATAAACATTACATATGTAGTCTTACACGTTTGTCACTTCTTTTGAAAATTCCAGATATAAACAAGTGTCACAAGCTGTGTAGTATTTGTAGGTGCATTGTATGATAACATTTTGGCTACCAGAATAGACTTTTGTTCCRCAGTCAATATTGAACATCTGTAGGTTCTAAGATACTTCACAAAACTGAAACTTTTTTATTTTTTTGCAYAAGATGCAGACCCTTACAAGGGACGTACGGAATTAAAAAGTTAATTTAGTACATTACTTCCACCACTGAGGTCAATGAGTGATCCATTACTAACTCAGTAAGGATCCACCATCTGCCTGCTGAGTTGTTCCAGTGAAGCATAATTAGAGGATYCTTGCCGTTACTTGGTACTCATGACAGATTACTTCACACACTGAACTACAGCCTTCAGAAAAAAAACTTAATGCCAGATTTACAAATTCCTAATGGGGTTCCTGTTGAGTTATGGAACCGTAACATGGAATGTACATAGGTAGATGAAGAGTTCAGTAATAAACAGCTTGAGCTCCTATAAAAATAATTTGCCAAGGGTAGGGGRTTTCAGACTAATAGCTGGCCAAACACTTCATACATTTTGAATACAACTAAAGAGTTGTGGATGGAACATTTTAGGCTTGCCTAAATTCCAGTGACTCTAAATGAATTTGAGTTTAASTCTTGAAGATACAGAAGGATGAAGTATGTTGGGAAGTGGCAGCTCCAACTAGTGAACTCTTTCCCATCTCTACTGCTTGGCACAGATTAACCTCTGAGCTTGTCTCTCAYACAGTGAACAGTTTAATTTTGCCTGTASTCCTGGACAAAACAGGCCCAGATGGTAAAATTACAGTTTCAGTTAGTGCTGTGACCTTTCTCCAAAGTTTACATAAAATAGAAAACACATTAGAATGCAGGTTAGTCAAATATACTCTTAAAACCAAGGAACTGATAGGAGACCCGAGGTCTTTATATGTGCTRTTACATAAAATTTCAGAATAAGTTTCAATATTGTTCCTGGGAATAAAGGTGTAAAAAGATTAATAAGAACTCGAAGTGCRTTCACGTTCATAGCACAGAACGGTTTAGGAACAGCCTGCGAAAGATTTACATGAAGATGATGGATGTCAGAATAAAAAAGTATATCTAGTTTATTGCTTGAAAAAATGACTAAAGGAGAACCTCTGCATGAAACTGCACTGACAAATCAAATGTTTTATTGTTTTGGAAAGACATAAATTCCAAAATTTGAGGTTCAGGACCTTAGAGATGGCATCTGTTTCAACTCTGCTGMCAAATGTGTAATACAAGTCCCCAAGTTCAATTGGGAGTTGTACAGAAATAATGTTGATGGTTTTTCTTCTTTCTGAGGGACAGATCACAGTAGCAATATTTCTTTTCATAAAAAAAAAAAAAGAGCGAAAGTGTGTCCCAGCAATGCAATTCTGAATAGAACAAAAGAATCAAGAGAGAAAATAAAAAATAGTAAAACAAAATACAAGCATTCTAACAAAAAGTGTTTTTTTATGACCAGTTGCATGATTTAACTTCATTCAGACTGTATAATTTATGCTAATACTGTTAAAACATAGCATAAAACCTTGTTTTCTCTGAAGAACAGGAACATAGAAGTAAATATTTTTTTTGTAAGATACAATTCCAGAAAGTGATGCCTGTACCTTTCCTTTAAATATTCTGAGGGATATGATTCCAGTATGATTTCTTTGTTTTACARGACCACTGAATGAGTTTCCAGGTTCCTATCTGCCAGGAGGTTGTGCAATGGTGAATTCTCACTACCCAGGTTTTTATTATTCCCCTGCAGTTGTAATACAYAAAATCATTTTTCTACTTTGTCTGTTATATGTTTCATTCATCATATAAAAAAGGCATTATGCAGGTTTTGGAACTGAGAACCTGAAGTAATTTATTTTGTCTGTTACGTGAAATGTCACATACATGGAGTGAAAATCTGGCCTCACTGAACTTAACAGAAATAATTTCTATTGGCCTTCACAGTGGCAAGATTTTGTCCACAACCATCAATAAAGATGTCAGTATTTACTAACAGTTATAGGACAGCTTATTTATTTATTTATTTATTTATAATGACAAAAAACTGAAGAAGCTTTGGTAACTGTGAAAATTGCTGGCAAATGGTGACATTTTATTAGTGACTTCTACATTGATCATGTAGAAGATCATGTGAAAATACTACACACAATGATTCTTTAATGTATTATCCTTCTCAGCAATGACTGGGACAAATTTATGGTTGTGTTTTTCTTTGGCATTTTAAATTAAATTAGGATGATGAATAATTTTATTGCCTGAAAAATCCCATTATATGATACTTTCTTATTTTTACATTTTTCCCTGATTATCTTATTTTTTTTTTCTGCTGAACAGCACCATTTTTCYATGGTCATTTTTGAAAGATTTATGAATGGTTTGAAAAATAGTAGGTGACATGCATTGACCTGACAGTAGTTCAAGTACTTCAATTATAAATATACATTAATATGTCATACTGCAACAACTAATTACATTGAAAAGTGTTGATTAATTATCCCATAAGATTTCTACACTGTAGTATTCTCACAAGGTGACATCTGCAAATGCAAGCATGACAATTTGATAAGGAAAGTGGCTTGTAAATGGAACTTGTAGCATCAAATAGTTGCCCTGAACAAATCTGTGGGAGCATATTTTGAGTTTTCCGTATCCTCACAAGACTGAGACCTTTCCATTTTATCTTCTTTTCTTTTTTTTTCCCCGTTCTTTTCAATGGAACACCTTCTAAAACCTTCCAAATTTAGGAAATGCAATCCCTGTTCCCCCTACCATCCCAGAGAGCCGGACCCCACAACAAAGAAATAGCTAACATTTCTGTTTTGGAAAAGAGAATTAACTTTTGACGTTGTCATTGCACTGTCAGGTGCTTACATCACTAAACTAAAAAACCCAATAAATAATCTTCCAGTGTTAGGGATTWATCATGTAAAAAGCACCTTGTTGCTCTAATCCTTATTGCAATGTTCACTGTATCATAGGATTCAGTGCAGACTCTTTTTAAATTATCTCAACTCTTTTATCAGATTTGCAAAGACAGAACTATCGAATGCACTTTTTTCCATCAAATAAATCTAAATAAATGGAGGTGATATAATAGTGTTTAGCATAATAATCCAGTCTGTGTGTACATWATGCAAAGAGCCTCTATTGATTAAAAAGAAAAAGTTTTGTGCAAAATATACATAAATAAAAACTCTAATGATTAGTGTGCAATCACAACATAATATTAACAAAACATCAGAAAATCAACAAATATGCTACATTTTATTAAAATGTATGACAAGGAAAGCAATCAAGTTATTTAAAGAACAAAAAAAGAGTTATACTTCATAAACTTGATATTTTTTCTGGAACCCACTTTCTWGTGTTATCAACTCAAGTTGTCAGTGTTTGTACCTTTTGTAAGGGAAAATTATTCTAAACCCCATAAAATCTGTTTAGTTACTTAGCAGATGAAAACAAACCAACCAAATTTCATAATAGTTAACACCCTTACATGATTGAAATTAAACAAGTACATTTCTGCAGCTTTCCAAAGGTACTTAGAATAAAACCATATCTTTAATATTAATTCAGGTGGGAAGCAAAAATTCGGGATCAGGGGAAAGTGAGTGAAGAAGGGAAGAAAAACACGGATCAGGGTTATAGATGTTCTGTCCTGGACATTGATGAAACAGTCATTACAGACAGAGATGGCATCCTGTGAAGAGATGAATTGCTGCTGCTGCTGCTACTTTGCTGAAGGTGCTTTGAAATGGAAATATTAACAGGCTTGAATGTCCTGACCAAGCAAGGTTGTGTGCAGAAATCAGAGCTGTACTTGGCAAATGATAAGAAAAATTGCAATCAAAGCTGAGTGGCAGAAGTGCAACATGCATTTCCACAAAAGAATTAGAATTAGGCAGTATGGCAAGGATCTAGAAATGGAAATGTTCAAAGGCACAAATGAATTGTCTTTGTTAGAAAGAATCCAAATCTAATCTTCACTAGCACAGGAGTGCACATAAAAGATATCTACAGACATAATCAAATTTGGATTTACACCAGCATCTCCAGAGGTAATATTCAGGCCAACCTGTTTTTATTTGAAGAATATGCAGTTAGACTGGATGAAACCTTTCTGATAGTCACAGAGAAATGAATAGGGAAATAGAAAGGGGCAGTGCTGACAAAATTCTGTAAGATATTTGTGTGAAGCAGTGGTGACATCTCTGGTGCTTACAGTTCTTGAGAATCTTTGTTAAATGTGCAGTGTCAGGAGCCTGTATCAGATGAGCCATCAATTATGTTTAGGTTCTGGAAATGGAAGAAACTCTGGTGGACTATAGAGCTGTCTTTGGAGCTGTGACATCCCAAAAGCCCATTCCCAAACTACAGAAATGGAAATCTGGCTACCACATTAACTTTCTGTCCAGGTCATGAAAAGGCTGTCAAAAATGAGAAATCGGGGTCTYGATGAAGAGGTGTTTTTAAGTGAAATACTGCCCATAGTGCTAAAGCTCTGTTYAAACCTGACAGATTTTTAGTCTCCCTCATTCGTTGAGTAGCTGAAAGCACTGCAGGCTCTGCTTTGAAAAAAAAATCCAAACAAACATATTTGAAGTATAGGCAAGGCAGGTGTGAGAAAAATTATATCACCAGTTATTCTGGGGAAATCCTGTGGAACTGCACATTATGAAGCAGACTGAAAGTGAGGTGAAAAGAGGGAAGCAGGTACAATATGATCCACCACTGAGAACAGAAAAAGACAAAGAAGAGATTTAAGGCCAGATGGAAATTTAGTTTATTCTAATAGGAAATGGATATGTGAGCAGAAAAAAAAAATATTATTCTTCCTTAGAAGAAACTGCCATTTTTTGAAATGTTTTATTCTACATGGCCACAAATTTTGGTTGATAATTTTGTTCAGAATGTAGAACAATACGATATAATCATTCTGTATGTGGAAATTTTTTTTCAAAATAGCTATTTTTTAACAGAGACAATAAAATTAGTATAAACACTGGAAAAACAGATATCACTTTGCTGTTGTAGTATGCTTACAGTAAAGTTATGTCATGACAAAATTTGGAATGCTTACTGTTTCAGTTAATATCCCTTTTGTTTTCAAATAAAAAATCTACCAGGCCTCATTAGTGCCCTAAAATTATTTGCAATTCATTTGAAATTTGAAGTTTGGTGTGGAATGTTTTTTATCCAAGTTGCTGGTATTTGTGTCASTGACCTGTAGAATGCAGCCAACACAACTCTACTGCAGTTTCCACAGCAAACATGAGCCCTCTGGGTAATGAACTAGAAATCATGAGAAAAATAAAAAAATCCATTCAAAGCCTCATACTTCTTCCTCCCCCCTTTTTCCTCTCTGTTTTCCCCTTTTCCAATGTCTCTGAGAGTTCTGTCATCTTTGGCATTCTGGAAGACATTTCTTCAGAGTCTGCAAGGTACAAAGGCAAGGGGACAAAGGCACAGCCTGTTGAGGGCTATTTGCACAAAAAAATATTGCGAAGTTATCTATCACCTTCTCACAGCTTCCCTTTCCCCTGAAAACAATCCAGGGTATGTGAGAATGGYACATCAGGGTGGCTGTCTATGCCTTGTGTCTGTGATGCTGTGAAGACCTCAGGCGAGGGCAGGACAGACAGACAGGCAGATGAGAGCAATCTGGGGGAATGGGAACTCCTCTGCATCAGCCCTGCCAAAACAGAGAATGAGCATGGGCAGGGAAGTTAGCCCTTGCTGAAATCCAGAGTTCAGAGGATTGGTGGGTTTGTGTGGTTGGTTGCCTTAAGGATCTGGGAAAAGACTTCGTTGAGTAGAGTTGTGTGTCTGTAAARTGCATGTGGGGGTTCGTTCTCTCTTTTTGGATGGGGACAGCAGAAGGTGAAGTTGATAAATTATTATATTCAAGGTCATGAGTTAGAGATGTAGAGATTTAAGTTATCTAAGGACTTCAGGAAGGTCAGAGAAAGGAAGAAGTCAACTGAAAGGGGAGTTCTCAAAAGCACCAGGAGTCCTGGTGCTACAGTGCATTAACAGAAAAAGTATTTCTTTCTTACAAAACACAAATGCAAATGGTGTTTCTGATACATCAGTCAAGATATAGCTGTTTGGCAGAGAAAAATGTCAACATGCATTGTTTCATAGATTTGTCTGAAGTGTATCTATGCAAAATAGAGATAAATGTTAACATTTTGAAGGGTTGTGACAGGTTTTGATATAAAAATTATTTTGCTTTTTTTTTATGCTTTAAATTTTTAAAATGCTTCTGCTTAAAGATAACTCTTTCAAGTATTGACAAAACAGGTATGCAAAATTGAAGAAAAGGGAGYGTGGAGTGAAACAGAAGCAGATAACAAACCTCGGGTATTTGYAGTGATTTTTGCCCTCATTATTTCATCTTACAGCTACTTTTGTGTCTTCCTCAAATTTCTACTCACTATGTTTGTCTTCAAATCACAAGTTGTTTACTAGCCCAAAAAATATGACCAAATGCAATACATACATTCATTTCATTGTAGGTTTCTGATTTGCACTGCCAYTTCTCACACTATAGAACAAACTAATAATTTTGTGATATGCTTCTTAAAAAATGCAATGTTCTTACCAGAGCAATGGAATCTAAAAGATTGTTTATTTTAAAGTATGATATGTGAAAATATTTCTTAAAATTTTACTTTGATAACAAGAGTAATTAATTGTAGTATGGCCTCATTTACRACATTCTTCTTGAAAAACCTGATAATGAGGGAAAGAAAGAAGTTTGCTCTGTTCATTCTGGTTTGTTAGAGATTTATTTAGCTCCTGTAAAGATGTTTTCTATAGTTTTTGTCTTGACTTCATCTGGTGAGGAGTTTTTAGCTCTTTTCCCCGTAACATATGCAACAAAAGTAACACGTGTCCCACAAGAGTTAGAAAGTCTCATTTAATTTTTGAAGCATGGAACACTGTGGAATCTACCATACTAAATAACATTTTAGTTATCATTATCACTAAGTAGTTTACAACTTTCAGAAAAACTAACAAAAGAAAACAAACCCTCAAAACCTAAGCCCTCAATAAACCCTAAGTTAACAAAAAATTTTTTGTCCCCAAACGACTTTCTATTTGGTCTTTGAATTGAGCCAAATGTCTAAGTGTGGTCCAGAAAGACGGACAGCAGGGTGCTGTGCTTCATTCAGACAGTCAATTTTTAAGTTCCTGTGGGTGTATAATCATGCATGTCTGTGTGCATCAACACTGAGAGAATCCCCAAAATGGTCCCACCAAACTATTTTAACAWTCATGATTGATTTCTCTCTAGCTTTTTAATGTGAAAACTTCTCTCCTTTTCCACAGTCAGGAAGACAAAATAATTCWGATTATCTGCAGTTTCAGTTTATAGACCTCAAGATTACATGCATGTGAACCAATTCCACTTCAGGTGAATGTGAGGCATACATTTTTCTATATGAGTAACCTGGAGAAAAATCAAATCTTATCATACTTGTCCACACAGGCAAATACAATTGGTTTGTTTGTATTCCATGCTGTTAAAGTGGAGGCCTTAAAAACTTGCAAAGAAACTAAAGTTCTTTACTAAACAAGTTTTGTTTCCTCAGCTTTCCTACTCTAACATGAAAGAATGAGGTTATTCACTGAAAAGTCCCATTTACTTCTAGAGATTTTTTCTCTTAATTTGCAAAGAGGATTTTTTTTTACATACTAATTAATTTTGTGAAGGAAATAAAGGAAGAAAAGCTACTTGTATGTGTTTTGTGTTTTGCACACAGATCATACTATATGTTATGGTTACCTCTCTTTTTTCATGTACTTAGATATACTGTATTTATTTAGAGTTAGAAAAGAAGAAAAGGCAAAACTGTGGTGAGTTGCATTTATCCTGAATGATTTAATTTAGTCAGTGGGGCACTCATTCTGGATGAAAGCTCTCAATTGCAGTAAAAATRGTGTATTACATCGATGTAAGATTTATCCCACCATACACTTTAATCCAGTACATGAATAAAACAACCAYGAATAAGACTACCTATTGTGAATGAATGGATGATACAATAATGAAAAGAAGTAAAAAAAAAAAAAACAAACACAAAATCCTTGTTAAAGAGCAACATATTTTTCTATCATATATATAAAAAAAGGACAGATTTGAGCAATTCCATAGATGGATCTGTTCTGGCATTATAGAAACCRTGGCAGCACCAAAGCCCTCCTGTGTGGAACTTCTTTTGTAATCTCATCATTTTTTTGAATGGCAAGAAGATTTGAAAGAAACCTTAAAACCTATTTTGTCTTCCTGGAGAGTTGGTATTACTTTATGGATTGTTAAATGAGAGAGGATACATTTTGGAAGTAGTAAACCTGGTGTGAATTTCCAATTGGTTCTTTTTTTTTTTCCACTGAGAAGTAAAATAAGAAAGTTAATGTGCAAATTTCTGCTGTACTGGAACAACACTCTTTTGTAGATGTCACTTCCAAATTCTGTGTGAAAATTTTGTTCTTGAGATGCTGTAGACAAGGGTAAAAAGGAAAGAAGAAGAAGAAAAAGAAGAATATAAAGTCTGAAAAATTATATATTATAATAATATAATTATAATAGTAAAATTCAAAGCAAATATAACATATTTAATTGGATTATTAAAAATTGCGCGTCTTCTCTCCCCATATCATTCCATTGTATTTGTAAGAACACACAGAGGGAGCATTACATGGCACACAACTGGATTCTGGCACAGACAYTAGTCATGCAGGTGACTTTTCACTGGGAGACTTCAAACAGCTTTACTGGCATGAGCATTGGTGCCACTATTTGAACTTTAGAGATGTGTAGGAACACAAGAACAGAGTTCAGAATGGGGACATTTAAAGTTACTGTTAGGTGTAAAATGTCTTAAAGAAAGGGCAGGTCAGACTTGGTTCTTTGGGACAGGTATGGGGAATGATACCAGGTTTTTGTCTCTCTCATTATTATTTCAGGTTAAGATTTTCTCACCAACATCTTCCTTGTTCCCCTTCCTTACTTCTTTAGTTGTGACATATCCTTGACTGATGGTCATGAATGAAAATGCATTTTGAATGCATTTCTTGCACTTCAAGTGCACTAATCCCGAGTGCATCACTGTGCAATATTATCTTTACAATCCTGATTGTCATCAGATAATCATACCACTCTTTCAATTCCCAAAACCAAAATATTTTTCCTTACATGATTTTATAATCCCTGTAATTACTGTGAATTAGAMAAGTAAACAAGGTATTTCAATAAACTGTGATTATTAATTAAGCTACAAGTAATTTGGGCTGTTCCACTCTCTGACATCTGCTAATATGGGAAGTTACTTAAAGCCTAAATTGTCTGTATTTATTAATTCCTGTGAAAACTCCTAAAACAAATCCCAGTGACCAGTATCAGCTTGGGAACAAAGTAATCAGTGTGTGCATTTGGGGCTTTCCAGCCACACCTTACCACAATTTACATTTTTTCACAMATGCTCAATGGACAGGTCTGTGCTTACACATTGTTGTGAGGTCAGTAAGAAGACCACTCTCAATGACTTTGTCCAATACCTGAAGAAGATTACAGTGTATAGCCAGGGAAGTCTTTTTATAGTATACAATAAAGAACACCATCATCAACTGAATTCCTCTTCAGCTTTTCATATGTACCCCAAATTATTGGAAAGGTACAAAAATAATTTTTATAGCACCTATATGTGGTGCAATCTGTTCTTCTTGCATAGAGCATGTACTTGAGAGGATCAAGATCAGAGAATACTCATTCAGTCAGTGATCCAAAGACAAGTGTTTATAGAAAGGACAAGGTAGAGATATGCCCTTAGGCAGAGTAAAAGAAATGCAAGCCCTGTGAAGGTCCAGCAAAGGTATATAATCCTTTGCTAAGGGAGAATCTTTAGCAAGGCAGCAGAACTTAGCTCTATTAGCCCCTCCTGAACCCTGCAGTGAGCTGTAAAGCAGGCAGAAGACAGCTGAAATGACAGTTGCTCTTTCAGAACTGAGGAATTTAATGAATATTAGATGCCAGCCAGATGTCTCACTCAAATTTACTATGCATGATAGAATTGAAAAGAGAAGAAAACTGAGCTATTCACTAGATTTTGCTACCTCTGGTTTGATTGTGTTTTACCTTTACATATTTGGATTTTGTTTTTTTAAGTATATCTGATTAAGAACTTTGGTTAGGTTTGGCTTATACATAGTTTTGCTATTTAAAAAATCTCATTGGTTTTTTGTTTACAGCTTGATCTGACCACAGTAATCAYTGTTTATGTTTGCAAATTTGATAAAATGTGTATAGTGGTTGAACCTGACTTTGAAGTCTGTGCAGCTGCAACAAWGGAGGAAACAACCCATATTCAGAAAGATTGTTTTGTAAAAATGATGACATTTCTATGATTTTCAGGACAGTTTGCAAAGGTACAAATATGTGTCATCTTATGAAAGTCAGACAGCACAGGGAAATAGAAAAGGTTAGTGTAACCAATTTGTAATATGGCAATTTCAAGTCTAGTAAATTTATTTGAATTCGTTACTTTTTTTTTTCTTTTACATCAACTGTGTTGCTGGGCTTAGTCTACATGGAATTCCAACATTGTCCACCAAGAAAACTAGGAATCAGCACCTTGGTTAATATATCAAAGTGCATCTTTCCATTGCAAAAGCTGAAAAATTCAAGGTAATAGACAGAAAAAAGAGCAAATTAGAAGAGAATAATGAAGCTTGGAAGCATGAGAGTACAGCTGGCMTTTTGTCAACAACTCATGGCAGCGGTGTAAGTGAAATACTGCAGCTACAATGAAATGATGATGTTTCTATGGCTAATTTAGATTCCAGTCTATCTGCACTTTAGACAACAGAAACCTGGATGCCAGTTTCCTGGATACCTTAACTCATACAGTATTGTACCTTTTTACATCACTTTTTATTTTATGCTCCTTTCTGATGGTCTGAACTGTGCCAATGCAGTATTTCTTACATTGAAGTTACTACAAAATCCTTCATCTAAATTAAGGTTTACACTACTTAGATCCACAATGACTTATTAGTGTGCATATCAGATCAGGTTAATGTTCAAGTACAAAGGGTGACAACTCAGGGTTAGGAATTTTGTTGATAAGACCAAACTATTCAGGATAATAAAAATTAAAATTGAAAAATACTAAGTGACAATGGCAGGTATAGACAAATGGACTTGGATCAAAACAAGATATTACCAGTCAAAGCTTTGATAGCTTGAGTTGTTTTGGATGTCTGAAGATGGGCAATCAAAGACAAAATTATCAAATAATCTAATTTTTTGTTAGGTTTTCATTGTATTTATTTGTCTATTGTTTTTTTGGGGGAGGGGGAAGACTTGTATTTAACACTCCTCTTAGGCAAAAATTTAGGGGATTGTGAAAGAAAACTGTGGTATGATAGATAAGGATGTATCTTAAAAAGTTACATAGCTGGTATCATTTTAATAAAATTCACTTGATCTAGTACTTTAGCCACACAGTTGCATGCAAGTCCAAAAGACTTGCAGTTTAAGACAATGAGGAAAAAGATCTGCAGACCCACAAACTATGTCCACAATTAATTTTGCTGCCCTCAATATTTTGCTGCTCTAGTTGGCAACCTATTCTGCTTTTATGGCAGAGTCAGCCCTGCTTACATGCTTATGACCTATTATTAGTCMATTTCCTTGAGGAAAATAGTTACTTGTTTGAAATTAATCTTCAAACCAGCTGACCAAAAGCTGCAATATTTGCATTCTTGCAAATCTGATACACAAAGGCACATTAATTCTACTTTTTTACCAGCTGGCCAGATTTTTTGCACTTCTTTTCTTTTTTTCATAAGTGCACATTTTAATGTTATTCTTTGCTTACCTTTTCTATTTATTGTACAAGTTTATAAATATGTTCTTAGGGMGGCTAGGGAAAATGCATTTCAAGAGAATGGGCTTTTTTTTTCTTTTGTTCTTCAGCAACTTATTTAATAAATCACTTTCTTCATACATAGACAATAAAAAGTTGTAATATTTCAGAAATCTGCTTCTCTGACTCCTCTGATTTTGACACTCATTGTGTGCTGAAACTCTTGTGTTTCATTAGTGATAACTCAACAGACAATAACAAGTTTTTCATTCTTATCAGCRAGCTTGAAGCTTTCACTGACAAGATACCTCAAATACATCTCTTAATCTGGTTTGTCTCTCCTGTAAATAATAAACCCAATGACTAAAATGCTCAGGTAAATCATAGTTTATATCTACTACCAATATATTGTCTGTGGAAAATATATGCATATTTCAATATTTCTTTGCATTCTCAGTCTTATTGTACATGGTCTTATGCTTCAGATGTGCAATTCATTTTGACTGATCSGTTCATGAATCCACCAACAACCCTCAGTATGTGTGAAAAAATTAATAAATAAAGCTGCTGCTCTATACATTTAAAAAAATATTAGTAGATTTCAGAGTGAGATTTTTAATTTGTACTGGACTATCAGAATAATGATATTTTTAGAGGATGGACAAGCTTAATATCAATTTTCTGCCTTCTGCAACAACAACACACTCTGAGAATTAGATTAAAAATAATTAAAAGTAGACAATGTCATAATCTGTAAGACACTGGAGAAAACTTAGTGGTGGCAGATTCCTCTGRAGTATTGGCTATAAAAGTAAAATATTAAAAAGGTAGCCATAAATGATATATATAGTCTTTGTCCAAAAAAACATCAATCTTCTGAGATTTCTTCATTTCAAAATAGAGAGAATGTTTCCAAACAGCCTCTGAGGTCCCAGGTGTAGGAACTGAATTGGAATTTTCCTGGCTGAACAGGTAGTTTCACAGTATCCATACAAGTATCCCCTGGCTTGAACATTCAGAAACCAAAAGGTTAGGCCAACCTTAGAGCCAGCTAATAAGTGAATTTAATGGCAGCCAGTTTCACTTTGTGTAAATTAGAATAGACACATTAACTAATACCAGCTGTGGGTATGGGCCAGCTGTTGCCAGGCTTCTTCTGTATAGTTTAATTTTCAAGAGTCTTGGTTTGTTAAATTTGCCTTTAATATTGAGCAAGCATTAATGTCACTTGTACAAAACTACTTGTTCTTCCATGGATTTGTTAGCCCATTCTTTACCCTCTCTGACTCTGTTAAACATACAGAGCTAGGAAGTGACTATTTATGGAAGATTTTGCGATCAGATTCCACGTGAAATTCCTTCTTGCTACTGTTTAGCCAAAGCCATGTGTCTGCTTTGTGGTAGAGGCTTCATTTTCATACAGTTCATTGATTTTTTTCTTTTTTTTTGGCATAGAGGCTACGTTTTACAGAGAGAATAAGGCGTAATCTGATCTCTAACAACATAAGAGGGYTAGTATTCCTTTTTTCTTATAGAATTGTGTTATATGTATAGCTTTTTACAGGTGCTTTAGATGTKCTCTGTACATGGCTTAACATCTGTGAAGACATTCAATTATTTCTGATAATTCTGATATTTCCACTGATTCCTAATCTTGATGTTTGTTAGTCAAAATTCATTAATACCTTTTGAAAATGTTCTTCTGTTGTGTGAGTTCCATTATCTAAAAATACATTAAAAATAAGCAAAAAACTACCCACTGCAATTAAATATCTTYTGCACAATTAAAATTAAATTAAAAAATTGTTCTTTTCTATACATGCATTAACATTTGCCCATCAGAAATCAGGAGTAGAAGGAATACAAAGASTGAGTGACAGCTTCCAAGATTTTCTTTGAAACAAAGATAATTGTTACAAATGGAACTCTAGCATTTATTTTAGTTTCTTAAGAGCTCTACTGGTTTCCTGATTTATCTTCAAGACTAAAAGAAAAGYCCATCTCTACTGCTGCCACATTTTTCTTTTAGAAACCTTGGCACATTAACACTCCCTGAACTAAATTCTACCCCTTTCTGCACCTGCCTCAACATCTAGATTTAATGACATGTGGCTTTTCTTATGAGAAAACTAAACAATAAACCTTATTTTTAAATCAGTRTGTAATGCTCTTAGTCCCCAATGTTGCAGTGATGTMATTTTGTCCATATTTTTAATTGTGATAACTCTGTGTTATTGTGTAATTGTCTCATCAATATTTATCTCATAACTATCAAATGATATAACTGAATTATCAAAGATAAATGCAGSATCCAGGTGTATGATACTTATTTATCTTGAAAATTCTGTCCTACTRTGAAATGCAAAAATAAGGATTTTAGAGAGTATAACATTATGATTGTTTAGCTTAACACATGTATGGTGAATTGGAGAAATCTAGCATGTGYCTGTTCCAGTACAAAATCTCACATGGTAATGATGTGTAGTAAGTCTAAAACAAAGCCTTCTCTTTTTTCCTGCATTTGTTGCATTTGTTTCTTTGCAAAACCTGCAAAACAATGTGCATGATTTTTAACAGAATTTGATAGTTAACACTAGAAGCAGCTTGAAAATAATTTGAAATCTCAGTGCTATACCTTGTCACTGAAAATAACAAGGCTGTCTTTAACTGTGAGAATTAAATGATATTTTGCAAGTTTATGGCTGAGGAAAGTGCTCTTATTATATTCTTCATCTTAAAACATTTTACCTAAATTTATTATAAAATATTATATATTGATGTTTATCTAATTTTATCCACCTCTACCATTACTATGTACTATATTTAAATACATTTTCAAATATCTTCTTCTGTAAAGACATCATATGTGTCAATAAAACATTTGAACTCTAAGTTTTTAAAGAAACAATTTATTTGTTGCAACTTATCAGCCTCATTGAAGTGGCTAGGTTCTTGTAATTAGCCATTGCAGCATGCTCCAAAATCTTATTTTACTAAAGAAATATAACTTCTTTTTTTTATCAAAACTGGGAGATGTTTACTTTTCTGAAGGTAAAATGGCTGTTCTGAGAGACCAATATTTTGCTGTTCTTTCAAGTTCCTGAATTTGTGTTATAGTAATAGAGTATTTAATTAAGAGTCTTTGTTTTTTTATCCAGTGTATTGGTTTACACAAGCTATACGAACAAATAGTGGGAAACACCAGTCAACCCTGAGAAAAACCGCAAAAGCAAAGACAGATTGAAT
>CADDXX010000355.1:146427-329343 GCA_902810485.1 Alauda arvensis
AGAAAGAAAGAAAGAAAGAAAGAAAGAAAGAAAGAAAGAAAGAAAGAAAGAAAGAAAGAAAGAAAGAAAGAAAGAAAGAAAGAAAGAAAGAAAGAGAAAGAAATACCTTTAAATAGTATGACCATAACTTTGCAGGTCTCTGCTGACTGTGTAAATGCAGCTTAGGATATAACTTGATCCTTGTAAGAGGAAATATGTTTGTTAAAGCCATTATGAATGCTTTATTTTCTTGCGAAAAGATTAATCATATTTTTCCTGTTAATATATACTTACTTTTTCTTAAATGTCCACTGCAGCACCTCAACTGTTTCTAAATCTGTGAAAATATTTTCTTGTAAAAACATTTGTCTATAATCCATTTGCCATGTTATTTATACTTTGATTAATGTGTGGAAATTTTCATTCAGAGAAAGTGTGTGTAGCAATGCTTGATTCATTTGACAAAGTATGCAAAGGAGGACCAAAGGTTCTGGATCTAGGCAARATAACACAGACCAGTCCACAAGAAAGATCTATGTTTACATATATCTGCATTAACATAGCAGATTGTTGTCATTGGGATGTCTCTGGAACTTCCTCACTTTTTTCTTCTTTTCTTGTATCTGCTTCTATAACTGTCAGCATTACTGCAATTCTGTGAGACATGGATATTCCTTGATATCTGATAAAACCATTTACAATAAAAAGTCCCCCAAAAATGTGACTTAAAAAGATGATAAGKTTGGCCCCTTTTAGGAGCAAAGAAAATTTATATTCAGATATTTTAGGCTTTTTTTTTTAAGGACATACAGAAGACTGCTTAAATACTGAATGGACTACCAAGAAGAACATGTGGGAGCTGATTGGTAATCATGTTGCCACATGAAGTTGATAATTGAGTATTTGAAATATTGAAGAGTATGAAAGAACAAAGGAAATGGGTATTCAAAGAGGAAGAAAATACAGTGTATAATCAGAAGAATAAAATTTTTACTTATACTTTTGAATTGGTTGATTTAAGTATTCAGGTGCAGGATTGCATCATGCACACAGAAACAAGAAGGGCTCTATACTGTCAGCCTATTATCCATGCTCAATGAAATACAAATATAAATCATATTAAATGAATTATGACATGAACTGCATTTCTTATATATGTATATTTTTACAGATGTTTAATAGTACGAAAAATATAAAGCTGTACCATTCTTTCCTATGTGACTTGGAGTATAATCATAGAAAATCCTGAGTCAAAAGGATCCCCTGGGTCCAACTTCTGGCCCTGCCCTCAAAAAAYACACCACGTGCCTGAGAATATTGTCCAAAAGCTCACTGAACTCTTGCAAGCTTGATGCTATCACCACTTTCCTGGGGGGCCTTCCAGCATTCAACTCCCCTCTGGGTGAAGAATCTTTGCCTAATATCCAACCTAAACCTCCCCTGACACAACTTCAGGACATTYCCTTAGGTCCTGTCACTGGTCACCAGAGAGGAGAAATCAGTGCCTGCTCCTCCTTTTCCCCTGTTCCAGGTGGACACTTGCCCATTTCCTTCTAAAATAGATCACATCTATTACAATTATATGATGGTGCCAATCATCATGGGATGGAACGAAGAAGAGTATAAAGAGAGAAACCCTTTTCTTTGCTGCYATATATCATTGCAATGTGTTTCCAAAGTCTGGATGAGTTGAGCCACTCACTACATGGCAGCCAGAAATGCATAACTTTATATCAGATTGAGAGTGCTCTCAGTAGGGCTCCGATATCAAGGTCTGACAGGAGGAAGGCATACTCATTTCTTTGATAAATCTATTTCAGAATGCACTATGACTAACCTGTGTCTGTTTTCTCCCACTGCATGATGACAAAGAAAATTACCTACTGGTGGTCCCTTGTTTCAGCATATCTCAGTCTCATTAACACTCAGACTTCATACTACCAAACTCTGTAGTACAGGTCCTAATCAAAATTCAGTACAGTTCTCTCACTGCATAATCACACAGCCTTTTTCTTGTATATGGTGTATACATAGTGGACAATGTCTTTGCATCTGATATTGCAAAGGAACTRGAGATTATGCATTGTGYTGTTGAAATGTAAAATGGTTRAAACTATGGAGATRTATGAAAAAAGAAAAAAGGAAACAATAAGAAAGTATGCTTTTCCCTTTTAATATTACACAAGAAATATTTGACAGCAAATAAACTACAAATGCTGGTTATCCAGGATTAAATTCTAGATTCTTTATTTATGGGCATTGCTAAGCAAGCTGTCCCTGAAAAGAAACATTTATACTAATTTTATATCCTCTGAACTTTCTCTACAATGTATAAAGGTACCTAATGAGAACATGATGACAACTTTCTCTCACATATAGATGAAGCAAAACTCATTAAGCAAATATTGTCTGCCAAATATAAGAAGAATCATGACAGTTCCTTTGAGCTCACAAATCTCAAAAGTTAAGTTTAACTAATAAGGGAATTATTCAAAAAGCTATTTTTAAACAGCAATATGYCAGAATTTTTTAATGAGGGAAATTGTATGAGTAATGAAAATGAAGTTTTTTTTTTTTCTACTAGATGCAAGAAAAGCTTTCAATGAATTTTGTAAACAGAATTGTTGATTTTTAGCTCTTGCTGGTTCTTGAATGTTAGTGTCTTTACTTCATATCCAGTTCTGAGGCCCTCAATGCAAGAAACACAAGGAACTTGTGCTGAGGTTAGCAGAGTGTATCAGGAGTCTGGAGCAACCCTGTTATGAGTAGACYTCTGGGAGCCGGGCCTGTTTAGTCTAGAGAACACAAGACACAGAGGGGATMTCAATAATGAATAAATATCTCAAAGGGGGTGCCAAGAGGATGGTGCCAGATCCTTTTGAGTGGTGCCCAGCAACAGGACAGAGAAATCGCCATAAATTAAAACACAAGAATTTTCACCTCAACGTGAGGAAAAATATTACTTCTTTGCAYTGAGGATGGCAGAGCACTGGAACAGCCTGCCCAGGGAGGTCTTGGAGTTTTCCCTCTCTGGAGACAATCAAAACCAACCTGGATGCATTTCTRTGTCACCTGCTCTAGGTGACCATGCCTAGGTAGGACGACTTGGACTAGATTATCTGCAGAGGTCATTCCAACCCTAACAATTCTGTGATTTTGAGAGAGTAGTTTGCTCTCAAAGGTAACGTATATAGCATATTTTTGTAGAAATTTCTAAGTTGGGGTCCATGTCKAGTTGTGCTGTTCAATAATGCATTGCATAACTTTTTTTAAAATAAAGAAAAAGGTGTCTACATGTCTTCAAAACCTTTTTGTAACCTTTGGCTTAGTACCATGATAGGAAAAAAAACCGTTCAGTCACATTAAAAAATGTTTGAATTATTTTTGCTTGAGAGATTAGAAAATACGGTATATACTAATTTAAATCATATACAAAATTCATGCATTCATACATATACAATTTTGTATTTATAAAAAATAACAGTATAAAATGTTATTTTATGGGACCTTTTTTCACCCTCATTCTGCCTCTCTGCCTTCCTCTCATATGTAGTAATTCTGTGTACAATTCAGCTGTATATATATTCAACTGACTGAATGATAGACTTTCTAAATACTAGCACCAGTTTCCAGACTAGGATGAAATTTCAGAATGCAGAAAGATGAGCAGGGTAAGTGGTTAGATTAAGAGTCTGTTTTCCTGTACGTAATCTATTAGTATGTTTTTGTGTTGTTCAAAGCTTACAGGTAAGGTTTTCCCCAGCCTAGTTCTGTGCTAGACAAACATCTACAGAGGGTGTATGATAACTTCACAGTGGTTCATCTACGGGTTTGAGAAGGCAACCTGAATCTAAAGGACTTCTGAATAGCAAAGTGCTAGATATGACAAAACATCTAATAATTTCCAGGAAATGCAGACCCCAGTGCACTATGACACTGCTCTATTATGCACATGAAGATTTTTGGAGAAAGAATCTGACCTTCCAATGTGGGATTTCAGATAATTTCTTTTGACATGTATTTAGCAGTAGCAATATATACTGAATGAACTCCTGCATTCTGAATCAAAATAGAATATTTTGCTTTTCCTCTCTCTGTAAGCAGAAATTGGTATTCAAACTATGTCAGCCACCAAATGCGACTGCAGGTCTCCCTGAATGATTTCTCCAAACCTTTATTTCAAAAATCCAGATTATCAAGTGGGTCCTTTGATGATCCTACTTTTTAGACAAAGCCTTATACTACAAAGGTTAATACATCCTTCAACATTTCCAGCAGTGCAAAAGAAATCCTGGAAAAGTCCAGTGGTGAGTATAATTGAACAAACAGAAACTGCTTTTCTCAGTCTCAATCTTGAGGTCCAGAGTTGATGGATTCTCTTCCTGTTCCAGCTGACATCTGCCTGATGAAGAACTTTCATTTGAAAGAGATGCTTGCCTCTCTTTATCTACCTGGTCAAGATTGTTTTCACTTTCACATTCATTGCTATCTGTGTCTAACTTGGCCAGGGACTTACAGAAAATTTATTGTCTGCATCACGCCAGCAGATACTTGTATTTGCTTCTATTTGTCTATTGCTTCTTTTAATTACTGYTACTCTTGAAACAGGTTGTTTATTTCCCATTAAATAGTTAACATAAACTAATTTTTATCACCGAATTGTTTACAAAATTGCTAGAAARAAAATGAGAAAGAGTTTATTTTTTAATCTAAAAAATCAATTTAAAAGTATTCAGGAAAATGGAGGACATCTGGGTAACATTTAAGTTTGATAATTAGGTTCATAGAGCAATAAATATTGTGCACTCCCATTACAGGTGTAAACATATGTATGACCCAGAAGTCTGAAATAACTCCACCAAATTACTACTGCTATCAACACGCTGATGATATTGATTTGTAGTGGTACAATCATCTTTATTACCATTTTTTATTTCAATTAAATAAATTGTGTTATTATTTTATTTTCTTGAAAAATATTCAAAATTTATCTTCACTACATAATGACTCATCAAACTTCATCTTATTTTGACTCTGCAAAATTTCATTTTCTTGACTCAAAGTTAAGTTTCTAACTGATTGTTCTCTGATAGATTTGACAATTATGGTAATCTAACCATGCTTAAATCAGATTTTGCTTTACTGACACWTCTAAATAATTAGTAATATACAGCTCCCTTTTAAAACTGTGCTCTGAGTACAGTACACATGGGAATGAGGGGGAAATAGAATATCAAAGAAATAATTGAAATTCATTTTTCAGTGAAATTACATCTTATAATTGTAAATTTGAGATAGGGTTAAAACAGATAAACAAACATGATAACGCATGTGGTGAGAATATTTATCTTGAGATTCTGCAACATATGTATGACTATCACACTGCAGCACAAAGTCTGTTTGAGGATATAACTTGTTTAAGTCAGGCTTCAGAGGATCTTGTAAGAACACTGGAATTAGTTTGTCAGCAGTCTTTTCTAGTACACAGAATGTGTGCRCAATCACTGGGTTTAGGGCATATATTTCTAAAATGTATCTTTCAACTTTCCAGAGTGTTCCTCAAAACTGGCACCCCAGGCTGAAGCAGACTTAAGCATCTTGGGTTTCCTAAAGGATTTAATAACACCTGTGGATTCATTCTCAGGATACTATGGACATATCCAAATACTTGTTAATAAGGTTACTCCTGTTAAAAAAAATATCAGCAGTGTAGTACTGCTATCAGTACCTTTCTTTCAATTTATTTTAAGACTRTTGTTATACATAATAATGATTTCTATTTTATTTGCATATGTTTTAATCTTAAACATGGGCTTTTTTTTAACTGATATTTTCTCAACTCAAACCATGCTTCTATTTTTTTAAACAGAAGCTCATAACATTTACAATTTTATTATTCTGCCTTTGCATCAAGTACTTGAATTAAAGAAGCCCTCTTCCTTTCTGGGGGTTTAACAAACATTTTGCCAAGTCTGTCACTGCTTTGTTTAAACACAATCAAGTAGAGTCAGAAGGGATTTAAACTTTTTCTGACCATTACTTCTTCAGCTTGAAGTGACGGCAATTATTTTATTCCCAAGGACAGYTTTAAGGGTTTGCTACCACCTTTGCTGGGGAGATCTCTCCATTGTTATTAATTTGCAGAAATTATTTTCATTTCYATTTCCATGACATATTTAAAAAGTGAATCATCTAAAACACATATGCMAAGATTCCATGTGGAGCTTGTGTTTTTTGTAATAGGTGTGTGCTGACAGAAACATTCTTCATTATATTATACTGTAGGTAAGCTCAACAGAAGAGAAGTCTTTTTTGGATTTTTTCAAAAAGTAATTATATTTTCTTGTCTSACACTGATGTTATTTGAGGTATTCAGGTCTCCTATTAGACTATTCTAAACTTTGTCATGTTCAGTTTTATGCTCAAATATAATTTTCCACTCAGATGCTTTGGAAGAGCAACAGGCATAAAGCACTCTGCTGGTGAAGGTGTCTGAGTTGCAGAGGGAGATAGGACACTGTTCAGATTCCTTAGCTGCAGGAGAGTAAAGGACTATCTATATCCAACCACGCTCACAATCTTTCCTCTTCTGAATATTTTTGGTATATAGCATGTGACTGAACCATGAGTAATAAAAAGGCTCTGAATGACAACTATGGATTTAGAAACAGAAGTGTAAATAGTAAGAATTATCTAAGCATTCAATAACTGCAYTTATATACAAGAGCTACTTATTTCTTATATTAGAGACACAAATCTAGGCTAGTTTCACCACCTAGACAAAGGTATAGAAAAGTAGAGAGCCTCAGATTTTTACTTACCACTGTTATATGTATTTATTAATTTGAACAGTTGTAGCAAGGATTTTTAACAAGAAGGCAGAAGAAGGAAAAAAGGGAGAAATCATATTTCCTTGTCTCAATATAAATAAAAGGAAAATCCTACTAGCATTTGGAAATATTTGTCAAATTCTGCTTCAGTAGGTGAAGTCCAAGCTTCTTTGCATGGGCTGCCCACTAGTCTGTATGATAAAACTGTATTGAAAATTAGGAAATYTCCTAATTTAACCTAYGTTTCAKTATATCTTCAGCATGTTCTCTAAGCAGTTAAGAAGAGTTAGAGGAGAAGCAAAATAAATCAGAGRTGAAAAGACTATTTCCCTCACACATTGTAAGCCTGTAAGTCGGTAAGGATCCAGTGCCACCTACAACAAGATTTCATGCTCAGGTACTTAAAACTTTGCTAATCTAAGTAGTCAGATTGAAATTTCTTGTGCTGAGTGTCTTTGGATTTGGATTTTGCTAGCCAAGGTGATTTAGTTCTTTCACAGAAAATGATACCAATAAAAACCTGTTGACTGGCCAACACTACAAAAAAAAAAAAAAAAGAGAAAAAAAAAAGTAAATTCATACTTTGAACTTGAAAACTGCCAAACTATTACAGTATGTGCTTTTCCTGTCACAATGAAATCTGTTGGAAGTTGTCTATGAGCTACATGATTAAAAATAATAAGATAACAGCAGATAATCAATTATTCAATAAATGTAATTAATAATCTGGTCAAAAGAGAGGAAAGAATGGCTAAAATGAGCTACCACGTGTTTTGTCTTTGAACATAATCATGAGAAGTTTGGAAAGAGTCTAAGAAGCATGAAAACTTACAAAGATTTGGATACCGCTGCAATGGGATGAGTTTTTACATTTTAGGAATCTACRCATGAAAAAAAAATGTAAGCTAGAGATTGCAGCTGGGCTCATTTTCATCACTGACTTCTGGTAGATTCTGCCGTGATAAAAGTGAAAGCTAACATCATGCAATGAAGTGATTTTTCATTTCATGTCTTTCTCATTTTCTGAGAACTCTATAGTCATATATATATATAAACATTTAAGACTCCATGTTGCAGCAGCTACAATTTGAACATACATGGAATCTGTACTGGAAAATTGGGTTCTAATGGCTGGGAATCGAGATATGTTTTTCTGGCTACAAATGTCCCTACAACTCATTGCTGCTTCTATAAAATGGACTAAATAATACTTATGTCAGCAGACCACTCTGAGCATAAATTCAATTGAATAATCCTTGTGAAGAGTTCTAATCTTTTTCTGATTGGAAGAGAAAAGTCCCTGTAGAAATTAATAAATCTGTCTTCTGAGTTTCAACTGACTCCATTAAATGACTAGAGACACYAGAAAAAGCTAAAAGAAACAAAGGATATCATTAAATTTTATTAAATGAGAGCTATTCATCCTGTGCATGGAAAGAAGGGGGAATCTTAAAACAGTATTATGTGATCAGGAGGCTAAAGAGTGTACAGTGACGAATATGAGGGGTTCATGAGGTTTTATGTAAGTCTGGCATTACCTAACTTCTAAATACAAATCCCTGGAACCCCCAAAACCTTACAGTGCAGTTTGTCTGTCATCATGTGTTTTATTTGATATATTGTATTGTCTGTCTAAGATCTATGCAGGAAGGGCAAACATTTTAAGAAAAACCGAATTGTTTCTGGGAATCTTTAAGAAAGCGTGCTTTATATAACAAACCCTTTAATACTTCAAATATATACAATGCTGAAAAGTCAGATCTATTTCTATTCAAGTACTACATAAATGCTGAAATGGAGGACCAGCTTTTTAGTTATTGCTTTTGTATCCACATTCAGTTCAGCAAGAAGCAATCAAACAAGTTGCTTTTTATCTCTTTTTTGTTGTATGAAGTGTGGGGAGAGGTCAGGGGAAAATTATTTAGGTTCATTTTAAAGAATTGCCTTCTTTCATCTCATCATTGTGGTTATAAATTGAATTTGTATTTCCTGTTTATGCACAGCTTTCTTGGAAGGTCAGAGCAGGCACATTATATTAACTAAAGCTGTGCAAAAGATTGATTTTTTTTAGTTTGATGACACAACAGTGAATAAATACATGTAATGGAGCCAAGGAAACAAAACATTTGATGGCATTGTTCTTTTTTAACAATTGAAATTAAATTGGAAAGGCTGTWCAAGAAAAATGCAGTTTCAAAATGAAGTGTTTCCCCCCACTGTAATATGATAACCCTTTAAGAAAGGGTGGGTTTATTTTGGTCTGGTACTGGAATTTATTTGTTGTGGAATCCTTTACAGCTTTGATGGAAGTCTCTGTTTCTGTCCTGATGGAAATCTAGGTTTCTTATTGCAGTTATATTTTTACCATAACTTTACTGGTGACTGAGCACACTTTACCTTTATAGTTGAGAGTCAGACATTATTCAGCACAACCTTATTTAGATATGGCTTTATCCACAACTCATGTAATAAAATATTTCTGTCTTTTCCAACACACAGCGTATCAGCAGCCAGTTTTAAATAAGTTCTTTTAAATACAGCAAGTTCTGAGCTACCAGGCTCAGCCTTCTTTTAAAAATATGTCATGAGAAAGATGTGCTACTTTCAAAAACTGAAATATGAGTAACTTTTTGAAACCACATATGTCTCAAACAGCTGCCTTAATGCACATCAAATAGTTGCATAATTCTTTTGCTCTTATCAGAGACCAATTATGCAAAATTGCAGGAAAAAGGAAGATTTATTTTTGGAATTTAGAGGATGAGTCACATGCAAAATTTGTTACGAACTTAACTGAGGAGCAGCTCCAAATTACACAGATTGCAGTAGATAAAATAGTTTCCTTAAAAGGACTTACAYATAAAAGCTGAAAGTATGAAAAGCATAGCTTTTGGAATTCTTGATTTTTCAGTTGTATTGTCTTTAAAATTCCTTTTGGCTTAGGAAGCATATTTTTGAACTGACTGAAAAATGTCAGCACGATACTTTTCTTGCCAATTTATATTTCAGATTCTGCCCAAAATTTCAGGAAATAATTTATATTTTGCAAATGTTTATACAGAACTTCATTTTTGTAATAATGAATAGGAATCAAAGCATAATTTTGAAAAATAATTTATCACTAAATTCTTGTAGATATCAATTGGTTATTATACAGGAAATTTTTTATTTATTAATATGCCATTGATAAGAGAGTACAAATAATCAGTTTTAAGAGAGTATAAATAATCAGTGTTATAAGCAGCAATACACTTTTAAACCATCATCAAACAAGGTGATTCAGTTGGCATTAAAATACTTTGAAGATCAGWATTTCTAAAGCCTGATTTCAAACAAAAAAAAAAAATCTTCATTTAACAAAATTGTTATGAAAACCGAAGAATATTTGAAATTTATGTTGAAATTGAGTAAATTATAAAGATGTTAATTAAGGTTATTTAGAGGTGAATTGTAGAAAAACAAGGAAGCTTAAGAGAATTGAGAAAAAAAAAGTCCGTTGTCCATATATCTGAATATATTTTGGCTCCCTGTGTAATTGAAACTATTATTTTGAGATTTATTGCTTTGTTATATAATTTTGAAATTTCTGTGAAAACCAAAAATACTCATGCCAGTTTTTCATGGCAGGAGTTTGTACTGAGGGATGGCTTCAGAGGTCTCACAGACCACTGTGAGAAGACCCCAAGGGTTGGACAAGCCTGTTCCTTCCAGCTCCAAAACAAGCTCACCACAGGATACTGCTGAGGCTCTCAGCAACTGGAGGCATCTCTCTGGCAGCATATTCTAGAAAGGGTAAAATATACCAGGTGGCAGCTGTGACAAAGAGAGAGAAAAATTATAGAGAACTGACTATGCATACATCCAGGTCAATGAAGATGAAGCAGGAGGATATTCTCCATGTGCCAGAGTGAAGAATCCCCTGCAGATTCTGGAGAAGCAAGTTGTTCTGCTGCAGTCCATGGATGACACCAATGGAGCAATTAKCCACTCTGCAGCCTCTGGAAAACCCMCAAAGGAATAGGTGGATGTGYTCTRAASGAAGATRCAACCCATGGAGAATCCACACTGGACTAAGYTCCTGGCAAGATCTGYGGCCTGTAGGWGACCCATGCTGGAGCAGTCTCGTGTGTATGAACTATAGAGTGTGGAGAGGATGCAGAGTAGAGCAGTTCTGGAAAAAGCACAACCCATGGAAAGGACTGCCAATAGAGCAGTGTGTGAAGGATTGTATCCCATGCTTGATCAAGGGAAAATTGTGAGGAAGAAAGAGCAGTGGAGCAGGAATGTTGTGAAGTGACCACAAACCATGGCTCCTCACCCTCTCTGAGCTGCCTTGGAAGGAAGACTGTGGAAGAATCAGGAATGAAGCTGACTATTGGAAGAAGGGAGAGGCTGRGGAAAGACATTTTCAGTTTTACCTTTGTTTATCATTATCCTRCTCTTATTTAAATATGCAATACACTGAATTAATTTTCCCCAAATCAAGTCTGATCATAAACAGGCACAAGCTTTTTCAACCTGTCTGGGAGAGAATGGAGGGTAAAGAGASAGCAGCTGGATGGATATSTGGCAGCCAGCCAAGGTYAACACACCACAATAGTTTAAAACCATAAATCTTYCTTTAAGTCACATTTTACAGTAACATWAACTRAGTTATTAAAAAAAGCAAACTAACWAAAAAAGAGTAAAAGGCAAAAACAGGAAAGATGACTGTGCATGAACACTTGTAGCACTTAAGTCTTTTTGGAAAGGTAGAATTCCTTTTATTGTAATTATACACATATCAGCAGATACAATAGTGAGGCTGACATATCTTACAGGCTATGTTCCCAAGTGGCTAAGCCTGTGTGCTCTTTCCCATACCCCAATTTTGTCCTTTATTGGCATTTAGGAAATGTTAAGAAGATAGGGGTGTAAATCTTTTTCAAAAGTGACTACAGCACTTATGTCTGAGGGGAAATAGGAATGGAAAGCCAGAATCTGGAGTCCATGATGTTGATGTCATCACTGTTGTATCATATGCAAGAGATTGTTCTTATGCATGAGTTACAAGGTTCCTTTGCATAATGGTGGAAATCTTTTGCTGAAATGAAATCTAATTACTTTTCATGTGAATGACTGTCAGCAACCTCAGTGAATATAGAGCTCATGATCAACAGAAAAATCATTTATGCAACAAAAAGGTGTGATTGTGCACAGACTTCTCTAGCACAAAGCTCATAAACTTTTGGTATGACAAACTAAAAGATGGGAACTTCTACTGAAGCTACAGAAAATATRTCAACAACAAACTGATCTAATCACACACCTTATTATAAGGGATCCCTGGAATAATATTGCCAGCTCTCCATATTTGTAGSAAGYTATTGCCATTTCTCCTGGACATTTSGTTCAAGGCCAAGMAGCTTCAATGTGGATCACTGCACATGAAGAGAGCTGCTYGCAAACTCTGTTGGAGGCACTAAGACAGCAGGAACCTGAACAGCAAGCAGAGTGGTGTTTGAATTTGAATTGATTCTCTGGCTTTTAATATTGTATCCTTARAGAAAGCTTCCATATACTATTGCTACATTAAATCCTGAGCTTAATGATTAGTCAACACCTGCCACTGCATGCTGTTTTCAACATGAATGCGTGTAAAACCAAGCAGACTGTATCACTTAAGATCAACAAGGTTATGCTAAATCTGTTTAGGCAACAGGTACTTTCTTTATCTGTGAAAACATACATAAAATTAATACTAAAATGGCAAAAGTCATTACGAAATGTGAGCTTCATATTTTTACTAAACTGATGATTTTTTATTACTGAGCATTTAAAAGTTAATCTCACAAGATTTACTACTACACTGGAGYGGGGTATTAGAATGAAAATACTGCTGCTAATGAATCAGACAATGGCTGATATCTCTCTCTAGATCAGTGCGACAAGAGCCTTCTTTCAACAATATAATCTAAAGTTCTCAGTCTACTTGGAAATGAAGTTAATTTAAAAAAATCTGGGTGAGAATTCTACTAGTAATTTTTGTGGTTTTGCTTAGAAAAATATTAGTGAAAAGGTCAAAGAAATCCTGTAATCTCCYTTCCAAGCAGACAAATAATTGTGATAAATAAGAATTAAATAAATTTTCTAACATGTATTTATTCTACTCCACTGTGATCAGAACTCTTTTTCTAAGTGATCTGATTCCACTGTGTTATGTAGCACTACAAAGGTTTTGTAGACTTCTGCAACAGTTGTCAATATAAGTATAAAAAAACCCACTACAGCATTAGTACAACTTTTGGTATGTTTTTAAAGTTAGGTTACTTTTGTATAACTTCCATGAGTATTTCAGAAAGTCAAGGACATTTCTGACTTTTTTTGCTCATTATAGTAAGTTTAAAACAGAACTTTCCATTTGATTGACACAAGAACTTGTTTTTCAGCACTATTTTTTAGAATATATATGTAACATGTTCAGTCCTGACAGGAAAAGACCCACAAACCTTCAGGTACTCTTCAGATCAAACATAAGTTAACCTGAAAAATTGCTTAGGATTTTGAGAAGGAACTCATAAGCATTTCCAATATTACTTAGGTTACTCCAGTGAGCTAATTAAACCCAATTCTTTGGGGTATAATATGTGAAGATTCAATGACATGAATGTTGTGCCTCAGTGTGAAAAGGATGTGAATCCACTATTATGTAAGAGACCATAAAACCTGCTGGTTTTTGAAAGTGATCAGACTTTAAAGAAGAGAAGAAAATTTGAAGTTTTTCCTTAATAAGCAAGCTGTGAAGAAAGTTGTGGTTATCTCAAAATTGAGATGATTCCATGAGCTTTTGACTTCAGGTTAAGAATAAACAACTATCTAGAAAAGGGAAAATCTGATCTAAGCTATATTTCAAAAAAAGGAAAAGAAAAAAGTGCATTTGTTAATCACATAAGTTATTCATMTACTTGTGATACAAACAATGTATGAAATTAAAATGAGTTTTAAAAAAAAAGTTATTCCTCTTCCTTCAGAAAAACTGCATTGATCATTATATTTTTGTGAACTTCTGAGCTGTGTTTTAAATTGTTTATGGACATACAAAAATCTGTAAGGGAAATCTTTTGTCTTGGCTTATTTGTTAGATGACTTTCTTCCTATATTACCTGTGGCATATAATACACCCTTGCCTTTTCTGCAATTAGAAATTTTCTTTTCATTACTACATAAATCCCAGGATGCAGTGGAAAAAAATCACAACTGAAACTGGCAGATTTAGACAATAAAAAATGTATGGACAGAAATGTTGAGATAGTATTAGTCAGTGCTCTGAAAATAAAGTACTAGGCTCCACTACCTTTTAAATCCATTCAAATAAAGGACTCTGTGCAGATTAGTGATAGCAGAGACCCACTGGTTTAGAGTGGAGGTAATTTGGACCAGGAAACATATTTATACWCATCTTACTTACTAAGACTAAAGAAAATCTTGACCATCGCTAGCACACTGCTAATACAAACATTTTTCTGTCTTAATAATTGCCTTAATAAACAAGTACTTTTAAAAGACTTGGCTGAAAGGGTATAAATTACAGTTGTCTCACATCAGATTAGAATGCACCATAATTTCACAACAGTCATGTTACATATGTGCTGTCTGCCATACAAAATTCACAGATTTCGAGCCTATTCCCCCTCAAATTCACCATGCATTTTGAGTATGAAACTGGACATCAATTCTGCTTTCTTTGTATCTTGATTATGAGATCCACTGAAAAGACAGTGSCCTCAAAGACACCTAAAAGCAGATGTTCATCACTCTTCAGTCATCAAGCTGGCTAGTTACTCAAACTGCAGTCATAGCTGTATGTTAAAACTGAAGGGGATGTTTTAGGGACAATTACTGGTTTAAGCACCAGCCTGAAAACCTGGAGGGTATATGGGTCGATGCAATTGTCAGCTAATGTAAACAAAGCATCAAAGAAACATTTTGCTTTCCATTTCTTTGATTTTATTCAACAAAATATTGAAAGAATAAGAATGATAAAATAATATGTATATTTTACACAAAAAGAGTATTTTCTATTTTTTTGATGGTGGGGCGTGAAATTACTTGGACTGAAATTAAGCAGTTGTAAAATAGCAATATTTAGTTTCTCTGTGCACCTATCTGTATATTTTTTAATTTGTTTGTTTCAATGAAATGGTTAAAATGAATTGGGTTTTTTTTAATATATACATATGTGCAGCTTCACTCCTGATGTTTTAAAAGCTTGGTATTTTGCATGTGGGTGCAATATTATTCTAGGTCATGGTTAGGTGGCTGTTTTCACTTGGTACATGGCACTTGTAAAGAGCATGCCCAGTCCGTAGTTGCTAGAAGCTGCATCATCACAGTAGAAACCTACAAGAAGTGTTCTTATAAGAGGTAACTGGAGCTCCAGAGGGAGAGGAGTAAAATTTTCCRTAGCAGAAGGAGATAGAACATTCAGATTTCTGGAAGCTTTAGTTCATCTTTTATTTAAACATCATTCCTTTACTCATTTCTTCTGCATGCCTTATAAGTACTGAAAAAAGGAATTCTTGTTCCTCCCTTTTTAGTCATTCTATGCATATCACGTCACTGTGACTACTGACAGCCATATGATTGTCCATGTCACTGAGGTCTTTGTGTTTTCTGTTACTTTTCAATTTTCTTACTGTTGGAGACATTGGACAGTCTAGTTGTCTCCCAATKTATTAATTCTTTTTACTTCATCACATTCTAGATATGCACAAGCCAGTGACATTCTCAGCAAAGGCTTYGTCAGTTCTGGTTTGGAAAACATAATTTCAGTGTATCTAATGTGGTTAAAGTCTCTTCCAGACATAGCTGGTCTTCTCCCTTGTATCTTATGTCACATATCATCATCCAAAGTCACTGACTTCTCTGTATTAGCAATGAAGTCAGATTAATCCATGTATTTTCTATGGTGCTTAGACATCAAGTCACATTGCAAAAATAAAAACCAAAAAAAAACCAAAACAAAATTGCATTTTATCTCCTTCCATGGGCTTTGGTTGAGGCACATATCCTAAATCAGTCTTCCTAGTTTCACTTTTATATGTGGGGTTAAGTATCCCAAAGGAAGGAATGTCTAACATGGTGGTACTTGACTCTGAGCAGGACTTTTAAGCACAAGCAAAAAATAGGATCTAGAATAATTCTCCTTTCATATCTTCACRTGCAAGCTTGTCCAGGGAGAGATGAGTCTCATACAYGTTTACTTTTGGTTCYTTGWTGATTCAATAAAGAAYCAGACATCAAAAAAGARAAGAAAGGAAGAAAAACCCAAAACTTCAGACACTGCATTTCAGATAAGACAGTGGCAAATATGTGTTTAAAAAGAAGTYGCTTAAGTACATTGTAATATGACTATACGCTGTTTTGATTTTTTTAAATTATAATTTAAAAAAAATTATTTAATTTTTCTCCATATTTTACCAAAGGGCAGATAGTCCTTTTTCACAGTGATGAATGCATGGCTTTAGCCAAAAAATACTCCCTAAATGTTTAGTTTGAAATATTAAACTCTTTGGGGGATTTATAGCCTTCTTCACAAATGTCTTCAGAAATATTTATAAATATAAAAAATGAAGATAAAACATAATTTAAATTGAGTCCCTCTACAAATTATAAATGTTTGCTATTGCTGTAATATACAGCAAAATATTATCAGACATATGGTATTGTTATGTGAACCATATGCCTGCATCACTTGCAGAGCATATGGTAAGAGTTTAAAATAAGCAGCATTATAAAAATATGATGGGCTATAAAAATATATCATTTGTACCAACTCTCCCCCCTGCTTTTTTTTTTCTTTTTGTGAAACAGATATTTGCAGAAACATGTCTGACAAAAYTTCTACCTGCCAGCTATTGCAGCTGTGTAATACTAAGAATACTTCATGTCTTTTTGTCTGCTTCCATCTCCACTGGGAATCCTTGAAATTATTTCATGTCATAACCAAAAYATAAGGAAATAGGTTTTGTTGAAAAAACCCCAGTGTTGTAAAACATAGAGGATAGGGTGTATGCATACTGTTCTATGTGTATGTGACTAAAACAGGATGTAAAACAATTTGCTGTGAGTCATGGAATCCTGCTTTGGAACATGATTGGGGGAAAAATAAGATGGGCAAGACTGTAAAGCAATCTACTATTGCTTCACCTTTTAACTCCTCTTGAAAAGATTTGTTCCTTTAGAAGCGGGAAGATTATAAAGAAGCTCAAAAAGGGACAAGTCCTATTCTTCCCATCTTCTCTGCCAACAGTTTACTGCTGGGATGAAAAGCCTCATTCTGTACAGACTCATACAATTGTTCCTATCACCATGGTGCCTTATTTTAGTTTTACTGAGTGTTATCTTTCCAGTCACATGTAATGATATCAAATCTTTTGCTGTGTTTACATCARTTCAGCTAAAATTTTATTAGCATTTAAAATCCATCACTTCACAAAATAGGGAATTAATGAACAAACCAGGCAAAAAATTAAAAATCATACTGTATTGCTTAATRAGCTACCTGATATTTTTGACATTTCTGAAAAAGYRGAATATTCAAACTCAATGCAACCATGAACCATTTGTTTCTGCTATAATCCTTTTTATTATACAGYTTTCAGAGTTTCATTCTTTCTTAGTCTACCCTTCTTTCTGTCTTTATTTGCCTTTCTTCTTTTAGATTCTGTAGTATAGCTACCATAAAAATATTGACAAATGGGGCTTGCCATTAAGGGGAACTAATTTGTAACAGAGTGAGAAGTTACAGCAGCCCTTTGAATTATTAGAAGGCAGTGATTCCTTTAAAATAGAAATGTGTGCAATTTCATKAAAAAGTACACAATTATTTGGGTTTGTCCCTTGCTTTGTCTTCCTGCATGTACTTAGAAATAAGATTGTACAACTAAAGAACACTTCTGTTTGTTGGTCAAATAAAGAAATGAAAGACAATGTTCTGAATTTYTGTACATATTTATTCTTCTATTAAAACCCTTTCAAGTATTTTTTTGCTTTTTCTAAACTGATAGATTTCTAAATGTAATACTTTTAAATTAAGATATATTTTTCTGCAGAATTGTTCCTTTTCTAAATTCACAGCTCAGCAAATCCAAAACAAAAATTACAAAACCATTTCTGTAATAATAAATTTGTATTTATCTACAGTTAAAAAAAAAGAGAAGTTATTCTTAATATTGCATTTTACCTGTGTGTAAGAAATCATGTGCTATAATATCATCTTTTCACTCCTGCCTTTCCTTCAATTAAGCTTTCTTCTTTTTGACTCAAATATTTGTTCAAATTTATTCCAGGCTCTTCTACTCCAAAACTCTTTACCTTTCTATTTTTTCTCAATTTTCTTTATTTCACAAATTATTTGTCCAGTCAATTCCCTTATTTTTTATTTTTATAACATCACTTTGTAGATAAGTTCCACTGTAAAGTCTTTTAAAATAGAATATTTTAAGGGCCTTTAATAGGCCTTGATATGGGACCTGATCATATTTTTTTGGGTGGAATAATGAGAATTCTGCATGGAATGRGTACTCAGATTTCATTAAAAAGGTGTATTGGTTGCTTTTTCCATTCCCTTGTGCTACAAAGTAGATGTAAAGGCATAGGTCTTTCCGTGGAAGAGAGGGACAAAATCTATGAGACTTAAAAGGTTTGTTCTTATCAAAATCTTAACAGATCTTAGGGAATGGCTCAAAGTTTGKGGGTTGATTTTTATATATTTATTCCTGATCTATACATATGGAAATGCAAAGCTGTCAGAAATCCAATAAAAATATGGAGTAAATTTCTTAATTCCCATTCCTAGACATCTGTTATTAGTGCAGRTTTATAGAAAATGATTTGACATTTTGGCATTTTTCCATTAACACTAATAGTACTAGGAGCAACAAAAATGTCAGTTCAAAATTCTGGGTACAAGACAGAAGTGAGAATATGCTCATTCCATATGCATATGTTAAACTGCAATGTCTATTTATTGTTTGGTCCAGTGACAACCACCGCATTAAAATTGCACTTACAATTGCAAGCACAACATGGTCAGGATAAATATTGATGAATTAGAATGAATTGTAACGGGAAGACAGCTTGGGTGTCATCCAGAAAGGATACACATGTAAGGATGACTTTGTGGAAAGGGCACCTGAGGAAAAGGATTTGCAATTTGCTTTTCAGTACAAGTTAGGAAAAAGGAGCATCACTTCTTCCTTGGATGTATGGGTGAGTGTCTACCACTTCTTCTGCCAAGTAAATGATAGCAAAAATACAACCCTAAAATCTTCAGCAACTCAGCAAGGTGAGATACAGGTTTTCTCTTTCATTGCAGCTTTCCAGAAAAACATATTAGGTTAAATTTTCAAGTGAAATGCATTGCCCTATGCTGTGGTATGGCATTTAGAATCTGATCAATCACACCAGACTGTGCTTCCCATTAGGGAGCATGTGTTATCATTCTAGTCACCTCACATTAGAAAATGACATATCATGTTGGAAATTTGATTTAAAAGGAGAAACATTTTTAATAATTATATTTCTGGAAAGTGAGCTGGCAAATAAAACTATTTTTTCTAGGTGTGGTCTGACATCAGCATGGTAACCTTAACCCTAAAAAGTTGCAGAATTRCTTGCCTGTCGTCTTTATAAAATGAAGTTTTTTTTATTTATTTGTTTTTGTTTGTTTGTTTTGTTTGTTTTTTAATGTAATGTTGTTTRTATGTTCAGGGACTTAATGAAAATATTTAAACCAGAAAACTAGCACTACCTTTTTGTGTGTCCCCACATCAGAAAATACTGTTACAAATCTTATTGAATCAGAAGCCTAACTAACACCTTCAATACTTTTAAACATCTTCTTGTCTCTGCAAGAACAGGAGCATTGTCTTCAAGTAGCACCTACTTTCTCCTTCCTRAATTTCTAATCCCAGTGGAGCAGAATCCAGCTGGACCCAGATAAACTACAGCCAAGTTCCTCTAAGGCCCTTTGGCCAGAATGTAMAGAATTAAGTTTAAATATTTGAGTTTCTAATGGAAATAGAAATCTCTAATTGCCATCTATTTTTAAAACTTCCTAGTTTCTATTTCAGATTGTCTATACTTCTTTCCAACCCAGAAAGAAGAAAACATATTTGACTTAGGTAAAATAATAAAAAAAAATTAAAAAAAWAAGAAGAAGAGGGTTTATATGAAGTTTCCAGACATTAGAGAAGGAAATATTCTTGTGTGAGATTCTTACCTCTGTGGATATGTATGATGACTGGACACATCAGTGTAGGACATCTTTAACCCCACACTTACACAGCATTGCTTCACTCTGCCCAATGCCCTGGCCCACGGAATGCATTGTGAGCAATAATGACTGTTGCTGCTCTGTGTATCATCAGACCTAACTGCAGATCTGTCATTGYAGGAAACTGTAACATTTTAAATGATCAAGCAAATTGTGTGTTGCAGGCTCATTGGCAACAGCTGCCTTGGTAAATAGGGGGTTAGATGACTCCTTTTTTGTTTGGTCCATCTCCTTCTCTCAGGAGTTGTAACCATCTCATATACTTTTACCTATTCCTCCATTGCTTTATAATTAAAGTTTTCTGTCATTTTCAGAGGACTAGAAAGACTTGTCCCTGACTCTGTGGGTGAGGCTTGCAGTGCATATTGCAAGTAATTTTATGAGGTCACACAGAGAGGCACTCTGTTCTGTAAAATCTTCCCCAAAAGTGGTCTAATCTGAAATCACAAGAGAGGAAGGAAAAACAGCTGCTGATTTCTTGTGCTGCTGGGTGCTGCTTTCTCCTGCACCTGGTGCTGCATCTCAGACCACAAAGAAGTACTTCCTGCCTTGGTAATGGAAGCTACTATTGTAAGCTGCTTCAGTTCAAAAGCTGCAARCTGCATTCATTCCAAGCAGAATATTCCAATATAATTTAAATCCAATTGTTAGAAATTCTGCAGTGGTTTAAAAACCAGCTATTTCTTGACTGAAAAAATGCAGATGCTATAGCAAAAGCTAGAGTCAGAGTCAAGAGACAACAAAAACAAATAATTTAGATAAAACAGTTATCACTGTTGGGTTAAAAAGCACTCAAAAAACTCCCCAATTTTTAAACTACAGGTAGACTACTGTCACTCTGATTTCCAAAAAATAGGATAATTTTAATTTCTGTGCATGATTCATTRCCCTTTGTAGTGTTATGGCAGGTTGCATCTGATCAGTCAAAGCGGATTACATTGCGCATCACAGCAAATGTTATCATTCCAGTCACATCAGATTAGAAGATGACACATCATGTTGGCAATTTGGAGTCAAGTCTTTTGAAGGGTAATTTTCGAGYGTGGGATTAAAATATCCATTCCAGTCAAAGGTCAATAGGTACACTTCATATATCAAATGTGCAGTATTTGGCACATTTTCCTTCCTTTATATGTTCAGTTGATGAWGCCAGATGCAACTGAGATGAAGCAGGGAGAAATAAAAAGCAAAAGRACACAATTTTAAAGTAACAGTGTCTAAACTGGCTAAAAAATTTGGGAACAAATGGGGACAGAAAAGTGAATATGCATAGCATGAATTTAGTCATAGAATAGATATGATCCCAGAGAAACAAAACCAGAAGCACTAATCTGATTTTGCAGTGATCATTAGGAATTTTTTTGCAAAGACTGTACCATACTAYATATACAAACATATATCCACTGTGTATGCACATGGCCAAACTCATCTTTCAATTCCACATTTTTTTAAACACTTGCATTTGACATAAATATTTAAGATCCTGGTAGTCAGAGGCAGGACATGCAGTCTAGAGATGGGGATTTGTTCCTTGGTCTCTTCAAATCTTGTGAAACTTTGAAATCTTGTGAATCCTGTGGGTCAGGTCCATCTTTTCTTTGGAAACTGTTAAACAAAGCACTTCCTTTTGTCTCCAAACTGGTTTTCTGTGTCTGTGAGGTATCTGGAAAAGCAATTGCTGGGAAAGTGAAGATGCAGCCCATGTAGGTAGCAGGAGGCCAGGTGGATTGCGCATTGTCACCTCTGGTTTGTTCACTGATGCTCAGTGAATGTTGTTTTGCACACTTCAGTGATAGCCCTATCCCTTGACAGTACTGCTCCCAGTCATCCAGAAATATTAAAACTGCACTGAGAGGTGGAGTCTGACCCTAAATCAGGAGAATTTTACATAAATCTGGGTATCTAAATTAAAAACAATGCTTCTCTAGGTTTCTATTACAGCTGGCAGTCTTCTGTGTAATAAGAAGTAAAATCCCATGGAAAAGTGTCTTTTGAGGATGGTGCTCACTCCTGCTTCACTTAGATGAAGGAAGCAATATAGCTTTTCTACTACCTAAGAAATCAAAATAAAATCAGAAGGTGCAATTTGACACAAAATCATAGAACTACTGCTAGGGAGGGACCACCAGAGATCATCAAGTTCGGTCTCTTACTTAATTCAAAACTCTCACCAACAGTAGATCAGAGCAGCATGAGTTCTTCTTAAAAAGCCTTTAGTCTAAAAATAGTTTCAGAAACCTTGATGTCTGTAGTTTCTGCAAGTCCCCAGGCAGTGTATTGCAGCCCTAAACACCATAATTTCCTAAACTCTAAGCTGCTAAACCCTTTACCCTAGACATAGATCAGCTCTGGTTTCCTTTTTCATTTCCAGGCCCTGGACAATGCAAATGCTGTGTCAGCATTTAGTCCATGAAAACAGATGGCAGTGACTGTTTCTGCTGAAGGGATTAGAATTACTTCTTACTTATTACCTTGCAATCTCCTACAGAAAATTATTTTTTTTCAGTTTTTGCGTTCCAGTTCAGAGAAAGAAGCATAAATATTTTGAACATAGAAGCTTTTAACTGATGTTTTTTATCATTAGTGTGAATCAGTTCAGTCCACTGAACTGATATATGTTATGTTTTATTAATTGGTTCTTGCAACTAGCATGCTCATTCCCATTATAATGCCTTTTTTATCCAATAAGCATCTTGATACTGCTAAGATATTTTAATAAGATTTCTTTTCACTGGATTTCAACTTAAAACTAATCTAAGGGGGCTTTTGAATACTTTTCCATCTTTTGTTATAGCTTTAGAAGTCCAGAGTAAAATCCAGTTCAAGAAGTTTGGATACTGTGGTAAGGATTGGGAGTCCATGCCCAGACACAYATAAATCTTCAGGCTAAGCATGAAGCTATGTTGAGCACAACTACCACTATTTACAGGTGCTCAGATTCATTGGAATTTAATCTGAAACCTTTACCTGCTCTTAAACATGTAGATGTTGACATGGTGAGATAGTATCTTGTCTTTGCCAAAATATTACAGACATAAAAATCAGACAGAGTACAATGTTGTCCTCAGTATGAAAAAAAGACCATGATTCCTCTCCCAATTCTGTTTTTTCCACACAATGTCCAACTCCTCCTTCTCCATTTTTTATTTATTGTCTTATGGGCTTGGAATATTTGTGGTTCCAAGCAAATTTTAATGCTGTTGTAATTATTTTGATGCTGTTCCAACTAAAAGGCTCTGTGATATTTTCCTCTCACTGTGGATTACTCTGCATTTTCATCAGGACAGAGACTCATCTCTGAGAATGGAGATGCAATTTGGTTTAATCACCACATTTGCCATGATGAATGTATGCAAATGCTTTTGTTTTTCAGGTTCAAAAATTTGGGTTTTTATTTTTTTTTGTGATTGATTTTAGTTTGCCAGGACTTACTCTCTGATCTCTGGCTAAGTCATTACTACATAGACTTGGCAGAAAAACTACTTGGTGTCAAGTAAATATTCAGTGGTTTCCACAGTTTCTTTCTGTGGCTATWTAAATTCTAATGCCAAATGAAAGACAACAGATAATCTTCAAGCTGAAAGATATGTGATTCCTTAAATTTCATGTTTTCAGTAAGTGGGGAAAATTTAAAAAGAGGAACACGAGTGTACTGTCTCAACTTTTTATATTTTCATATTTTTTATTCATGTTGCAAACATCCAAGATCACCCTGATGCAAGCACTCCAATCTTTTGRCCCACAATTATTTGAGAATTTTATTTTGAAATAATATTTAGTACTCTAGCTAATTCTCTTKACATGTGGGTATTTATAATTTTTTAGTTTTTAAATTTAGGCAGCATTGTTGGATAACATAGTCTAAGGTGTATTGAGACAAGTGATGAGTTCCTAACTGAGTCAAAAAATGCAGTGAGAAGTGCAGTCAAGCTCTTTTGGGAAGAAGTTAGGTCCCTAGATATTCCTTCAAAACTTCAGAAGCATATGCTTTGGGGATAGTGAGGTTATCAGTTTTTTTCTGAAACAGCAATAAAAACCACTTCACAGCAAACCATGCTCCAGCCCTGACTGTCATTCAGAAACTGCCATTAGAAATTCCTTTAGACTGTAAGAAGTCATGAAAAAAATACCAAGAAGTGGATATTCCCTTTTTTTATCTTGCTTTCCCAAGTAGTTTATATGAGAATGCAGTGCAATACATGTAGCAAGATTTGAAAACAAAAAATTATTACTTTTAATTGGCTGTCTCCTAGGTCTTTAGATGCTCGGGCAGAAGGAATAAAACACACTTAATGTAAATTTGTGGATTGCAYATACACCTATAAGTGCAGAAGGAGCTAGCTGTACACACAATATATCTTCATACTTTATGTATTTATAAAACAATGATTTTTCAGAATCTTTAAATGAACATCATATGCTAGGAAAGAAACAGAAAATCTTGCAGTCTTATTGGAAGGTTGCCACAAATGCACTCTGGTGAATGGTGAGGGTAAGAGTACAGTGAATCTCTTTTATAGTGCTGTTATCAGGACATAATGTGCTGGGTTTATGGTATGCCACCACAGCCAGTACCCAAACTGTCAATGGAAATATAATTTAGGATCTGATGTGAGATCCTGCAGTGCATCAGTAATTTAATTGAATCTTTCATCATTCCCATATCTAGCTGTCATTATCTGATAATTGCTTATCCTTAAAGAACTAGGGAATTCTGTACATCCCTGATGGAGCTCAATGTGTACTCAGCGTTTGAACAGAATACAACCCACCACATGATTGCTRTGCCAGGGAGGTGAGAAAGAACTCTTTAGCCTTTTGATCCCCAGGGTGAAATGTTTTCCTAATCTTTGTAAATGTTCCTGTKAAGTCCATGGTTTTTGTAGGTTTTTGTGTAGCTTTTTTTTTTTTAACACCTAAGGGCATTGGTGCAGTGTTCCAATGAACCATGTGCCCCACCAAGCTGATCCTCAGAGAGGCAAATACCATATTAGATGTGTTCCTGCAGACATTCCCTTGAATCTTGCAGGAGGCATTACTGCCATGAGTATACCAGAAGAATCTGAATAGAGACAAATGAGGAAATTTGAGCTCTAAAGATTTTACATGTCTCTTTGTTTTCACATTAGGTGGTTTGAAGGTTCTCCTAACCACTGCTGTTATGTTCTGTGCAGAAGGTCAGAGCAGATGATCATAATGGTCCCTTGTAGCTTTATAATCTATGAATCTATACTCCTGGGGAACTGTAAGTGCTAAGAAATCTGGTTAAAAACACCAGTTACAGAGAAAGCAATCAAATATGATTGGGAGAATGCACCCCCCACCATCACTAATAATAAAGGTACAGAGTAGATGGGGGAACTTTGTGACACAAATTATAGATGGACTTTTTGCCAATTAAGAACGAGAAAAAATAGACTAGGCAATTTCAAAACAACTCATACATGAAGYTACTGACAAAGGGGGCAGTAAGAGAAGCCTTGGAAATACAGTARGAGGCAATTTGATTGTAGCAGATATGCATTTTAAGGAATGACAATAGAAGAAAAGAATGCCTGAATTGTAATTATTTTGCTGTCAAACTCAGAGAGAACGAGAGCATTCCTGAAATAGTACCAAAAAATCCAAACAAGAAATGGAATTGTGAATAATCCTAAACCTAACAAATCATAAGCTTAAATTTTTACATGAATGAATCAAGAAAATAAATGTCAGGTGCAAAATGGCCATTGAATAGCTAGAAGAGAATGRAATAATTAAGAATTAGCAGAATGATGTTTTCAGGAAAAAAAAGAAATGTGCTTGTTGTTGATGATAAAATTTTAACTTTAGTATGAAAAATAAGGAAAATAAATAAAGAACTTCTTTAGCATGAATCTTGTTTGAAACACACACAAAAAATTCAAATTATATTATCTCTCAAAATATCTTCCAAAATTAWTTAAAAATTGTTTGGATAKGGACAGTCTCATATGGRCTGAAAAGTGACTGAAGGATGCTAACAAGGGCTAATGATAACACAACCATGTATCAAGTTGTAGGGGAGCTGTCTGGTAGCACTGARGGGACTAGTGCTAGTTCCAGAGCTTTTTTTGACAACCTAATTAATGGTTTGAAAGTGTGAGTAAACAACAAGCTAATGAAAKTCACATATCATACTAAATTGGGAGGTGCTGTAAACACTRCTGATGGCATAAATTAATAAGAAGGGACCAAGCAACATTAGAAACATGGACRTAYGAGCAAAATGAGATTCAGTGTGGAAAAAGGCTATCTAATAACCTATGAAGAAAAATAAGCCAAAACAGAGGYATGGAGTAGGAGAGGGAAACCTGGAAAGCAGCAATGCTTAAAGAACCGTGGAGGTTGTAATGGGCAGACAATTAGGCATGAATCTATACAGTGATATGGTATTAAGGGAGGCCAATGAGCTCTTGGGCTTCATGCAAAGAGGTGTCAAAGTCTGAGGAAATAATCATCATTCACAGCATAACTCTCCTGCAACTCAGCCTGGAATATTGCACTCAGTCCTGGGCATCGATTTACTAGGAAAGTAAATGAACAAAYGAAATTAATTTCAAAGTGGAATAGCAAAATTGAACAAAATATGAGGGAGAATATTTTAGGATGAGAAAGTGTAAAAGTCGAATTCCACTCTGCATATCTTGGCCAAGTGACAACAGAAATGGGCTGTGAGAACACTGTGTCTGTATAAAGGTTGCACAGTCCAAAGGCAAAAAGAGGATTTAAGAAGGAACAAAATGGTAGCAATAAATTTAATTGAGTTAAATTATAAAATAAAAACCCAGAAAACTAGACRACAGGAAATAATTAATGGATTTAGTGGAGTTTCTACTTTCTTTTATTTAGAAGAATTATTCTATGAAAACAGACAYTCAGGAAAAGTATATTAAAATTGTATTAAGTTTACTCTTGAAATTTCCTAGCAAAACATCCATTTTGGCTATTCTTTCAGTTGCTGACAACAAGAGAATTCCAGTATAATCGGGTGGTAAAGTGATACACWTTGCATAGTCTGGAACATTTTATAAAGTGCTAAATAAATCAACCCTCCTTGTTTTAACAATCTGAGCAAGTATTAGCTAAAATCAATAGATGGGCAGATATATAAAGGACAAAAATAACAGAATGGATGAATAGAGCACTCATTAGCCAGAAATATAGGTGGAGAAAGGCCACACTGGCTAGAGGAATAGCAAAGGAGAAATGTTCTATTTATTCTTTCACTGCAATGGGAAGAATAAGAGAATAAGCACAAAACACTCTCTGCCCATCTGAGAATGTGGAATTTCCAAAGAACAGCTCCACCCCACACTGACATAAAACATTTTCTATAGATAAATAAATACTTCATTTACTTCTTCCTTTCTAGAAAAGCCTCTTATTAATGTAAAATTTCGTGAAAAAAAAAGAGCTCATTTTGACTGTGTTTGACCCTATCCTTGAAGGTTCTRTAATGGAAATACACATTGCTATCAAATTCTCTGTCAAAAATCTGGTGGTCTAAATATTGTCAGAATGAAAGCAAATTTGAAATGAAATCATYAAAATAATTAAGGTTCCATTAAAATAAAATATATAAGGAAATCGATTAAGACCCTTATCCAGGGAAATTAAATTTGGAAAATAAAGATTTTTCTASGTCTTCATATTTCTGTACTTAGCTACAGAACTTCATGAAGAGACAGCAGGCAAATAAGGGTGACCAAAAAATCCCAGCTCCAGACAGAGAGAGAGAGAGAGAGAGGATGAAATAAAGCTGTATGTGGAGACAAATATGTAACATACTGATGTCAAATAGGGTATTGTTACCTACATTTTGTTCTCTGGTATGRCATCCCTTACAAGACTTTGCTTAGGAGCACCTTACACAGATGTCTGAGACTTGCATTGGCTCTTTCTGGTTTTATTATTTTGCTTGCTAGGAAATATTGTAAGCTCTTTTGAACACTTACATCTGCTTGTGTGTTTTGGATAGTTCCTTCAATTCTCATTTTCTGGATATCCTCATCCTCTCTATTCTCCATAGTAATCAGATCTGCAAGCATTTTGCATTTTATATGACTTATTTTGGGGTTAATCAAAGTTAATAAAATCATCTAATTTATTATCTTTGGCTTGCTAAATTAAATTTGATGTAATTTAAAACATAAATTTGTATACAAGGATTGTAGGCAAAACCAAATGAGTCCTGGGTTATTGAAAGAAATTATTTCTGGCCTGAGTGTATGGCAATATTTATGCAATTTCATATGACTGACACATCTTAATTCAAATATAGAAATCAGTTCAGCTTTTCTTTTTAGTGTGCTAACAAGTCTTTGTAAGAAATCTCTCCAGGAAATATGGTAAAGTCCATAGTACAGTAATTTTCACATGTGGGAAAGGTTACTATTTTGATAAAACCACACTGTGACATTTAACCTTGCACAGAAGGTTACAATGACACTGGAAGATAGTGAAAAATGGCTGAGGAGCAGGACAATGACACTCTGGCATGATATGATTTATTTTTTCCATAATATGCTTTTCAGCTCTTCCTCGTCTATTTCTCATGAGACTAACACATTCACCTGAAGCAGATTAGTTAAGATACAGTTTCATTTATTCAAAAAGAAAAGGCTWATTGTAAGGGCTGTATGGCAGGTCTAAATGCTGTGAAGAATGTCTTAGATCGTTTAAAGCTCAAATGTGTTGTGACAGAAAGAGTTTTTTGGGGCGATGCCCAAAGCTACACTGGTACTTGTAGGCACACATGCAACAGGAGTTGAAAGACGTCTCTTCTGCAGCTGAGCATGACTGTTGGAAATGGAAGCTTTGTTTGACTTTGTCCATTGTTGATAAGACCAACATGAGGCAGCCAGAACACTGCAGAGGGCACGAGCTTGCTGAGGGTCAGAGGTGAATTTGTGTCTGTGATTGCCCCAGAAAGCAATGGTTCTTTTCTCCCCCTTCTCTCCCGTCAGGGTTTTCATAGGAGCCCCATACCTGGGGACACAGAATCTCTGTAGCCTGCACAGTGGTTCACCCACACATCCTCTCTCTCTTTCTCTCTGTCCCTCTCTTCTGAAAAGGCATACATAGTATTCTCCTAGAGAGGCCCAGCAAATGGGCAATGAACTACTCAGAGTATTTATTACTTAACTGCTCTCCTCCAGTTTTCTATGAAGACACAGCAACTAGCTGTAGCCTCTGGGTTTGATTTAAGACATGCCATTTCTTAAATCAATACACCTACTACATAGAGCCTGGATTTTTCAGAAATCTAATACCTTGCAGACATATAAGGAAATGTAACGGGAACTGCTTCATGCCTGAACAAACGTAAATCAAAGGTAATAGCTGTCTAATGAAGTGCGTAGACATTCCACAAAAAATGTGGCTGCTAGTCTATAGGCTCGTCCAGCCAGTAGCCTGCAGCCTAACAGAAAAATGTACCCCTGTTTAAATTATAGGTTCATTAAACTTTGCTAAAGCTAAATTTTTATGAGCAATAGACAGCTATTCATAAGACAAAAGCAAATAAAGATAATAGAGAGTAAAGATATAGAAAATGCACAAGCAGATCAACCAGTATTTAGACATCAAAAATCCAATGCATATTGATGTAATAAATTTAACTTTGCTCTTATTCACCTTCTGTCCCCTAATTTAAGAGGAACATTAATCTTTTTTTAAATTTTTTTTTGGGGGGGGGGCATTTTTAAAAAAATTTAAATTATTCATATTATTAAAAAAAAAAGAAACCCATATAAAAGAGGAAATACTGTTTAGTTCTTATAACCTTGAATTATTATGACTGCAGAGAATAGAGGCTTTTATCAGGATTATGTCTTCATACTGGTGCACAATAATGCAGATTTACTCCTTTATTGAAAAGCTTATAATGTAATAGGTAGATTTGCAAAGGTAAATCGATTTCCCATTTTATTTCTATACGTATTTGAAATGCTTCTCCTGAAAAACACCCTTGTAATTTTAAAAATGTCAAAAGTGTAGTGGTTTGCATGTCACTGTAATGGAGAACASAGGTTGCAGGTAAGAAAGGCCTGGGAAACTCAACCCACAGGCACAAAGGCATGTAGAAGGATGCCACATCTTTATAGCACATTCACGGCAGACTTTGGAAAGAACCTTTGACAAACAGCATCCTTTCTTGTAATTAATACAACTGGTGGGCAATCCAGATGGCAGAAAGGCATAGAAAGCATTTCTAAATCTGATTTATTTGCAATTAAAAAATAAAGCCAGAAGATCAGAAAATCCCACTTCTTCCTGACTCACACAATTCTTTTGTACCCTCAATGGCGTGTAAGGAAGGATTTTATAGAAGAAAGGTTAGTGAGCTGACAATAAACACTTGAGGGAGTTTACATTAGTAGATTTGTGGTCAAAGCTTAAATTTGAAAAGTAGAAGGATGTGATAAAGTGGTTGAGTGATAAAGGCAAAAAAACCACAGAAGAACAGGAAAAATAACAGTAGGGAAAAATGATGGGTAAAAATACTGCACTGAATGGTATTACCAATTATTTGCACATAAATTGGAGATTGTCTTTTGTTTCTTACAATCAGAACCTTATTACAGACAAGAGAAGCACATCTTATATGCAAAACCAATGGTTTACTATTACTTCAGTTAAAGTCATACCAGTTTAATGAAAGAATTCTGTCACCTTTCTTTTTCTTGGTAGAATGTTCGACCTACTACTGCCCTACTGGCCATAAACTCAACACCTTCATTACGAGGAGAGATGTTTAGAGAAAGTCTTCAGCATCCTGAGTCCTTCACTGAGAAGAGTAAGTTTTCTAATAAATCACGAATGTTTACTGTATTTTTGCCCTAATGCTAGGAAAGGTTTTTACATTATTTTGATACTTTTTTCTATTACACTTTCTACTGTTATGCTTTGCTCTTATCATCCTTTTCCTGCAAACCCACATTATGTCTCTATTAACTGCATAAGGTGTATGTTACAAGAGTTGAATAGTGTTCTTGGTTCTCTTAATTAGCCTGAACACTGATTTTGCTAAGCTCTGAAGGCTGAAGTGATTTTATGACCGTGGTTGAGCTGTTTGTAGACCTGTAACTATCTACTATTGTGGCGGCCCAGAAAGCTGACCGGCAGCATGGGCTCTTTGTTCTACCTGGGAGAGYGAGAAGTTTAAATGAAGAGATGAATATGCATGAAAGCCCAAAAGCTATTGGTTGCTGCCGAGCTGTCACTCTYGGATTCCTTTGTATTTGATTGGACARTCCTGTGTTATCCACGCCCAGGACCAGGGCTTTAAGAGTGTTTCCCATGCTGTACTCGGGGCTTTTTGAGGGCATCAGCCTAATAAACTGTATGTCGTTTGGAAACCAGTGTCCCCTCTTCCTTACTCCAGAGAAATCCTATTTATGTTAGAAATCTCCTCCTTTCCTCCTTCCTGCAGGCTCACACGCACTCACAGGACTGTCGGCCATTCCCCGAGARGAAGAAGCTGGCAGGACCCACACACACACTAGCYGGGACCTCAGCAGCAGGAGGGAGAGAAGCCAGGGACATTTTCTAACATACTATCATACTGCACGTGATTGTGGAGGCTTCTTTTATCTTGCCATGCAGACATTTTTCTACATGCATTTTATATTAGGGCCATAGGTATTTCATTCTAGACAGTAATTTCTTATTACTGTATTGGTATACATAACAATAGATGCATATTATACCAAAGAAAGGAAAATCTAAATCAGAGCGACAATAGGTCATGGGATAATTGKCAAGCTAAAATTGTTTTCAGGGAGGTTCAGACAGGTTTGAATTCTGTGGTGCTACTTGGTACCAAGCCATTACAGATGATGGCACTGCCATGTTTACTGGGCTCTTACCCTGTGGTGGGAAAACAGACAAGTGACCAGAGAATAAAATGTGAGGCAGTAATATGTCAGGTACATAGGAAACTGATCTTGACAGTTATGGTGAAAAGATGACACTAATTATTGAGTCCATGTCATACCTTTACCTTTTTTGTTGAAAAACCTAAATTGTCYTGACATTAAGTGAAATAAACTGAATATTCACACAATAACTCTACAATGAAAATACTTCTGAAAGAATTTCTGTATAATAGTGTAATAAAGCACTAAGTGAGAGGGGAAAACACATGTATCCTTGGAATAGCATCAATCAATAAATATTGGTCTTTCATTTTATTTGTCATTTCCCTATGTTAAGTACATAAAATAACAATCTAATAGCACAGTTCTTTATTTTACAGAAGATACTATAATTTCTAATTTTCAAAGTTAAATTCTAGAAGAGTGACATTTCATAACATATTGTTACTACTACAACAGCTTGAAGTGTTTCCTCTGGATACTTTAGCACTGCACTCATATTTGCACAATACAAAAGGATTAAATTCTTGCAATTTCAAGTCAGCAACCACATTCCTGGTATGTTTAAGAGATCTACAGCTTTTGACTTGCAGGATATACTTGAGCTATCTTGTAAATTTGCAAATTCACTTGAGTTTTCAAGTGAAATTACAAATACTGCATGAAGTTTCTTTCCAAAYAGATGTCTTTAGAAAATTGAATATCGGGGTTTACTAGATTAAAGCTGCTAAAATATAACCTCTTTTGACCCAACCATTTCAAAATAATATGAAAACAAMATGATCATACTGGGTTTTCTCTGAAACAGAATAATTTTTTGCTTGATTGGAAGAGGAAAAAAAGTTAACAAATATCTGTCTGTGAAGAAAATGTGAGGAAAGCCATTCTAAGAGGAGATAAATTATTTTTATTTGTAATTTTTTTCTCATAATGAATTCATATCAAGTTCTCTGCTGTATGCAGAAAAACATATTTTGTGGATGTATGCCTTTGAAATATGCACCACAGTTAAATTATTTCTACTCTAAAAGTACTGATCAAATAATAAAAAGGAAAARCTATTAATTTGGAACAGTGTACTTTACATCAAACCTCACTGTTGATATATACCTGCATGATCACCTTAATTCTTTCAGTTTAATTTTCCTATCAGAAAAGTAGAAAAATATTAATTTCCCCTTTAACAAAATGAAGACTTAAATAATTGGGAAGAAAAATGCATGTGGGTCCCAAAAGAAGTGTAGGTAAAGGGTGATGGGTCACTATGTGTCAGTATTCAGTGCYCTCTCCAATATTTTTAAATTATTTTGTAAAATATTAAGCCTGATATGGCTGATGACCAAATTTCAACAAAGGGGTTATAATTTACATTCTCACAATAGGTAGAGAATCTATAAAAGCAGTACTGTGATTTGTCTTCTTTTTCCTGCTGAGACAAAATGCAGTGGCATACTCTAAAGCAAACACAGAGCTGGGACTTCATGCAAAATATTTGCCAATCTTAGATGATAGGTGCTAAATAAATATTATTGCTATTATTACTGTCTGTGGACAGCAGCACTATAAGATCTTTTTGGAAGGCTTACTTAATGGAAAATCTTCATAATTTCCATAGAAAATATTATGCTGGAAATTGGTATAGCCTTTATAACTTTATGGGGGTCATAAAATGTGATAGTTCCAATATTAAACTGCAGTGAAAAGTAATGTAAACAGAATAAAAAGTATACAGGAAAAAATGTACTTATTAATGGAAAAAAATAATTTGGGGAAGACATCCACAGTAAAGGTTGGAGGGTCCAATCAGAGACTAAGCACTTTKCAAATGTTGCTTTTAAATATCTCCAAAGTTAAAAGTTGATTGTAAATGTTGAATTGTGATGTATTTTCACTTATTTTATTTTAARCATGGCAGTTTTTGTGTCATAACTGCATCAGATATGCACTCCAGCAAGATAAGAGTTTTTAAGTGTGTGTTTTTCAGGAAGAAATAACAGGTTCCAGACATGAGCTAGGAAAGTAATTAACAGGTGATTTGCCGTGAGTTTGCAGCTTCTTTTGCCCAATCTCCTCCCACTCACCCTGTATCACTGCTTGCTGCTGCTCACAAAATGCCYATGTCTGTATTCTGTGGTTTTCTAGGGATGAAAATGAAAGGCTAGATAAACTTTGAAGTTTACTAGTATCTTGTCTGTTTTAAAGAACCAGACATTGTGTAAGAGTTGAACAGATTGTTCCCGCCCCACTCTATTCCACAGACATCTGTCAATTATATCAGCCACTATCACTATCTTCCTTTCTTTACAGAGCATGAATTAAAAAGAAAAATCTGTGTATCTAAACTCTGACCTGTATCTTCTATATCCCTGTAATAATTCAAAAATATAGCTTTTTGATCAGCCACAAGAGCAGCTTGTAATGCTCTGCTCRGTTTCCTATCACCAGTATTTTATTTCCACCTTGCACCACYGAGGTATATTATAGTCTTGTTTCCTTAAGGGAAATGAAAAATAGCATTAGAAGCATTTCAAGTGATTTGGTCATGAACCACAAACAAACAGGATAGATACTTCTTCAAAGTAGTTTTCCTAAAACTTTTTTTGCTTTTTTTTGTATAGCTTTAAAATCAAAATATATTTGGACTAGAAATACCTACTATTATAGGATAAAATCTATTTTGTGCTGTAAATTAGTTGCAAAAGACTAAAATGCATCTTACTGATTAGTGATAAAGTWTCTGTCAAAGCAGCCTCTCTTACAGGTCCAAGTATAATGTAGCAGGCATCCCCAAAATATTTCAAATTATTTGAAGGAAATTATTGGACTGAAATTATTTGACTAAACTTACCTACAATAGTTAATTGTAACAATATATGTATAAAATTTGTCAAATATTTCCCCTTATTTCTTGACTGATCTAATAACTCAAGTATTGAAAAAACTGARAAATTATTAAGTCATGGTGCAAGTTGGAAAATTTAAACAGAAGAATGTGGCTGTCCTGATGTATAAAATTACTTTGCTCATATCTGAATCTAAAATTGAAATTGTTAATAACATTTCAAATACTAATGCAAAGACCCCCATGGGTTACATTCCTTTACATRCAAATGCTGAAGAGCTATTAAAAATCTTGTCTTATCTACTACAAATACAGAAATGTCTTTGTGTGATTTACCTGATCTTTACTGTAAAMAAGAAGGCAGAGCCAATAAAATACAATGAGTTTTTAAATAGATACCAATAATAATTCTTTGGACTAGAGTTTGCCATAAATTCTGGGTTTAAAATATGTATTGTAAAACACAACTTCATGTCAGTAATTCTGGTTTAAAATCACATGATTCTGAGATTAGCAAAATTCAAGTATCCMTATTCATAAAGGTTGCATTTGCATAAAAAAGAAGGGAAACTACTTTTTTACATTTTAATGAGACATTTAAGATTCCTGCTTTTAATTTTCCAAATATAAGTTCAATAAAATAAGTGTACTGTCAAATATGTCATTTTTCGATGTTTATTTTTTTCAAAAAACTATTAGCTACTATTAGCTAGGTTTGGTGGCCAATTTTACATTGTTCCAAAGACTGATAAAATCATTCCTGTAATTCAGACATTCTTTCAATGTTTTGATCTTGATTTATATTAGGGAACAAAAGTACTGAGGTATGATGATGTCACATCAATCTTCAGATGTTGATTTACATTTCAAAAGACAAACAAAGGTAGGAGAATAATAAGGTAAAGTCGTAGAAAAATTTAGATACTGAATTTTTCAAGATGTCTGGTATGGTCAGTTGCTGCRATATCATGCATCATAAACAAGTAAACAAACAAAGGCTTGCTTCARAAATTTTCTTTGCCACTGACCCTATCATATTTAATATTGTGGTACATATTGTGATAGCTGGTAAGGAAACTAGAGAAGAGAGTTCAGAATTTTGTAAGGGTTTACAATGTTGCTAATTGCTAGTCTGAGCAGAACCTGAACTCTAGTGCCAGATTAAATACAGGTTATTATKCAKGCTTAATGTGTCTCTTTGGGAGGAAAGGATACAGTAGCTCTACAGCATTGACTCTCATGATCTTTTTGGGAGCTATTTATTTATTTCTTTGACAAGAGGGAGAAAGAACAAATAAAAAAAGTCCTGTTGGATTTCAGTAGGTGCAGAATCAAGGTCTTTTTCAACATTGCMAACTTACTATTAATCCATTTGTACAGAAAACCAAGGTGGAGCATAATAAACAAAGAAATTCTGAAAAGGAAAGGACTTCTCATTTTTCATCAGTCTCGCTCTGTCTGAGCTTCTTTTGGCCTGCCCACTTCATTTTACTTGGCCTATTTGCAACAGCAAATTCTCCAACTGACCAARTACAGTTTTTAGTTTACTTTTGTTTATTTTTGTGTATTAACAGCCACAGTTTTATACAGGTAGMAGTAACAAAAKGTTGTTGTAGATAAAATGATAACTYTACCACCTACAGTGATGTAGKGTASAGATACATGATGCTAGGAGCCTTGAGAAGATKGAGGGTATRGTGTGTTYGAGTCAAGGCATGRGGTGGTAAGAGATGYGACATAGGCTTGTCACTGGAGACCTCTGGACTCACTAGCAATAAGTGAAATAAAAAAAAAAAAACATACAAGAGAAGAATAGACCTGGACATAACTGGTTCTAGGAGTGAGAAATAGAACAAAGAAATAATATCTAACATACATAGAGGGATACCATAAATAGCAAATTTCAATGTAACCCAGACCTGTGGACCAGTGAGGAAAGAGTGGTTTGCATGCTAGGAAATATATAAATGAACCAAAGTTGGAATGGGAAAAAAATAAGAGTAAAAATCATTAACAAGAAAATAATATTTCTCCTGGCTAAGRACTGCAGATGTGTTACAATTGTAATTGAATTACTGATAGTATTTTAACCTTTGATGTACCTAAATAATCTAAACGCATAATTATTCTTCGTAATAATTAGATTTAGACTAGTGACGATTTCTCAACTATTAAGGTTTTAATTATGCAAACTAGAAATTCTTGGCTTTATTTTTATATAGAAAATGAACTTCTTTTCCCCATAAACATATTTTTAGTTTAATTAAGAATCTGGAAACTCCAACACAGAGGAAAAAATACAGAAATTTTAAACACATGGTGAACAAACAGTTCTTTAGATAACAGGAATATTTCTCCAAAATGGCAACAAGYAGGAAATATTACCAGAAAGATATTGTCCAAGAGGGAGCCAGGCAGTTGAACTATGGGGGAAAAGGGAATTTTGTCAGTGGATTACAATTAATCAGTAGTTACAGGAGCTATACCATTATCTGTAAACAGCAAAGAGGAGAAAACAGGGTCCTATTTAAGCATGAACCCAATTAATCAAAACCTTTATCATCTCCTTTTCAGCAAAATACAAATTAGGAGATTAGCAACAACTGGATAAAATTCTGCTTGAGGCTAATAACACAACATTGACTRTCTGCAGACAACTCCTTTTGACATTGGAAAAAGTGTTAACAAGTTTTGTCTGAAATRCAGGGGCTGATGAGTCTGCCTGGATTTTCCAAACAATTTTGGCTAAGTCAAGGAGAGAAAKTATAACCAAATGATGGAAATTCTGACCAAACACAGTTTTTGGRATCTAAACAATTTTCATATTTTTGTGTTATGAAGAGTCCTGGCTAAAGAATCTACAACAACCATAGAAATCATTAATCTGCTTGAAGATTGTTCTTTCATTCAAGTTCTGTTTTGTATATCTTTGGCTACAATCCAAAATGTGAGTTTCTTCTGTATTATAACAGTGTTTTCCAGGGTATTTATATTTTCATCTACTAATGAGACAGGGGTTAAGAAGGTTGATACATTTCACCTGCAATTTATTTTTTGAGAAACTTCAAATTAATAGCATTCAAGAAAAAGCAAACTTTGCATCTTGCTCTGTAAACTGTCTAAATGTAATGAAGAATATRCAAATATTTTTTATGTTTGTTAACCTAAATAAGGAAAAGTATATGACATTACAATAATTTCATGTATTATCTCCTTTTAAATTAACTTCAATTCCAGATTTCATGCTATTTATTAAATATAAAAAATTATTATATACTGCACAATATGTTATATATTCACATAATATAAAAATAATATGTAACATCCAAATACAAAGAATTTGTATTTTATATTTTTATTTTCCATCTATAATTTACTTTATGTAGCATCAATGTGTTGAGGTATTTTACAGGAGCTACACATCAACCTCTTAATTTTCTTGATATATTTCCACTWTTTTTTTTTAATTATTCATTTATTTGTCAAGTAAAACATTTTTTTTCCTTTCCTGGAACAATATTTACAGTTAACACTAACAAATTCTGGTAAAGAAAATGTCCCTTATTGAGACATACAGAATACTGAAGTCCATGCCACTTAAACTGATGTAAGGGGGATCAGTGAAAAGAAATGTGGTGAAGAGAGATTCAGAATAAAAAGGGTCCTGTGGTACAGAGGGGTTGGGTKGCTGTTCCAGAAACAGAGGTTAATTCAGAAGAAAAGAGGAAAAAAAAGGAAGAGAAGGAAATTCTTTGCATACAGATCCTTTTGTCCCAGTACAGCTTAGAGTTTGCAAATCTCAAGCCTGTATTTTAAAATTAATCTGAAAACATCTATATATCCTGTACAGGATTATGCTGTTCTGATAAAGTTCTGGGGTTTTTTTCCACCACTAACTGGACAAAAAGCATACTCGGAGAAGTTGATTTTAAATTCAGACATTAAGACAGCAKTCAGCCCAAGTTCTTAACTGATTCAAATTTTTATGTGCTTATGTGTTAAAGGCATTAACACAYGAAATAAATGTATCCGTGTATACCCTCTGCTTTAGCGTTAAATCAAAATATATTTGTTTGAATGGATTTTGGCAAAAATTTTATATGAGGTAATCATTATACAAAGAAAGATTTTATTCTGTGGCTCTAAGTACAGTAATCACCAAGCCTGGGACACTTGTAGCTGCTAAAACMCTTCCCTCCAAATAAAAAAAAAAWAATCGTTGCCAACTCTGTGAACACMTAGCAGCAGTTATGACATCAAAGTCTTTTAGATATGCTTAAGCATGCAACAGTACACTGATTCCCTTGCAAATATTTATCAGAAACTTAAAATATTTCCATTTATGCCAATATCCCCTCAATGACCTAGTTTTGACTTGTTTTGTCATAATGCTAGTCCCTTTGGTTACTGAAAGGGCATAGGACAATATGGACAGATAYAGATCATCTACAGAACTAGAGCTAAAGGAAAGACAATCAACAAACTCCAGATCTCACTCATATAGGACATGAAGAGTCTTAGCAGGGACTGTCCATAATGTCTTGAAGTTGCTGCAAACAAATACAGATTTTTTTCATAGGAAAGTTTCTAGGCAAATTTAGAAAGGAAGGAAGATGAGTGGTAATAGAAGCTATTTTTTATATAGCCATACATTATATAAGCTTTGCTCAAGATAAGGAGGATTACTAATTGAAAATCCAAATGTCATCTAAAATGTAAATAAGGGGGTTGGTAAATGTAGATAAWTTCTATAAAACCATGACATAATATAATTAAAGTACTTAACATATCAGAAAACTTTCCTTTCAATCTCAGCTTCTGAATTGTGTCATACTTCTGGAGAGAAATGGTTCACACATCCTATTTTCAGAAGGAGTCCAATATAAATATTAAAATATGTGAATTAGGATTTAAATTGTTTTGCCTTAAAAATAGATACAGATAGAAGTCTTGGTAGTCTTCTACTTTATTCACTGTTGGATTACTTAATAATTTTGTGTACTATACAAAAAATGTGCAGACATCTAGACACAACATTTGCCATCCTGGCACAATTTAAATTTCACTTCTGTATTCAGTTTTGTCCCTAGAGTTTCCATGGTCATAAGCCATTATCTCCAATGGAAATAATAGCTTATGAGATTGCAAGAGCTGTTTCACCACTATATCTCATGATTCTAAGACCTTCAAAATGAATTCCATACTGTTCTTAATACATGTGCACATTCATGCATAGCTGGAAATGAAGAAATATCTCTAATTTCAGAGAGTACATCTTGCTGTATTTTGCATAATGATCATGAACATACTACATCACATAAATGAAGGGAAATAGCTTTTAGTGCAGTGTTCTGTCACAAGAAAATAATAAATCAACAACCTATGAACCCTAGGTCCATTTGAAGTGTATTTAGAGTCCTCATTAACCTACAGAGGCCAGTTTGAATAGAAGCCATTTAATGAAGACACAGAGGGGATTTTTAATAATTTATTATGATGGAAGAAATGGAAACAAGCTAGAAATGCAAGAGATTATCTAAATGATAATGAAATCCAAAAGTGGTGACATAGTAATCTGAATCTGGCAACAAAGACACTAAGCACCTGCTTTGGGGTTGTAGCCCAACAGCAAGAAGTCATTATTTSCAATGCCGTGGCAAGATCCACTTGTTTTCATTTTCTGTTTGCTTTTTGACACTTAATTTAGTGGAAAGCCTCCTCAGTAGAGAGTATAGGATTGAAATGTGTCTCTTCTGTAGTAAGATAAGCTAGTACAGGCTTGGTGCCACACATTTATTTTTAAATTGACAGAAATACCTGCAAGATAAAGACAATATGATTTTGTGTCTCTCCACTCCAGGATTACACAAGAAGGTGGAGTATGTCTTCTCAGCATATTTTATTGTGTAAAAACATCCATACACTGAATGAGAAGTGAAGGAGTTTTTGTAAAACTCCTATGGTGTACATTGTCTTGCTACATTAATATACAGTTTAAGRATCTTTGCAGACAACAGGACTCTTTACACCCTGGAGACATCCCAGACCTCTGTTGATGCTCATGCAGAGTAGAGTTGAATCCATCTGGACAGGCCTGGAAGGAGGAAGGGGCTAGCTCAGACCAACACTGCTCTGAGTTGGGTGTGATGCGTCCCTGTCAGCTGAGTAACAGCAGCTTCATACTGGATAAGCTGCACCAGTGTTCACTGAAGAGACTGGGCTCCTTTCCAAAGTGTCCACTGCCGCTTTACATTTGTGGTGCAGTCACAGTTTTCTGCAAAAAGAGAAATGTAATTTCAGAAGCTAAATCTCTTCTGTCCCATCTAAGAGCCCCAAGCAGTTATTGGCATTTCTTCCTTTTTTTCCTTTATCTTCAGTGAAGTTGGAATTCCTTGTTTGCTTTATGGTGATAAAATTTCTGTAAAAGTTCTTGTAAATGTCTTCAATTTCTGCATCCAGAACACCCCATAGTAGCATCTGTATTGTAGTCCTCTGGGAGGTAAAGGTTTGAAGTTTGTTTCTTATGTACCCAATGAGGCGAGTATGACTTGCCTTCCTCTGAAATGGTACAATCACATTGTAACAAGGTGCCACTGTAATCTGCTATATTTTGGAAGAAGAGAATGAACTCTCCTCCATTTATGAAAGCAAAGACAAAAGATGCCACACATTCAGAAAAACTTTAGCTTAAGGATTGGAGCTGCTTTCCATGAATTTTCAGTTAGGTAAGTGAAAGAAAGGATATAAGATAGGATATAAGAAAGGATATAATCTTTTTCTCATTGTTATTTATCAGTTGCATACTGCAGGGACAGATCTAACATGATCAACATGCTTTTTTCACTGTTCTTCTCTATACTTATGTAAAGGTCAAAGGTACCYAGGATAGGATCTATTCTGAAGAATGGAGGTTCGTCWTTCAACATCAAAGTACTCAGCTTTKACTAACAGGAAAGTGAACTCMTTAATTAAGTTTTGATGCCWGGTGTTTTGTAGAGAATGAATAAGCACAATGTAARTAACAAWGCAATTATTGTAACKTGTACAGTTACATTAMAGTTTTCTAATCARCTTTYATGCGGTCATGGARTTTGTTTTATTTTTTTATTTTAGRATTTGATTTATTATCAGCACTTTAGCGGGTGAACACAAATTTTTGAAGTTTTAAGTGCTGTTTCATTTGTTGCCATTGTAAATTGCCCCCAAAAGTGCTTGGTTTCATGCCAGCAGCAAAGATTAYGTTTGATTMGTACCTGTTTGGTTTCAGTTTTTAAACCTGTCTATGCATGGCTTAGAGTCACCAATCAAATGAACACAGATCTTGAAGTCCTGGGTTTAGAGTCTCAGTGCCATATTTAACTTAATTTACATTTATCTTATGCACTGAAATTACTGAAACTGACATATTCAAATATTYTTGCTAATTGATGGAATAAATGAACCAAAGAAACTAGAAAAGAAGAAAAAGTTATAGTTCAGAAATTAAATTTCTTGATAATATTCAGCATGACAAAGTTTTAGTTCATTCAGCCATAGTTATGTGAAACATTCTTCACTACAGGAGCCCAGCAGGTTTGAGAAAATGCTGTCTCTCCATGGTTGAATATTTATTAGAAAGTTGGTGATACTGATCTCAATCCCGAGAGGTAGCACCTCATTAAATAGTTCAGTATTCTAAGCTGTAGCCAAAAATGATATGCATTGCCAAGAAGCTTGAATATTGACTTGAGTATTCAAATATAAAAGGTTTWAAATTAGAGAATTTAAACATCCACTGAAATAGGTGCTTGAATAGATACTAAGTGTTGCTAATCAACACAATTCATTTGGTTGTGCAAATACATATGAAATGGTCTAGTTATCAGTGCAAAACATTTCTCATGGGAAAAAATTCTGAAGGAGAYATTTATCAAGTAACTCTGATTAAATCCTGGCTCTAGGAAATAGTGCCATATGAACTGGGGTTTAGTCAATCAGACTGAGATGAAATCCATATTACAACTTTCCAAACAATCATCTGGATGATAATGCAAAGTTTTGCCTGAAGGAAGAAGAACAGAAAAAATTGATGATGYGGTATTTCCATGGATATTCATGCTCTAATGAGAAGAATAGCACCTGAACTAMAACCTTTTATTTTATTAATACGGTATTATGAATTTATGTGACACCACCATCACCACAAAATAAAATTTTTAAAAAGATATTAAAAAAGGTAGGTTAGAAGCTGTTATTTTTTGGAATATCAGGCCTTGCTTTTAGATATCCCTATGTGTGAAAATTTATCCTATAGTAAAGATTGTGTCTGGCATTTCCCTTGGCACATAATCATGACTGGCCTGCGAATTTAAAATCACCTAATGTTTTTACTTCTTATTTTTGTACAGCAGAGTGAAACYATCCTCTAAGTGATAGACTAAATAGATCACCCTGCCTTTAAATGCTTAGAAGTGTCTGGTTTCCTGGTTTCCATACTATGAGAAAATGTTTGAAGTGAAACCTCAAGGAAAATGTTGACTAGTTAATAAATTTCTCCTCCTTGAAAATTTCTGTGAATGTTCAAAGTCACTGGAACCTTTGATTTTAGAAAACAACCACCTGTTGCTCTTTTGATATAAAAGATCAAAAGTAATTAGTGTGAATTTTAGGAAGCCTAGGAACCCATTAGAATATTCCCATTTTCTGTGTTCCTTTTGAGGGTTTCATGCTCTGAAGTTCCCACTGTAGAACAGTTTCTTCAGGGGAGCATRTTTAGGGATTGAATTACTGATTTGATTCTAGCTTTTATCGAGCAAACTGAAAAGTTACTGCAGCACGATATACAGAGGATATTGTCTTTCAGACTGACTTTTGCATATTTTCCATATAAAGTTTCCAMAACTCTTTTCTTATTGCCAGAACCTGAAGATCATTAGTAAATTCTCATCTCTTAATATCAAAGTGGTTTAATGGTCTACAAGGGACGCCTACCAAATTAAATGAGTGTATGCTTTACATTCAAATTCAATTAATGAAGAAATAGATTATTCCATTTTGTCATTTTGCTTTTAAAAAATTAGTTATTTCTTCTAAATGTAAATGGAATACACAGCATCTAAACAATGATGAAATAAGCATTAATTTGTTAGCTTAGTATTATAGAGTTTTAATGTGTAAATGTTCAGTGAAGAGATTGGGTATTGTTGTCAATATTTTATATTACACAAGCACTTGTGGTTCCTAACTGGTGTAAGGTAGGAAAACATTGTTGTATCTCAGCACCATATGACCACTCACAAATTACATATGATAATGTTTTAAAGAAGATTTCACAGGAGTAAAGTMATTATTACAGAGATGTTATAAGAGTGTGAGTCTAAGACACTTATTAACTTTAAATTCATACATCTGATCCTTTAAAGAAAAAAAAAAAAACAAACAAACTCAAAATCCCCCAAAAACCACCATCAGCAAAAAAGCCCTAAAAAACGAAACTAACCTCCCCCCAAAAACCCTCAAAACTTTGGAAGCCACTAGGACTATGTAACATATTTTGCACACATTTTTGACAGCTTTGTGTAAATACCATTAGATTTGTTTAATAATTAACTTTATTGTGTGGATAAGCCTCATAATTAGGTAATTGATAATCACTTTCATATTGCTTCTGAGAAGTATCTTGAAAAGGCAAAAATGCAATGAATATTTTTTTTTTCTCTTTCAGGCAAGAGATACTACTGGTCACTAGACCAAAAAATGAAAAAGCCAGGATATAGTTGAGTAGAATTTTTTAGAGCATAGAGAAATACATATTTACTGTCATTACGCATCTTCATGGCTTGTATTCAAACAGGTAGGTGAACATCAAGAGAGGGAATCGGGCAAAACCCAGATGTCTCAATATTGAATGATGCAAAAGTGTTTATGGAGTGGTTCAATTTCTCTGACTGGTACAGTAAAAAAAAAATATATATTTAAGGTAAGGTTGAAAACAGTTCAATACAAATATGTTCCACTGAAATACAAAGGGCTGTTAAAGTAATTTTGAGGAAGTAGCCTCAGTATTGTCTAATAAGACTATATTTTGAACAGTTMCAATCCTTTTGGACATCCAAAGCAGATTGTTTCTAAAATTATTTTCTGATTAAAAAAAAAAATCTTCACTCTGATATTTAAATCAAATCATTCTTTTTAGAAGAATATGCAAAAACCTCTAAAGTACCCAAAGTGAAGCACATTGAGCAATACCAGCCATGTTTTGGAAGAACAGGAGAAAAAAATACACTTATTTTTATTAAGATGTCATTAAATTGGACAGATTTTTCTTTTAGCTAATGATCTATCACTAACTATACTTTTCCCTTAATGTGTTAATTTTGTATAAGCAGCAAAAACATAACTTTAGAGCTCTTTACACATAAGTATGWGCTAATCCACTGAGCACCTTTTTATGCTGATAAAAACATGACCTGAAATGAAGAGTAGTTAGAAACTTTATTTTAAAGAAAAAGGGTTTCAGAAATTACAAGTGGATACATTTTCACATGGTCACTCTGTTTATTTCAAATGATGATTTTTATCTTGACTATTGTGTGGAAGGGCCCTATGTTTGAAGCCCCACAGTTAAACTGGACTAAGAAAATAAATTTTTATACTGTGTTGTCCTTAATGAATAAATTAAGAACTACTTCTAGTAAGTGTGTTTAACAAAAAATTGTAGTTTTAGTGAAAAGAATCACCATGAGAATGTTTACTGATTTTAATTGCTGGAATTGAACAAKATCACTTGAGAATTGTCAGTATTGGAAAGAAATCTAATTTTCCTACATAGGAATTTAATATATTTTTTTCAAATATTGGAATAATTCCAGTAGGTTTGTGTTTGCATATCCATATCTACAATAAAGAATTGCCACATATAGAAATACAGTGTGATCATCCTCCCTGGGTTCTRAGAAACCTACAGTGCTGGGGATGATGCTTACTGATCATTCAGCAATTATTAATTGTATTACATGGTAGTAATATTTCAGACATATGAAAGCTGTGAAGGAGAGACCCCTGTGGAAATTACACTGGACTCTGTCACAAAGAGGCAACTGAACAAATACCTTCTATAGAGTAGGATTTGTTCTCCTAATTTGCCTCTAAATTCTCATTTTTGATGACTGACAAACTTTGATACAACTTAGGTTAAGATTAATTGCTAGCTAGCAACGAATTAATAATATTTAGCATGTTTTAATACATTGAATTTGCAGAATACACGTGAGACAAAATTTTGCTGTGCATTGGAAGGAAATGCAAATGCTATGATAATGTAAGATGGGACAGGACACATGGATGCAAGTTCCAAATCCCATTTACAATCATAAAAATGCAAAGCCAATCTAAGAGGGTCTGGATTTTTTTACAATGTTTTTGGTTGTTAAATAGATATTTTGATAGCTGTACTCTTCCCAGACAATCTTTGTACCTCCATTTGCTGTTTTATAGATATCATGAAGGACAAATCATTCTATAGTCCTTAGTCTTATAAATTGCCCTTTAATATCTCCTTAGTTGGATTTATGTGATTAATCTTGCTCATAATGATGGCTATAATTAGTGGGGAAAGAAATTAAACATGGCTATTCCTTTTGATAAAAGATTAAAAAATGAACAATTTCAAGCACAGGAAAGCCCAGCATATTTCTGTCTCTGTGTATCTCTCTCTCTACCCCCAAACCCCATCCAGGGTGTTTTATGCAGTGCTTTTGACATTAAAACTTTGAGTGTTTTAAAGAGGGGCTTGGCCTTCCTCAGGAGAGGAGAATGATACAGCTACAAATTCTGCTTTTCATCTGGGCCAAGAAAATTTTCTTAATTAGTTCTTGCTTTTCTCTTCTGAAATATGGAAATGAACTTTCTGGCTTCTGTCTCTATATTCAGAGATTGTTAGAGATTAGCTGTAGGAATGGCTCTCATAAAACTYAAGTCACTTCAGAATTTCTTGTACTCTTAGAAAAGTAAGTTTATTTCCAGAATTTCTTTGGAATTTTCACTGCTGAAACTAAGACTTTGACATTCCTAAATCCCGAAGTGCATTTCCAGTGTCATATTTTTAAGTGCAATTACCACACTTAGTACTTCAGGCAGCTTGMTGTCTTGTTTTCTTTAAAGAAAACCCACTTTGGATTATAAGTGTTTGTAAAGCACCTCAGTATTTCTAAACACTAAAACAGTGTTTAAGTTAGTTGTTCAAAAATACTTGTAAAAATTAACTAACCCATTAAAGCCTACATTTTTTGACTACAGTGGGATAAATGTGAGATTCAGCAGTCAGGTGTTTGTTTCATATCTGGCCAACAAAGCCCAMCAGAATCTATTCTGTCCTACCTTTATTTTTATTCTACAAGACTCAAGATTTATTTTCATCTGTTTGACTTAAAATTGGCACTCAGAAAATAAGTTAAATAGGAAAAAATGTTACTTTCATGTAATGAGGTAATTCTTGTGTTTATTTATTTATTTATTTATTTATATACTAAGAAGAAGATTGTTAATAACAGCATCCAAGTTTTTAAGAAAATATTACATTAATAGTAGTTTCCAACACAAATTGATGACTGTGAATAGCACTGTCAATCAATCTATTCCAGGTYTGTTGCTCAGATATTCAGTTCTACTTACAGATTTTASACCTGTAGTAAGTTCAGATATTATTCAATATGTTCTATATACCGAACCCAGGCTGGGACTACTCTCCTCATCATTTCTGCAGAAGAATTTTGTGGATTCTTTTTTCTAATATTGTTGAGCATATATTAATTATTTTTGAAAAACTGTGTCTGAAATTTTTTGCAATTTTACAGTACTATCTAGTACTGTACTATCTAGTACTGTAAAATAATTTACAATACACAAAATATTTCTAAATTATAGTAATATTTCATTAGCAAGCAACCAAAAAAGATGTCATTCACAGAAAACAACACAGGAATGTTGTTTTGGGACAATAAGTGCTGAATAGATTACAGACAACTTGCATTAAATCAAAAGTGCAGCACTTGTTGAGTTCAAAAATGTAGAAGCTGAAATTAAGACAAGTGCTCTAGTTCTGAGTCCCAGAATTAACTACTGATCATGGTTATTTTAGTTGTTTTACTCACATTGTCTCCTCTGAAAGCCATGGRAAAWTTTTTTCTTTCTTCAAAWGGAGAAAATACTGAAGCAGTAAATAATAAAAAAATACCCTTAATAATGAAGAAAATTGAAATACTTATYAGGAAAGGTTTTCTAATCTGTACATTTTTAGAAGAGAACAGAGAGAGGAATTGGTCACTGAATCTCAGGATTCTTAGACACTGCATTTTGTGTATTTTTGGTCAGTAAAAGTTTAGGTACGTGACAAATTTTAGGCTGGGTTTGTCTTGAAATCTGCTTCAAATAATAGTCCTAAGGCATACAGAAAAAGTTGGCCAAAATATTGTGTGATTCTACAGTTTTTTCAAATGCATATAAGCATGAAATTGTATATGATTTTCAAGTTTTTCCAAGATTGTTTTTATTTAAGAGTTGTCAACTCCTTAACATAGCTACTCTTGTAAGTTTTTTTGGGTACTAAATTGACCAGGAATAAGAATCTTCCAGTTTGCAATCCAGTAAGAAATCAAAGATAGAAATACTTTGTTGTGATCAAGAACAATAAAAAAATCTATCCAAAATGGATTTTCCCTGCCCTACATAGGCTTTAAAATGTCCCAAGTAAATTTAAAGATCACTCATTGCCAATTCAAAATGAAAACTGTGGACCTTTCGTATGACTATTTTGATCTCACCAAACTATTCTTTTTCCAAGTGTGAGCTATTGGAGCACCCACCTATGATTCTAATTTTCCTCACTTTCCTGGTGTATGAGGGGTGGTATAGACATACAAAGAAAGAGACATGATAGAGACATGGGAATCAATATAGACATTTTCATTTACACCATAAAAAACTATTTTGAGTCCCATTTCTTTCACGACAGTTGGGATGAAAAAGTTAGTAAAGGAGATGGAAATCTTTGCAAASTCCTAAAAAACCATGTCCTTCTTAACTCCACTGTAGCATCTTTAATGCAGGCATTGCAATCTAGGATGTGCATTACCATACACTTAAGTTTTGCAATCTGTTCTCACAAATCAATTTTACACACCTTGAGAATATGGGCAAGTTTGTATTTATGCTATAAAGAGGTTTCAGAGGGGAAAAGAATGAAAACAGTGTTGTAGCTGCAAACAAATCAATCAGACTGTATTAAACCTATACCCTTGATGTCAAAGATGAATGTAGAGACAGAAACAGGGACAGAGATTACCATGGGGTCTAGACACACACAGTGATTAATCATCACACACATCTGGAAACAAAAAGCACAAGATGAAAGAATTTTTTTTCTTCTTTGTCTAGATAGTTTAGAAAGAAAGAAAATTATATTATGTTCTCCACGGATGAAGGAAAAGATGACATAGATATTAACTGTCCTCAATTTGCACAAAACTGAAAATCTGTCTTATTATTTGGAAACAGTACTATAATTCATTTTTAAACTCAATACATAACTATATATGTTTCTTTTTCAAAAATTCATTTCAATTTAAAAACATATTCAATAATTATATTGAGTTTAATTTAACAAAAAACMAATTTAATTGAATTCAGCAAATTTGAATACAAGAAAGATGCTATACAGGGATTTTTGGTATTTTTTGTTTTTGTTGGGTTTTACAATTACAATCTAAAACTTATTCAGATGTAAGTATCACTGAATGCAATTCTAATTACTGGGAACATGACTGGCTACACAGGATAAGATAAAATGAAAAGTCTATTTAGACTTTTTTTTTTTTCCACATTCACAGAATACTGAGGCAGCGCTATAGTGCTCAGAAACTAGCCAATGAATTTTTCAGCTTTGGAGACAAATTTCACCTTCATATAGAGGCTGATAGAACAAATATATTTGCAGTGCCATGTGATAAATAGAACCTATTAGTATAAAAAAATAATTCTGCAGAAATAGCTGTGAAGATTAAGTCRTAGAAGCATCTGCGTGTCAGCTGGGAACAATACACCAGATTTATTTAGGATTACTTGATAGTTACTAGGTTCATGGAGTAGGGAGGAGATATTTATCTAATATTTTTTTTTCTTTTGGCCTCTGTATTAACTTTCCATATACTCATTTTACTCTGTTTTGCCACAACAGTGGCAACAAGCGCCTAGCTCATTTCTTGTGCTTGTATAATTGAACATTCAGTAATATGTTCAGTATGTGCCAAGAGCAGAAATATTTTTCAGTCCATTCCTGCTGCAGATCTGTAGAGATCTACTCCTGAAAATGGCTTTTGCCAGTTGGATAYTCTCTAGAAGTGGTTGTCACCTTCTGGACTTTGATCTGAGTTGACTGCTTACAAAACCTGCCTTCCAGCCTGCTTTAGGTTTCTTTTTAACCTCAGAGAACTAAAGAAGCAGTCTATTTTTTTTCTGTGTTTCCTGAGAATGGGGAGGAAAAAGTATATGTATGGCAGTATGTTCAACTTTCATATTTGTAAGGATCCAGGAGAGGACTTAAGTGTTTTTCTCAGCTGAGTTCAGTACAAGATATATAGGGACTAGTAWAGGGTTGTTGGTCATACTTTTCTTATAAAAGCATTATAAAGACATTGTGATTATTTACACTATTTTTCTCTTTCTCCCACTCTGCTCATGTAGCTTATGTTCTGTTAAAGTAAAACATGATTTAAGACTCATTTTAAAATGTCTCTAGGAATGACATAGTCATTAGAAAAAAAGAAAAAGCAGTGCAAGCCAGGTGGAAAAAAATAGGATGGTAGAATGAAATACCTCTGAGGACAGTTTTGTTGTACAACATTTGGCCCTAAATAAATGTATGGGCCTGCTTCTGAAAATATATTACATTTGTCAAAGGARCAGTAATTAAACTGCTCCCTCTAAGCCTTTTTGATAGGCCATTTTCAGAATGAATGGTTGAGGCTGAGAAAGGGCACTTGGCATTTAAGAACTCTACCTTTAGGGTATTATTCTCCTTGCTTTCTCATGCTCACACAATTTTGCTTTTTTCCTGCCATCTTTGAAGAATGCTAATTCTCACTGTTTTTGTTAGGGAAGACCGTAAAATATGGAATAGTTGTCATGTAAATGTAATTGCTACTGTAATTAAAACAAGAGATGAAWTTGTCAGATCAGACATTAAACCTGGAGAAAGAAATACAAAGAGTTAATCATGGTGAAATGGCAAAATATGCATTTTGTCATTAATAMATGGAAACTGACATAAGACACAATAATTTGTACTAGATCACTCAAGTAATTATTACCTTCTTAAAATGGTGCTATGATGAGTAACTAGTAACAAAAAAGACACTTTCTGACCAAGATCCATRATGTATTTCTTCAAATGAGATAAGAAAAAATAGATGTGATGAAGTGACATTCTAACTCATCGTTAAGGAAAATGGCAGATTCTAGAAACTTTTTCTAAAGATTGATGTAACATAATTTATGTTTTAAATAATTTTGACCAATATTATTTTTTCAAATGACCTGCATCTGGGACCCATATTTTTACATTACAGTGATGATCACACTGACAATAACATATCTGCATATAAGAAAAATTAAATAAGTAAAAAGAACTGTCTTTCATTTCCTCCTATGCATAAATTTCAAGAAAATAAATTGCAACAGTGTGAAATAGATAAAGATCTGTGTTATCTCTAGGAATTATTCACAAAATCACAATACCAGGTGACAGAAAAGTCTTTACTAATAATAAATAATCTATTGCAGGATATATGTTACATTACTTCAGACAATTGCATTCCTATTGAAACAATTTWGCACCTTTGTGATATTTCTTTTCTRATTTGTGTGTACCATATGGCAGTTCATTTCCCTGGACTGCAAAAGTGCATTTCCAAACTGCCTAAAATGGRCACTTATGTGTCATACTTACTGCATTAAGGTATTTTTTTTAACTCTTTTCCAGTTTTCAAAATCTAATTGTAGGAAGATTGCACAGCTGCAAGAATTTTTCCAGCTATGAAGATGGAAAAAATCGGTATCTTTTTATTAATCTCTGATTTTTACATTAAGATTCTGAGGATAATTGTTTTGCTTGGTGCTGTAACAATAAGTACCATAGTTTGTATGTTTTGACTGTGGTAATAATAGAATGCCAGCAGTCCTGTACAGATTTTAGTATCTTTTGTAGCCATTTTAGAAATTTCTGAGATTCTTTAGTTTTTCTTTTGCTTTTGGATTATTTTTCTGAAAATTTCAGTGCAGTTTGGAAACTATAAATACTGTCAAGATGCCATCCTTATGGAGATATATATATATATATATATATATATATGTATGTATGTATATGTATATAAAATAATAAAAAAAAAAGCCATCTTTATTTGTCAGTCAGAAACAAAGAATATAGTAAGAAAATGTAGAACGGAATGACTTTGCCATTAGAGGCCTGAGCAAAATAACCAGAATGGAAAGTCCGATAAAAGAGAATATATACTGAAACTTGGAGAAAAACAATGGAATTGGAATACCAGAAATGCTAACAACCCAGGTGTTTTTTTTCTTCTCTAAGAATATAAATTTTCTTCCAGTTGAAGCAAAACAATACAGACTTTTGATTTCTCTTTTGAAAAATKGCTTCATTTGCCATGTTTTAAGTATGATAAAAGGAATTTATGGAATTTTTCTGTAGTCAGAAAAAAMTGTAATTATAAAGGGAAAAATATACAACATTTGTTATTGCTATGTAACAATAAGTAATTAACTAAGATATTTGGCCATWAAAGACAATATCTTATATTTTCCCTTAGGACAAATACAAATTTTTTACAAATTCTCTGACTGTCACACACTATGCACCCACACATTTGCTTTCTTGAGAGCTCCCACAAGTTCATCAACTCATTTGCAAAGCCGATGCAGTGCCACCTGATCCAGAAATGCAGTTCCTACATTTCTATGAGGGAAATTAGGGGAAATCTTGTGAAGAATAAACATATTCTTCCTTTATTTCTCCTTTTCACAATCACCTGGTGCAATAGGACACACTAACATTCCTTACAGGTACTAATTTCTGACTAATTTGCATGGAAATACTTAGTACATAGAAAGTTGGAATTTTTGAAAATTTTCATTTGTCCCTTCACTGTACATGCACAAATGCACATGTGCATCATGTGTAAAATTAGCTAGTTATTGATGTTTTGGCTTTTTGCCTTAATATGAGTTAATAATTAGGTTTCTTTCACTTTTCACCATGTAAAATATGTACTACTAATTCTTTTAATAAAATTTAAATATATATAAAATATATATATTAATCAACTTACGTCTCTCTGTGGTTAAATATCTTTCTTATGCTGTTCATTTGCAGTCTAGTTAAATATGCTTGATTTAAGGCAAATGCTTTAATCTTTCATTCCATTCAAGTTAAAAGTAACATGCAATTTGATGTCTAAGTGAAATGGTGATAGAAAAACATCTTTRATAACTCTCTGCTGTGAGTTTCCATCTTTTTAAGACCAAAAAGTCAGTACAACTTCGAATGTCACAAGCCAGTGTTTATTGTCAAAGTTTGGTATAGAGAGACAGAAAGATGAGCCACAATGCAGACATTTATTGAAATCAAAACATCCTCGATGATATTTGCATATGCACAGACATTATTGTCTGTCAAACATTGTTAACAACTAAGCTTGTTTTTCATTATATTAAAAAAATATTGCCCTGGTTATTGTCCATTYCTTTGGGAAATGAGGAGTGGTCCTGTGTAGGGCCAGAAACTGGACTCAATAATCCTTCTGTGGGTCCTTGTGGGGAYRAAATTGGCTGGGATGAGCAGCGKTTYAGCCTTGAYTGCTTATGCAGGAGGCTTCAACCTGAGACTATGATAAGCAGGATACTGAAAGGGAGATATCTAGTCAGGTTATGGTGAGAAGACTGTAGCCACAGGAGKTGGTATGTTAATGGAACTATCCTGTAATAGGCCATGGTTCAGCTTCTTGTCCTTGTTCTCTGTTGGTTTGGGACCTGTAGCATGCAAGGTCATGTTCCCAGTCCCCATTTGCAAGGACCCCTGCCCTCAGAATACTCCTATATATTGTTACATTCGCCACGCCCCTTGGACTTTGGATCTTGCCCTCAGATTGTGGGTCTGTGTTTGTTATCTTCRCTATTAAAGTTMTTTATTTTTYGGGCAATTCCATAGTTCCCGCCCCTCTATTTTTGTCACGCTCTCCCAGCTGGAYCAGACTTGGGGTCACAGTGAGCTGGACTGTGACAYGTCCTTTCTAACTCAGGACATCCTATGATTCTTTGATTCTGTCATTACAATGCATTTCTGAAACTYCAGAAGATGGAAAGTAGGAAGCTATGAAGTTAACGGTCAATATCTAAATTAATTTTGAATGAACTATTAGATTGTTTCTGCAAACATTCTGTGCTCAATCCAGAAAACGAGGAGTAACCTTTTGGGAGGGTACATGGAAACCCCTGGATTTGTTGGCCTTGCCTCCAAGCATGAAGAATCAATACAAATGGAAGATCAGTGCACAAACTATACAGAGTGCACACAATATACATAGCTAACTGAGCTTTAAAAATAATGAAGTTCCAAACAAAAGAAATGAGGTCAAGAGGAATCAAAGTAGCAGCAGATATTTTTCATGACAAATACTGCACTCTACATCTGCAGTCCATAATTTCTCCACCAAGAAGAGAGTTGYAAAACTAATGAGGGCACATATCTCCTATCTTAAATCTACAGCAATGCCTCCCTTGGTCACAACATTCACTTCCTGCTAGCATGGAAGCACATTAAATCCTTTTTTGAACTGCAGGAATTCTCACCAAAGGCCTGAGGAAAAKAATGGATTGATGTCTTTGTAAACTGTTTCTATAATGTTTTCAGTACTTTTGAAATAAATAGTTTATCTTAAAACTTCTAAATTTATGAAAATTTAGCTGCAACAAAAAGTAAGAATCAAATGTCAATGAAATGCATTAATTTATTAGTAAATATTGATGGTGGATAGAAAATTACATAACTGAAAATGATAATCAARTTTTCAATAACTTTTAGTGAAACCTGAATACTTAGATGCGCATTTTTTTTTTCTTCTAAGTGATACTAATGCCAACAGTTATAAAAGGAAAATCTGCCAGCAGGGACAGCTGACCCCCTTACCACAGGGATAATTCATACCACATGACATTGTGATCAGTATATGAAGTGAGGTGAAGAAGAAGGAAGCAGAAGGTTAAGAGTTATGCCATTTGTCTTCCAAAGTCACTGTTAACATGTRATGGAACCTGGCTTTCCTGAAGGTTGCTGAGCACCTGCCTGTCTATGGGAAGTGGGAATTTACGAAGTAAAATTTCTTTTACTTTGCTTGCATGCAGTTTTACTTTGTTTTCCCTATTAAAATAYCTCAACCCACGAGTTTCCTCGGTTCTACCATTCCACTGGTGGGTGGGTGAGTGAGCGAGGGACTACATGGTGCTTAGCTGCTGTCAGGGTGTAAATCATGACACCTGGTTATTAMAATCTGACAAATAAATAAATAAAAAACTTTGAGAGAAGAAATAATTGCAATGAGGCACAGAAAAGGAAGTGAGAGATGCCTTCTATCTTCTTAAAAGTTCTTGAAGACCACAGGAGGATACAAAATAAAACATGAAAACTCCAACATGTAAAAACACCAACACAGAAAAAAATGTCCTGGATTAAAAATAGTGTTGCTGATATAATTGTTTTTTTCACTGTTTTAGCTGATGAACTCTTGGACTGTGTTGACTATGCAAGCATGCAYGTGTACTAAAAAAGAGAAGCAGCTACTGTAGAGGAAGAGTTTCAAATATCTGTTGCATCTRCAGGGCTTATGAGGAAGTTGTTCTACTGGTCAATGTTTAGTGCTCTTTGAGACTACAGCACAGAGTCTTTGAGACTCTGATTTTGGCAGTGTTTTCAGTAAACTTCACAACTGAGCAAACAAATCCAATATGGAAGGAAATCTCAAATGTGCTTTCTCTGTAATAAATTTTCTAACCTGCTTCTTTGCCTTATAGGTTTATAATAATTAAGTGTAATGTCACAGATCTTTCCCACAGTCCACCTTACCAGGTGAACTACTTTTCCTAGAGGTATCTACCACTGACTAAATGACAGAGCATCTAATTTTTCTCTTCCCAAGGTGAAAGGATTGATGAGCGCACCGAGCAGAGCTTGCTACCACCATAGGAGATACATAAAATTATGAAGCATTTAGGAGATTTACTCTCTTGATCCATGCTTGTGATTAATTCTAATGACTGTTAAACAATGCCAAGTTAAATGTCTGCTCTTTGAAGTCTGATTGTGTATGCTTTGGGCAAAACTTTGCTTTGGCATGCCCCACACTGAACCARTGGAAGTGGTATGATGGCTCAAGGGTAGAATTTAGCAGTTGGGATCTAAAGTGAGCAGTCATTTTACTAAATGTGTGTTAGATCCTCAATTTAAAGTGCTGAAGCATACTTCAGGATWAAAGCAATACCATTTCCATCAAAATCAATGGGGATTTAATTATTATACCCTCACACAGTGATTCAAAACCCTGCTCTTAGCTTYCCAAAGCAGGAATAGGCGTGTTTATTCAAATAAAGCTAATTTATAAGCAGTTACATTACTAACTTACAATAAAATCAGTGCCAAGACTTTTGACTTTGAAGATTTWGTGGCAAGTAGTTTAGGTCCAGAATATTAAAGTCAAAGAGCAGAGTAATGTGAATCAGAAAGGGGTGATAGAGGAACAGTAAATAATGAAGGAGAATGTAACTAGATAGAAAATATAAAGAACATTTAAAAGACTAATAAATGACAAAGACAGTTCAATGCAGATAAATGTAGAACAGTGGTGACTTTGATGAGTCTTTATAACACAACTGTGCATGCATTATAAAACAGGAAGAACAAAAAGTGTTAGAATCAAAAGAAAACGGTGTGTCATTGATGTAGGAAAAGAAAGCTYGCAGACGTCTTAACACATGGATGAATGATGACTTTGAGAGAGCCTCTATGACAGAAGGCTGTTTTTCATAAAGCATGAAAGAGCAAGGCCTAAAAAAATAAGAGAAAAAAAAAAAAAGATAAATTCTACATGGAATTTAAAGTATGAAAAAAACCACAGCAACATTTCTGTACAGGAAAAAAAAATGATGTAGATGTATTGTTCTCACTACATTTCTAGCGCTGATCTGACCGTGCCCATTACATAAAAGTAGTATTTACAGGAAGGATTGCCTTCTGTTTGGCCACTGTGCAGTGATTATTTCTCAAGTGTTTATTTTTCATGAGCAGTAAAAATACAGTGACAAGGATAATAATGTTCACACACAAAAGACACAGAAGGGGGAGAAAAATAGATACAAACATATAAAAAGGTATGCAGGAAAGGAGAAGCAAAGATCAGAAAGCTAAYAGAATGAAGAGACAAATAAATGGAAGAGAAGTTGAATCAAAATTGATTCAGGAGGGGAAAAAAGTTCTCAAATACATCTTTGTCTCAGATTTTCCAAGCCGGCTTTGAAAAAAGAGGTATTTTGGGTCTACTGCAATATGTAGACTTTCTACAGCACATCTGTACAGTGTCGTTGAAATCAAGGACTGCTCATTTCAGTGTCTCCTGACTGGGTGTTGGGACCAACCACCATTCATTGCTGTACTTGTGTTCCTTGTCCCCTCTCCCTACCTGTTGCTCCTTCTCTTAGTGATGTTTAGCACGATAATGAGCAAGAGTAATCAAACCGTRTATCTAACCCATGAGATTCCTGAAACTCTTTCCCTCTCACCCAGTGAATCTCCAGCTTTTTGGAGCACTATACAAAAACTTCAGTTAGGAATTATCCTTTCACTTCAGTGGTTCTCATCACTGTGGAGGTAAAGTATACAACTGAATACCTGAAGCCCATGAAGAKAATTTAACCCAAGCTCAAGCATTTTTTTTTTGGTGGTCAGCCTAATGTAGAAACTTTGTGGGATTTTGTTGTCAAAATGGTGTTAGACCARAAAGCTAAATCCAAAATATAAATGTCAGATTAACACCTTGCTATACCTTTAAGGTATAGCAATTCCATTTTATCTCTAGTAGAATCAGARGCTGATTGACCTTAAATAAAATGGTGCACACATGGCTACGATTAGACCTCAAGCAGTTTGAAAATTAAACATAAGATGTTAACGGTTCTAGAAGCATAATTCTTTAGGCATCTAAATAGACRTATCAAGAAGTGTAATTTTGGCTGTAGGCATCTCAGTTCTAAGAGCATCCCAGGCTAGGCTCTTTGAATGATTCTAAAAAAGTCACAACAAAAGTCACAATGTCTTATCCAAGAAAGCTACTATATTAGGTTCCCCACAGTCTCATGCAGCTATTACAAATTAGTTTGCATTCCAGTTCATAATTTMAAAGATTTTTCTCATAGATAAGAAAACAGCTGAAATAAAAATTTGAATTCTAYTCTCATTGCATGACTCTGGAGCAAATTTGCCTGTTTTTTTACTGCAGTCTAATTCTAYGTAAGAGTCAAAGAGAATCACCTTACTAATCTTATGTAAACTAGAATGCACTATAGTTCCATTTTGGCAGAAATAACTTTCTGTTGAGTCTGGATCAGTGCTGTTAGAAAAAAAATTGGGTGCCCTGAGTGTGTACTATCCCGGATGCTAAAATATTTACTAGAGTTTCCGTGTGTTTAATTTGCCCTGGAGTATAGTTGGTGTGCTTTAGTTCCAATTTTTTAATGATACTACTACTCCTGCCAGTAATTTTTATACCAGCTGCACTGGACTAATTATGTGCTTTTCTCAAAAGCCTATTTTTGAAATAATTATGGCCTTTGAGCATGTAATAGACAGCAAGATTTGGGTAGAGAGGAGTAAAAAACTTTCCATTTGAGGAGAAAGGATAAAAAAGGTGGCAGGCATATCATTGTTTATTCTCATTTTGAGTGCATAAAGCTGTACAACATCTAAAGGTGCCTGTCTAATAAAACTTTTTTCCTTTATGTCCACTTTACTTCAGTTGGATTTCTGGATTTAAAAAAAAAAATCATTTCTCATTAACTGCATTTTGCAAGCTTCTTCCAAGTCAAAGGAAATAAACTAGTGTGGGTAACGGTAGTGCAGGATCATTAATGGTGCCTTATGGCGAGAAGTTTCTTTTCTTTTATCTCCCTTCCTGACTTGGAATTGCTGAAGAGCTGAGGCTTGTGCCCATGCATACTACAAGGTCACCCCAAACACAATCTGAGGCTGTCTGCAGGTTGAAGACTACTTGTGAACAGTCTCCTCAGTTGATGACTTCTGTTATTTTATAGAGATTAAGTAAAATATGGAAAATTATAATGTTTGTAAAGGTTTCTTCTGGGGCATGTGTAGGGGTATATTTCAGAGCTTTGAGCTGGTCTAAGCCACACAATTCTTTAACATTAATGAGAAAGTCACAGCTAGAATGGCATGTGATAATCTGAAAATTTGCCCCTTACTGCCTCTTAAGATTTTCTGTGTCATATCTTATGGTAATAAATGGTTCTCAGCATGAGGTTGATTGAAAGGGGTATAGCTGCATGATGCAAAGAACTTGTCTCTTCTTCATGATCTCTGGATAATGTTATTAGCATATGCAGGATCAGCTCTGAGAATAAGCAGCCTTTGTGACCAGGGAGCTAGGAATTACATCAGTTTGAGTGAATTTAAATGTACTTTCATAATTTTTCATTTGAAGTTATGTCCCTGAAAAGGAATTGAACAAATATATGAGGGGTGTTTTCTGCATTATTGTTGACTACCTTTAACGCAACTCTGCCACGGTAAGTTTCAGGGCCCGTGCTTTTCAGGTTATTATCAAAAGCCTTTGATCTTGGAAAATGTCTAAAGAATATATCAAATTGAATGGAAAAGAGATTAGGAGATTCTAGTCAGAAGGTTTTACTGTATATGACTGTATATGATGCATATTATTAGTTTTGAAAAGTTATTTTCAAATGTAATGTTCATTGTCAAATGAGGGAGGAACTGGGATTCATTCATGTGTCTGGTGAAACAAAAGGTACAGTTGAGGAGGTTCTTGATTTTTCTTCCTATTTTAAAATGTTTAAGAAAAGCCAGGATAAATAACCATTCTCCAAGACAATGSTGCTTTTTGTGGGTTCTCTTTATTGTTCTAAAAAACTAGTTCTAAATTGATAGGGATATGAGTAAATTAGTGAAAAAACATCTTGATCAATACTTTCTTGTACAACTTAGGAAGTATCTAACAACACACATACAGAGAGGGTAAGTGCAGGAGAAAAATTCTAGGTTTGGAACTAAAGGTGACTATTTAAGTTTCTAAATTTAGCTGCAGAGATTTTCAAGGCATTATTCTAGAAAATGTGATCACAGGGATATTACAAATAAGAAGCAAGAGMCATCACTAYGGTTCTCTGAGGCCTTTTTAGCCTACTTTAGCAGTGTTAATAAAACTGAAACATGTAAATAGTAYAAGGCCTGATTGTGGGGAGTGTTCYCAGCATCYTATTTAAAATATCAGTRTAAACAYTGGGGGTTTGWTTTCCTGAAATCTACAGTTTCCTCAACCTGCAGCTGGCCTAGAATGGTGCAGCTGGGTGATGTGGTTTAGTAGATTACAGTTTACAGCRGTAGTGCTGGACTGACAGCTAGATCTGATGATCTTAWAWATCTCTTCCAACCTTGAAGATTGTATGCTTTGATTATTCCATAATTAATTTGTGTTTCTATGCATCTTCTCATTCAAAAGTTTGAAATATTCCTTAAAAAAAATTATGGCAAATGAAGAAGTAGGTAAAGGAGTTTCTAACATTAGTATATKAATTGTTTGCTGCAATAAAAGCCACTTAGAAATCATATTCATATTGTCTAAYTATATATTATATATCAATATAATTTTCTTTTTTCTATCTAATACAATATTGACCACCATGAAGAGAAAAAGAAACAAAAATCAATAAAAATTATTAATATTTGAGGACCTTTCGATAGCAAGTCAGTGGTGTCATCCCTGTGACTTGGCCACCTGAGTTCTAACAGTRCTAACTGTTTGTTAGGACTCACAGCACTCTCACAGTAATAAGTCAGGCACGTGTTCCTGTCTCTGCAGGTAACTCGTAGTGCATCACCCAGCAAGTCACAGGTTATGATGACACTGGTTTGTCCTATGCCATGAATAGTTTGGGCTTTACCTTGGGTTTCMTTTCCCTTTGTGACTCACCTAAAGGAAAGAGATGAACACTTTCATGATCTTTGTATTATTTCAGTGACTGCACAAGGCATTGCTTTTGTTACTTAAGAAGAAAAAGAATTAGGTTTCATTTAGAAAATATTAAAATTCTAAAGTAGGATATAGTTACAAAYCCAGACAGGCAGTTACAAATACGTGTGCCAGCTTTGAAAAGCTGGTATGAAAGCCATCTTGCCAAGTTAGACCAGGTCTATTCTTGGATTAATAAGTGCAATCAAGGGAATGTATAAATTATGTTGAAGATGATCTGCTCACACTGTTAGCTACAATTTTAGTCATCTGGAAACACCTTTGTACTGAAGATGAGCTAGAAGACTGGAGATGTGTTTCCTAACTCTTCACTAATAAAGCCTAGAATTACTCTTTTCTATTGCTTTCAATTTGCATGGAAAGGAGGTAAACTGAGCTTTCAACTCCTCAGGATACAGATGAAGTCAACACCTTTCTAAACAAAGAAATTCACTGTTTTCACATCTACTTATCTGAAGAAATGCCTTTCAGTAAATTAATTAATTTGTCTGAAATCCTCTGAAAACTGATTATTTTCAAGGGCTGCATGTGTTCCAAAGAAAATTGAAAAAGCTGGTTTCCTAAGTTTTCCTAGACCATATTAAGTTTATTACAAGACACATTAAGTTTTGGTGAAACATCACAGCTCAATAGCTCAATAGCTGCATAGGACGGCAATTTGGTAGGGTACCATTTACCATTCTCCTAAGGTTTATTATGCTGAAGAAAACCTTTAAGAAGTTGTAAACTTGACRGTTTGCTTTATAAATCACTATTATTTACTTAAAGACTAACCCTAATTTAATTTGATATTATTTTAATAAGAAGGCATTACCAAATGTTTTTTAGAAAATAAACATTTCATAAAGATTTTTAACAAATAGAATTTAGTGAACTAAAATATAAAATTAGAATGTTAAATTWCTGGAGATAGAAGATCTGCGCAAGTTAGAAGTTTGGACTTTAAAACCTAATTTCAATAAAAATGCTGCTTCCTATAAAGTTCAGTCTTGTTAATACCAAAGGTACTAATCAAAAGTGCCTTAATAAAATCTATTTATATACAGAAAAGCTGTAGCAGCTAGAAWATTGTCTATCAAATTCTCTACCCCACTTCAGCAGTACTGTTCTCCTGTGTATCTGTGTATCTCAAAAGCTCATGGAAACATAATTGTCTTCCTAGAAAATGCTGTRTTTTTCTTTTATTCTTATTCTCTATATTCCAAAAGTTAATGCATCAGTACCTTCATTTAGAAACACAAATTCATGGTAATTAGCAAACCTGCTCTTGAATTTGTAGTAGCAATACTCAAACCCACAAAATTTGAAGYTTTGTTCTTCCAATCTTCAAGATTTTTTTTGTTTGAAACAGTTTAATTTGGTTTTGTTATTGCATTTAGTAGTGCATTATATGCAATACATACAATAATCCACGCAATAAGAGTCAAGAAAACATATTGACAAGAAGGTCCAAATCCCCTTATTTCTTTCCTTGTTTGTTTATTTATTCATATAAACCACGCCAGGTTAAATTTTACTTTAAATCATCAACTTATTTCAGGATAGAAATAACATTGTGTTTACTCTTCCCATCTTCATATCAACTTCAGTTTAATGTAAACCAGACATAGTCTGGTTCTCTCTGAAGAGATTTAATAAATCTGTTGCCAAATCTTTCTTCTCTGTTGGCCTCCTTTGTGTTCTTTATTTAACATGATAACCTGAGGAAAACATAAATGAGGTGAGAGAATATTCTTTTTCTACCTGTGTTAGTTTTCCCATCTCCTGTCTCTTTTCTCATTTGTGAAACCATCAGAAAACTGGTGTTTTAAGCCAATTATGTTTAATACATTGAACAGTCTCTCTTATTTTGCCAAGTCTATTAAAATCCCTTTCTTCAGTTGCAAACCCCATGTCCTCTTGCATTTTCAGTCACACTCTGTTTTATTGGATTGAGAAAAGACTTATGCCAAACTGCTTGGTGGTAAAATGTGATTTTCACAAGAATATTCCCTTTGGTCTTCAGGGCTTTTGTGGATACAGAAGAGCTACTATCACAACTTTAATAAACTTGTCTTTGAAACCATTGAGTTATGTCATGTGAATTTTCCCTTGGGTCTTCAGGATTTTAGTAGAAATAGAAGTGATACCATCACATCTTTAATAAACCTGCTTTTGAAATCACAGAATCATCTCCTTTACCATTGTGTAATGGTGCTGATATGTGGAAATAAATGCCTAGGAGGATGGTTTATCCAGGAGAATGGATTTCATGCATAATCCAGTCAGCATTTATTCCCTTGGGCTTAGTGTGTGAGACAGTTTTTCTGTCKCTATGTTTGCTAGACCAATTTGTGTTCACTTGCTTTGCTTGAAGAACTGGTGACAGTACTCCACAAAGACCAGACAATCTTTAGCTTACAAATTTTGCTGGATCTAATTTAGAATTGATCTATGCTCAATAAAACTCATAGAGGCAGAWAATTTCTTATTTTTCCTTATATTTTGGTAATGCCACAGCTTCTTGCATATGGAGTAATTCATAATTCTTTTTACAATTCAGTAAAAATGTCTCTAATATCCATACATCCTTGTCATCTTATTTCTCAAACACTTGTATTTGCTCATCAGATTCCTGTTCTAAAGTTACATGAATTGAGAAGGAGTAAGTATGGTTATTTTTTTTTCTAAGCACCTTGAAGGTTTTTTGTTTGTTTGTTTGTTTGTTTTGTTTGTGTTTTTTTAATATGGTCAACATATCCAACCACTGTTTCATTACCAGGAGCTATATTCCCAACAAATATGTTTAAAGCAAGTTAATTTCATTTACATATTGTTTTTTTATGCTCTGCACTGTACCTTATCATGATACACTAATTCTTTACTTATATACATAATTTTAAATCAAGCAGTTTTAAACTTTACTGTTTTCTTGCAYTGTCAGAGTTTCTGGGAAGATTTTCATTAAGAAAAAAGTATCAGGGTTTCAATATATTCAGAACTATAAATTCAACCATATAGTTGATCAAAATAAACTTGGCTATTCATTAACCATTTTACTTAGATTATTTACTACTCCAAAATTTGATTTTCATAACACTTGTGTCTGTTTATCATTTCCATGAACCCATCTTTCTTGCTGCATAGCTTTCCAGAGTTTTCCTTCATACTGTGTGAATACTGAAATAATCAGCATATGGGCAAAGATTGGTAAACATTACTATATTTTCAAAAATGAAAATTATTCAGGTTGTTCTGCTTTTTGTTCRTCCCAAGATGAAARCTACAWTGATTGCTATCAGATTCTAAAATACCATTTGAAAGAGCAAATGGACAAAGTAGGAAAGAACATATAACATATAACTTCTGATTACTAAAATATAAGAGAGAATTACTTGTGTGTTCTTAGATCATATGAGTTTACATAAAATGTTAATGACTGGAAAACATTATTTTCAGACCAGTACCTAATTCTTTAGAAGTGGAATTTTTGCTGTACAGTTAATCCTATGCACTACTGTGCAGGCTCATTGTTGAATTATAAAATTATATGGACAGTAAAAGTTCCTGAGGAATTTTTGTCTCCCTCAAGGATGAGTATACAAAGCCTCTTTATCTACACAGTCAAACAAAGGAATGTGAATTTTACAAGAATATTAGTCCTATGGTTCTTACATCTCTCTTTTCTTCAAGGCAAATATTAATGCAACTAGAGAGACCTGAAAAATGAAAAATAATAGGAAAAAACTTAGTACTCCACTTTCCAAGAGATATGGAAATTCTGTCAATGCAAACACATATAAACATTTTCTACACATGGTTGATGGTACATACTTTATCACTTATAAATCAGAGAAAATTGCTGATGCAGTTTCAACTATCCATGAAATTCCTGATTTAAAATCCCAATCACAACAATATTCAAAAGACACACCCTACTCAACRTCATTAGGGGTTAATTTATGCCATAGTTCAAAGTTCAAGTTATAGCAATGTTTCAACTGAAATTCTAGCTACCCTGTTTATAAGAGTAGGACCAGATAACAGCACATACAGCAGTATCAGTATGGCAGCTCAGGCCTCAGCAAAATGAAATATTTCCATAATTTCACAGSTGACTTTGGAAGTCTGTGCACAATTTTCAAACCAGCTTGTTTATTGACACCTCAGCTATTTCTAAATTAATTACAATCAGACATGGAGTAAATGAATATGAATCAGTACTACTCAGTYGGCAAGAGAAGTGTCCTGTGTGGTTTTTTTTGAAAGTGTGATTAGCAGATGTATATAGTCAGAGAGAATTAGAAAACTTTTACTGTAGTCTTTGAAATTATTGATAATTCTAGAGAAAAGTGAATACGAGAAAATCTAGAAAAAAGTGAATAGAAGAAAATACTTTGATTCTGTACTCCAGAGCAGAAAGATGGGAAAGATAACAAGAAAATGAACATGAAAGGAAGGACAAAAAATGTAAAACAAAAATGAGCAAAGCTGATAAAAGGTGATAAGAGAGAACAAATAAACTTTTAAGAAATCTACAACACCCTGAAAATGAAAAGGTTTCAGTCAGCATAGTTGTCATATTTACTTTGTTGGAGAGACTTTCAGGGTCAGGGAAGGTTGCAGGCTGCATCAGAAGCTTGTGTAACTCAGACATTTCCTTTGTTCTACATTTTGGACCTGGATGTAACATGCAGGTTTAAGAATCCATTTCATCTAACTAAAATTTGCACCAACATAAATAGAAAATACAAAAGTAACTGGACTTCCCACTGATGTCCAGTTGCTTCTGATCCTCTGCAAACCTCAATATATTTTATGAATTTTCTGTTGGAGTGCTTAAGGATGTTTTAAGCTTGTTCAGTATGCTTTTTGCTTGGAGATCTACAGGCAGACGTAGGAAGGAAGCAAGACCACTGACTGTTTTGGAAGTCAATACTTATTTATACTGCCCTAAACCAACTGTCGAACTATAGGGAATAATATTGAATTAATAAGTTGGGTTTGCTATAAAGTATAATTTTTAATATTGTAATCAAATAAATTAAAAGGTCTAGCATGCATGCGGAGCAGTTAGAAAAATATGATTGTATGGAAAAATTAATGTGTCTGTATCAGAAACACAAAAAAGGAAATTTCTATTTYCAGCACCTCCTTTGACTGAATTGCATTTACAGAGAAAAAAGAGAGAGACTTCTTCAAACATGAAGTCCTAGACAAAATCTATCTCATTAATTCAATCCAAATGTCAATAGAAGTATGGATTTTGTACTGAATTCTGTATATAATAAAAAAACCCAAAAAAAAGGGTTGTTCTTAGAGTCTAAGGAAGACAGAGAGAAAACGCARCTTCTATTGGGAAAGATGATGATATGCAGATGTACAATTTTCTCAGCTACATCCATGCCCATTCAAGGGCTTCCTAGCAGACTACTTGCTCCTTGGTACATCCAGCATCCATCTGATTTCCTGGGAGTGGCCACCGCGTCATCTTTTTCCCCTGCCCTTCCATGCCCTTGCCTGTACTCACTGCTGTGCTTGCTGCACCTCCCCCCATTCACATCCCTTCCCTCCCAGCACATGCCTTGCCCCAGGAGCAAGGAGTCTCTGCCTACTGATTCTGGTACCTAAAGAAAAGAAGCAAGCCATTTTTCAGACATGATAGGTAGTTAGGGGTAGGGTTGCTCTAATGGTGCTGGATAGCTGAACCCATTCCAGGCACTTGAATTCCTAGAGTCTTGTGGCCAGAGTAAAGGTAGTGGGAAAAATGGCTGGTATGTCACAATACCTTCCTAGYGTTCTGACTGCATGACAAAAAATCCCCCTCAGTATTAGTTGCATGAATTCTTAAAAGCAATCCATAAGCCATGCATCTAGCAGACAAAGCAGAATAACTGTATTTTTCAAGACAGTTTTCATTTTGTCAGACTTTTGAAACAATTAATGAGGAAATCACAAACAGCATGGCTAAATGATACTCCGGCATATCCAGAAACAAACAAAATTCTACCTTTAGCATATGTGCTTCAAGTGAAACGATAAATAAGAGAGAAAATTGCCAGGGAGTTTTCTGTTCTATTATTAAACTTGTACTTTTAATTGCAATTCTGTAGCCCTTGTTTCTTTTCTTTTTCATTAATTGTGTGACAAAGGAAACTTTCTACCACAAAATAACACAAAAGCATCTACATTATTAGGGGCTTCTTAAAGCAGTTCTGGAAATACATCACTGGCTTCATACAAAAAAAAAACTGATAAAGAAAGATCTTTTCCTGTGTTTTCCTTWAAGTTCTAGACTCTTTCTTAAATGTATTTATTACTTAATGATTAGCATACAGGCACTTATTTGCACAGCTGGAAYAATGCAGGTTTATAGGAAACCAGAGTGATATATTCTGCAACTGCAACTAATCTATTTTGTCTAAGTGTTTGTTCTCAGAGGCCAATGTCTGTCTGGAAAGTTCTTGTGTGTTAGAATGAACGTTATTTCTTTCAGTGGTTTCTATTTATCACTGTGCTGTGAGACACTACTGGCAATTTAGAAAAGAATAATGCCCTCCAGGTTAGAGACCAACAGCAGGAGCTGCTCCCATAAAGACAAATGTACTAAAGATTTATCTGTTTACCTATGTAATTTTTCCCTCTTTAAGATACCAAGGGATTTTTGTGCATCATTTAGTACTGATTTGTAAGAGGTTGTTGTCTAAAGTGAAGAAACATAGCACCTTAGCCTTTTCTTACCAAAAAATTCTTCATGTTTTAGACAATTTGAAGAGAACAGAAATTATTTTATTGTGAAATAKATTTTCAGAGCTCTTAATGAACCTACTAAAACATATAATTACCTTACTGCTTCTGAGTACATTAATGGTTTGATTCTCAGTATAATTGGGGAGACAGGGAGGGGGGAAGCAGCTGTCATGTTTCCAGGAGCTATTCCCAAGTACTAAAGATAGGCTGTGAATTYAAAACTTCCATTTACAGAAAGCAATGATAAAATTCTAAGAATTAGTGCTGYGTTGAATTAATAAGTTAATTATAGTCTTAATTTGTTTTTTGTATACTGAACTGGCATATGGAATCCTCATTAAATCTAATGACAGGTTGTTTTCAGCATATTTGCTAATGAAARCCACAATAATTAATTATTTTAGGAAACATTTAAATTTTAAAACTTAAAAACAYCAGCAATTGTAGATTTTAATTTGTGCACACTGGCAGAAAGTTTGAATTCAAAAAAAACTGTTAAAAATTGACCTTAAGTGTAATGTACACGGGCAATATTATTAAGAGAGACTTGTATGTGTGTGGGGGAGCATATATGCAATTGTAAGTAAAATCCCAATAGGTGTTGCAAGAATAATAAAGTTATCATGCATATCTTCTCAGCTAGTGGCTTGAGTATATTTGTGAAAGACATTTCTGGGTGTTGATTTTGAGCTGCCAGTTATGATATATGACAAAAACACTTGGTCAGTGCCAGATGAGATGCTTCTGGAAAGTAAACTGAAGAACTTATTAAGTAAACCTGAACACTTTAACTTCTAGATCAGTCCTGAAGCAGCATGATGAGTTCTTCATGGAAGAGATCTGTGTTGTTTAGAAGTTTCAGCTCATCAGTGTTTTTCTAGTGACTGAGTAAAGAATATGGGTTCATCCTGCTTTCCTAAAGTCTGCTTCYAGAAGGAGGTTCACCTAGTTTCTCATATCCAAAATCTTGCTAAAATAAAACCAAAAAACTATYTAAAAGTAGTTCTGTCTTGTTTGGAAGGGTGAGTGAAAATGAATAAGCTAGCTAATTGGCGATGGAGGAAATGGGGAACTTTGTCAAGACCCCAAGGTCATTCAGAGTGAGTGTGAAACAGCCAACTTACAGCAGTTACAGAAAACTCACTAGTTTTTCAGGTCTTGCATAACAACCAAATTTAGACTGCTTCTAACATGAGAGGAAATTGAAACTTAATGGATTATCCCACCGCAGATAATTAAGGGAAAAATTAGAGTTTATGTCTTCAAAAGACATCTTTTAATTTTTCTTGTACATTTTGCATGGGTGGAATATGATGAAAATTATCACAGTTAGATTTCTGTTAATTATTTCTGAATTTGGTCCTTAACTCATGGTCCTTAACTGCAATGGTCAGTGGTTGCTTGGTTAATTGCCCCTACTAGCYAATATTAGAAGTGTTGTTCCTGATTCAAAATCAAAGACCTTAAACCAATTCAAATTTCCTAAAATCTGTGTGAGTAACTGTATCAAGCATCAAACAAAAGTTTATTAAAATTGATGCTCCTTTTCATAATGTTCCCTAATGTAGAGCATTTAATATTTTTTCCAGTGCAATGACTTAATTGATTTTATATCACTGTGTTCTCTTGAATGATTTATGTTTAATTTCTTGCTGTCCAATTAACAGTATAATAGATTGTAGTTCATCAGGGATACTACATCCTGAGCAGTGTTATCTCTTCTGAAGGTGAAAGCCTGTTTTCATCAAGCTATCACTTTTAACTGATTCAATCCTCAACATTTGACAATCCAGCTGTAAATCTCCAAACTCCCTTTACAATTTTTTACTTTAGTCCAAGTAATCCAAATACTCTATCAATCTTTATTTTGATTACAGGTTTCAAGAAAGTAAAAACAGTAGATGASTAGATGGCAGATGTAGGCACATCTATTGATGAAATTAAAAGTTATACAAAATCAACGTTAGTATGGTTTTGGAAAGTAAAGTGAAGAAAGCATAAAGTGATACAAAGAAGACACTGAATTCTATGACTTCCCCCCAAAAAATTAGGTTGATGATCATGGACCAGGAGGCTCAATTGGTACTGCAGAGGCTTAAGGGACCTTTAGGAGCTATARGAGAAGAAGGAATATTTTATATTAAATTGAAAGAATTTCACATTACTTTATAAGATTCTATTGTCTTCAGAATTCCATTGGTCTTCTGTGGTAGCCCAGGGWGCTACCACAGGTCAGCTTGCCCTCTCTTGGAGGGCAAAGGAGGTTTAAGATTGACGTTTAGTATGGTTTTGCATGTTTTATTTTGCGTTTCAAGATGGATCCTAGGGTGACAAAATAGTTGCAGGCCTTAGGGGATTCCCAGGCTGTTAGGATTTGATGGACAGTTGCCTAGGAGATTAACGAGGTTATGTAACTTCAGTTAATGTATTCAGGTTCCTAARCTGTTATTGGTTCCCTTGTTGCTCCCCAGTTCATAGTCGCCCTTGATTGGTCCATTTGAAGTTCTCCCCTCCCAGTTAATAAGCTATTTAAGTTACTCCCTTTCATTGTAAGGGGCTTTTTGCCTCAGGCTCTTTGTCGATAGAGGCGTGCTGGTGAGAAGCCTGCCTCCCGCTCTCCTTTGAAGTGTCTCCACTCGATTGCTGAGCCCATTGTCTCTCTCAGGGCAAACCATCAGGGCTAGCCGAGCCTGTGACCTCGGGGAAGAGCCCCAAAGGGGAAGTATCGCGGTTGCGGCTCTCTCCCGGACAAGGAGAGAACGAGGGCCGGCGATAGTCTTCATACTGAAATTACATTTCATACTTGAATATTTGTTGGGAAGAAGAGAAGGATATTCATACTGTCTTCCAGGGAAGTGATTTGAAACTGCAGTTAAGGRAAAAATCTGCAAAATAAGAATATTTCAGAATTGGGACAGAATATAAAGGAAGAGTAATAGAAAGACAATGGACGGGTCCTGAGGACTTTTTTTGAGACAGTGTAATGCAGCTATCATTTGCTTTAAATAATTCCACAAACACTGCAACTAATAGAGTTGTGTTTTCAAATGATTTGTGTTTCATCAAAYAGTTTTTTAAATGAAGTAAACTAAGCCTGCAGCAGGTTTCCTGCCCTTATTAAACACTAGAGAACTCATATGTGGAGGGAAAGAGAGAAAGAAAATGAAATCTAGATAGAGTCTAATAAAGYTTAAACTTTGATTGAAGCTTTTCCAAGAATTCAAACATTTATAATCTCTCCCTCCTATCTACACTCTTCAACACAAGAAATGTGTGTATTCAGTAATGCTGCAGTTCATTCTAGGGTCTTTCCCTCAGTGTAGGTATCACTGTAGCCTTTTTCTTGCCCCTAGCAAACAATTTTCACAGAACTTGTAGGAGTGTGACATCTGAAAACTATTTCTCTGTCAGATTTGATAGAGATGGGCTAGCCAGTTCAAAAGTGCTAGAGGAGCAGGGACAGCCATGCTCTCACAACAGCACTGACTCATGAACAGTCTGACTAGCATGAACTTTTTATTCAGGAAATATAGGGACAAAAAAATAAAGAAAACAGAAATCTCCCTTTGGGAAAGTTTCACTAGTTTGTTCATTATTTTTCTTTGATTTTTTATTATAARGACTGAAAGAAAGGTCTTAGTTTTGTGTTGCTTAGTCCTGATTGATAATGCTTCCTCCTGGTGCACTGGGCAGAGATTTCATTTGGAATCTGTTTTGCAAAGTATTAAGTTGCATCCCTGGCCAGCTGGTTGTCTGTCTCATACCACACTTTCATTCTTTCCTACTGGCTTGCTTTGCTACAAGAGAAAGTCATTCTCTCTGCTGGACCCATCATATAATAAGACACTATTTCTGACAAAAATATCTGTACATCTCAGTAGTCAGAATTTTYTGGAGTGCACCTTGGAAGTAGTATTCTGTCTAGATTGCCTGTTCCTTGGGGGAAAAAGGGAGCTTCTCATGTTGAGGGACTAGCTCTCATCTCCTAACTTATTTACTTCTTACCTCCAGAAGTAAATAAAAATTACTGTTTGAGATCAGTTCAATTTATTAAAAAGATAGCAGATGCAGGGGTCCTTGGCAATGAAAAGTTTTTCTTGCAAGTATTATGCACATTGAGGCGGTGAACAAAGGTAGCTGTAAGTCCTCAGCTGGAGTGGGTGCAGGAGGACAGGGCACCGTGGCGGCACTCTGCCAGCCCGATGATGGCTGCGGAAGTGACCCCAGCAAATCTGCTCACCCWCAGAGGCAATGGCTGTGCACAAGGTCTCTAAGGGCATTTCAGTCATCATGGACATAGATGCATTTCTTGCCTGACCTTGACACTTAGCTTTGTTCTCTTCCCATTTGCAAACTCCTACCCCCTTGCCATCGTTCTGAAAACATTTTTTTTCCTGCCCTTCCACTCCCACCACTCTTTCCTCTTTCATAGGAAATTCTCCCTCTGTTGCCATAACAACAGACAGCAACCTGGCCCTGGCTGGGCACTCCTGCCCTTTTCCTTAAAAATTCAACCTCATGTAAAAGCATTTGTGTTTCATTCTCTCTGAGGAATCCTTTTCCCTCTGGYTTTAATAGGAGAAAGACTCTGCTCTGCATGTGGCCACTGTCCTCTCTTTCACTGTCTCAAACCACTGTTTTCACACCTCAAAGAAACACAAATTTGATGTTTAATTATCCCCTACTGAGTTTCCTATATAATGTACTCAGAAGGGCATGCCACTTTGCAAGCTTCACTGTGCAAGTACGTTTATCTTTGCCATCCTGGTGCTCTTCTGTGCAATCACTGCTCTGCAGCTGCACCACCTGGACCAGATGCAGATTGATAGAGAGGAACAGCTCTGCCCGGACAAAAGGATAAGGAAACGTGGAGAGCTGTGCCACAAAGTTATCATATCAGATAGTAGCAACAAAAAACTCCTCTCTGCTCAGCTAATCTATAAGACTAAAAGAGAGCAGTTTCATGGTGTTTTTCTGGCATTGACAATGAACAAATCATATAATTTTTCAAAACTTCTGTACAGTCCCATTTTGAGTCTTGCTTAACGGAGAATAAATTTCTCACCTAAACACCTACACAAGACTATAGAACTGTATAAAAGTATTTAATTTCCATTTATTTTAATCTTCTTTGTAGCCTAATGTAAACATGATTCTGGCACATATGATTTAGATTTTAATAATTGATCTTTCTGCTCAATTCCTCTTTTTGAAACCAAATCATGTGAAACTGCAGATGGGAAAGTTATCTTTGAATTCTGACCTCTTTCAGTGCACCTGACATTGTACTGAGAGAACGATTTTCTGAAAGTCCTGAGAATTTTAGAAGTCTCCAAGCCTTGGAGCACTTATCAGAGCATAGTGAATATGAGCTAGATGGAACAGCAGGAAATAATGTCAGGAGTGCAGAACCTGCTTTTCCTTACAACTTTAGAAACTCTCTTATGTTCCAGTGCTCAGATTTATTGGCATGGAGTTCAGTTCCATACAGTATCCGCCTGCTTTCCCAGATATAGCATCTCTAGACCRCAGAGAGGTGTGGATATAGAAGGAGCAGTGGAAACATTATTTCCTTTGGCTGGGAATTTATGCCAATTTTATACTGACACWGCGACCTCCATGACTCTTTTGGGAAGAATTTAATCTAACTCAGCATCTTCTGCTAAAACTACATCTTGCAGAAAATGGCCTCTGTAGGTAAACTTCATCTGATAAATAAATGCACATATGGCAGTCCTGCTACAGCTCTCCAGTTTGTGAGACTGTGCTACAAAATGTGTCGAGATATGTGCTTTATGCTTTCTATATAAATCCATTATAACTGAATATCACAGAAGTGCATCTCATCACTGTTTTTTTAATAGAAGATTAAGATGCAGGTAGGCTTCACCTCCCTGCTGTACATTTCAGTGAAGAAGACCACATAAATAATGATTGCTACTGAATGATGTGAGCTGACACAGAGGAATACTGTAAAAAGTAGAAATTCACCACGCTACAGTGCCATGTTAATMGTGAATCCCAATTGACTGTTGAAGAACCAGTAGCTTTAGGAGGCTTTAAAAGTTCTGGTGGAAGAAGAGGAGAAAGGGATATTGTTCACAGTGTGTGTCTAGGAACTGAGAAATAGCAGTGTGAGTTTCATGTTACCTTAATTGGAAATAAGAGCTTGATTCCCAAGGCAGACTTTCAGATTATCTATTTAAGCAGAAATCATATGAGGGAAGAAAACATGCATGAGAGGTACAATTTTCTAGCTCACAAAAATTGTGCAGATTGGTATAATCCCACATTCTCCTGGGGAGAGTAGGAWATTCAGTTTGTTTTCAGGAATTGTAGGGGCTTAGAAGAAAGAAGAAAATAGTTGTAGAGTCTTTTATGTGACTAAATAGAGACAACTTTTTACTCTTTGTGCCCATCCTTTTTGTTGAGCATTTCTCATTCATAGGCCTCTTRTCTAGTTAACTACAGTTTTTGTAACATTAGAAATGTTAATTTATAAAACTCTCACATTGAATTGGAGGACTATCATCAGATAGGGACAGAATAAAGTTAAATTTCAGTGGTATGGTAGACTAATAGAGGGCAGATCCTCAATACTGTGGGATCTGTAAAYATTTAATTGTGACTCAAAGTAACTTCTCTGTGCCACTCAGGTTATACAAAAAAGGAAGAACCCTGAGTAAAAWTGTTTCTGTCCCCAAAATGGAGCTGACAGCCCTGCTTCATCCAGTGTTTAAGTCCTAAGCAGAGTTAGCACRAACTTCTGTTGTTGATAATAATGTTTAACCATGCTTTTTTCAGAGCTTCTCCAAATCTATCATATTTAATTCACACTGAATCATCTATGACTACTATTCTATCTCAAGCTCTCCAAATTCAGTTTAAGAAAAGTGATATGCGATTGTTGCACAGCTTCTACTTCACAACAGGAAAGAATAAGTTAATTTGGTGTTTCACTACATTAATAAGGGAGAATTGGTAGCAAGGAGGAGAAAAAAAGGCATTAAGACCTAGTCTAAGGAAACAGACCCAGATAAAATGTAAACAAAACTGTGTATTGATTGAGTTCACAAATGAAACTCTGGGAAGAAATTGTGTGGGTTGAACCAAAGCATTTTTTTTTCTTTTCTACAGATAATAATAATAGCACAGCAATAATAATGACAGTTTCAGTGAAAAAGTTACAACTTTGTTACCAAACTATTCTGTTTATGAGAAATAAACACTATCACATGGTTCTAATATTAAGAACAGCAAGAAAACAGAAGCAAGGAAAAGGGTTATGAACAGCTCCAGTCTGCTTTATTTGTCCGAACTTGATTTGAATTTTCAGTCATGGGTGACATAAATTTTCCACCTGCWGTTAATATATACCATGTCTCATGCCACACTCATCAACAGTTCACTGAGTTGACTGGCCTCCAACGTACCTGTCACCCATCACAATTAACTACAGTCGCTGTCACAAACTATTTAGTAGATACACATCTGTGCTCAGTCAGTCAGTCCCAGCTGTGTTGTGCATATGTCTCTTTTGATGAACCCAGCTCAGTAACAGGATTCTTGAAAAAGTGTTAAACACAGTGACCTGAACCAAAGACAACAATGTCTAATCTGTTTACAAGTGGATCGAATTTACATAACTTCTGCTCTCTTACAGTGCCACTGGGCAATTCTTTTTCTTTGGTAGCTGTCCATTGTCCAGAAAAAAAAAAAAAAAAAGAAACTGCAAAGAATGTCATAGAAGGCAGTGAAATAAGTAATGGAGGTGTAATTATTAATATTGGTATGTCAGACTTGACTTGTGGTTGCACCTGAAGAATGCTGATGTATGCACACATGCACAAACTTGACTGTCTCCATTTTGCTGCATTTATTGTTTGTGCTGAGCTTAAAACCTTAAGAGCTTGATTCCAGCAGGAATTAATATTTTAAATAAAATGTGTTCACTCATTCATTTGAACTAACCAATCTGCCACACAACTAGAAATCCATGTTCATTAGCTGGTATAAAAGAGTTTCTAAATTACTGCTAGTATTCCAATACCTGATATAAGGAAATTTTTTTATTTCTTAAAAAAAAAAGGCCTTGAATTCTTACATGATGTATTAGTACATCAAGATTTTAAGRTTACACAGATTTTAAGAGTGCAGAGGGAAATATGTCAGACCTGGAAAATTTATATCTGCATTTAAAAAGTATTTCCCTTAAAGTACCACTAAAGAATTGTTCCTATCATGCACCCTTCACTCAGAGGCTGTTCCTTTATTTTATAAGCATGCTTGACATTTCAATACCTTTTTTTATGTTATGCTGTTATATATAGCTGTGCAAAAATTGCCAGATGAAAATGGCAGTATTTCATAATTCATTTGTCCAAGTAAAAGCAATTACACAAGTCACAAGACAATGAGCAGTTAGTGTCTATGAATGCCTGCCTGAAATGAAAAGCACAGTGTGATACTCAAAGAGATTATATTTACTCTTACTGAAATGTTCAAAACAGTTTTTTATAAGACAGAAACTACTATAATCAGATTCTCTAGTCATACTGGGCAGTAAATCAAACAGCTTTGATCAGCCTGTTTCGAGGCCAGACATTGCCTGTCTTATTTTAAATCTAGTAAACACCAGTAAAATCTGGTGTTTTCTTTTAGCTCCACATATCTACTCTGCCCAGTTTCAAATGCTATGCTAGTGGAAATAAAAGCTAGTGCCACCTTTAAAGCTTTGCTACTTCCATGAATAAAGTGAATAAAGTAAAGGAGAGTTGGGAGACAGCAAGAGAGGTTGCTGTGAGCAACAGACTGGGGTGATGTTGGTTCTGGGGGACTGTTTCACTTTTTCTAGTCAATGGGAACTTCACTGATCTGCCATAGCCTCTCAAATGTGGTGCTTAGTGGCGTAGCCACTTCATCCACSAGTWCCCTCAGAAGCCATGTATGCAYCTCATCAGGTCCCATGGACTTGTGAACTTGTACACTTTTGGGTAACCTAGATGGTCTGGAACCAAATCTTCCCCTACTATTTGGAGTTCTTTGCTCTTCCAGGGCCTGCCTTTGCCCCCAGCAACTTGAATCACTTGCCCATGAAGACTGAGGAGAAAAGAGCCAATGAGTACCTCATCTGTATATCTTGGGTAACCAGCTYTCTCCTTTCTCTGTGTCCCAGGTAACCTGATCTCCCATTTCCTTCCAGACTGCATACAAAACTAGWTCCCTAGCTTTACGTCTTTTTGCTGACATGCCTCTTTTTGGTATACTTTTCTTTTTGGCTTTGACATCCCTGGCCAGATTTAATTCTGTCAGGGCTTAACTTTCCTAACCTGATCCCTGGCTGCTTAGAGAGTTCTGTTGTATTTCTCCTAAGCTTCCTTCCCTTTCTTCCATSCTCTGTATGCTTACCTTTTGTGTTTGAGTTCTTCCAGGATATCCTTGCTCAGAGCAAGGAGATCTGAACAGACTTGTTAAAGATGTCAGCAAGTATGTGAGTAAATGAGGGGAGTCTAAATATTCTTCACTTGGTGAATACTTCTTGGTTCAGACTAATCAGACTAATCCAACTTGGCTTCCTGAGTCTGAAATCAATGAGTTTCATCTCACTGAAGTCTGCTCTGAACAAGAATAAGTGGAAATAAGGGTGCCAGCTTAGAGCTACTGAAGTCAAGCAACAGTGATTTCTGTGTTTTGTCCAAAAGATGGATGGAATAATATCTGAGCAAGGGCAGTGTGTGTGTTGAGATGCGTTGTAGGTGTGGATGACCAGTACACACAAATGCTTTTCTGCTACAAAATGTTATGTTTATCTGCTGTAGCCTACATCTGATGAAGTCTGCAGTCTATTTTCTACCTCTACTAGAATACAGAAAATACTGAAAATATTTCCTTCTACTGCAAAAGTGGATTTAGAGAACAAGTGGGAAGATTTCATTAAAAAAATATACAACCAAATGCAGGGAAAAAAACTAATTAAAAGGCATCCCCATGCCCTGTGAATCCAGTGAAGGCTTCTGCAGAAACTCTCACCCATGCCTCTACTCACTTGTTAGTGGAAGGAACAATATATAAGTCTTGGTAAAGCTTTTATTTATTGCAGARTTTTTTACCTCATGTTTTATTTTTTAGATCCTCAAATGCATTGCACATTTCCTAAGAGATTCAGTATACAAATAATTTCTTGGTTCATGGATCATCCCTCTTAGAGCATGCAACCAGAGAATAAAAAATTCAGTCTGTGAAATAAATGATTGCTCTCATTATTTAAATTCTATATTCCAAAAATAGCACTCTCTGTTAGCTGGGATTTCATAGCAGACCCAAATACTTTTTTACAAATTACTAGATAACCATTTGATAGAAACACCTTAAATAGTTCATGGGAATTTTCCAACAGAAAAAGTCCATGACTCTTGGTGGGTTGTCAAAATAACATAGTACATCAATTTTTTTTATATGAAAAAGAGCAGTAGGAGAAAATAGCATGCAACAAAATTGAATTATGGGAATGCAAGACCATTCACATAATGTGCATTTTAACTGCAGTGAATCAAAAATAATTAATTGTATAGCACATTTTATTCATTTTTATCTAGAAAGATTTTTCAAAGAGTATGTTATGATTAGGTGGGCTTACCAATTAGCTCATGAATTGCTAGAGAACACTTGCCCATCCACTAATTTGCTTAACCTGACCTAAAATTACAGCTTTAAAATTTATAAATCTATGTTTCAGTCTTAAATGTTCTGTATATATAGAACATTAATAGGAAGTGTTACTGATAGAGAATTGAAGATAAAGCAGTTGTTGCTTTCATCAAAGGTAGAATGGTACAAGGTTTTCTGAACTTCAGCTAACAAATGCTGAGATGATAGTTACATACTCCAACTCTTTCTTCTGCAGTTTATTCTTTTCCCCCTATTTATCCCTTTCAGTTACTTTAGTTCTCCCTGAACGTGTTTCAAAAAGTAAACATGGGATACTTGGTACTGCAGATACTTGGTATTGCAGATTTACTCACACTTAGTGGTCTCATTTAAAAGATGGTGCTTATGTTGGCACTATGCCAGTGAAGCAGGAGTCACTGTGGTAATTTCATTTTTAAATCTTCACAAGCTAAACTTTGGGCAGAAGCCTGTGACGAAAAAAAAGATTTTCGGTTCTGTTTCTTTTCTAAATGAAGTACACTTAATTCTTTAGGGGTATCTTAAAGAAATCGAAATTAACTGAAAAGCACAGAGCTTTGCATTTTTTCCCATTTAAGTTACAACTATTACTTTAAAATTAGAACTGCTGAGGAGAAGAGAATAAAGTTACAGTTAAATKTTCTTAATTTGCCACATTTAGTACAAACTGAGGTCTATAAAATGCAAATGCCATCATAGATCAGGCTAAAGTTCTATGATCTGACATTCTATCTACTGTATTTATTTCTACTGCATGCCTGTATAGAATGGATATTGTTTTCACTCTTTCAGATTACTTTATTTTCTCCATGAAAATGCATAGTCTCCATTGGAAAAAATGAATACAGCAATGTTTCTGAGACCTATTTAATYCCATAATCTAATTGTAAACTGGCACTGTTTAAAAGACCCAACATAAACTGAGGACAGAAGAAAGAAAAAACCATATTAGCTGACATCAAAATATATTTAACTCCTGAAGCATCAATACCCACTAACCTTGAGTTGTGTGCTATTGACTATCACAAAGGACTTCTGTTGGTCACAACTCGCCCGCCAGTAATAAAGAGCTGTCACATCTAATGCACTTCCTCTGCATTTTTGTATTAGCTGATGGTATCAATAATTTAAGTTCAAAGTTTGATAAAATGAGAGACATAAAATGGCCCCATCTGTTCCACAAAGGTCAAGAAACATTTTGTTGATTTTACAGCACAAGTACAGATTATGAGATCAAGTACTGTGTCACTGTTCCTGAGGCTATATAATGGACAGGGCATTTCTGGGAATTGCAAACTACACTTGAATTCTGAGGTTAAGGTCTTTGACCTTGGGACTTCAGTCACATGAGAGATGAAATAAGTACTTAAAATTTCATACTAAATATAAATTATGTTACAAATTAGAATAAGAGTTCATACCCATATATTCATTATAAACATGGACCCATTTCATTTTGTACAACATATTGACATTGGACACGATGAAAAGTAAGTACGAGAAAGGAAAGATGTGCAGTCTGTCCGAGTTGAAAATTGTTGCAAAACTGCAAAGATTCACTTATTAAATAAAAGCAAAGACTGGAAAACTATTACCTGCAACAATAATAGTACCTATATATAATTAGAAAAAACATTATTAGATAGTTTGCAAAGTAATTTATTAAAATTGAGCTGTCGATTAACTCATAATACTTACTTTCCTAAAATGAATCAATTCAGTTAATTAATAAGTAGTCTGATCAGAAAGGGGCTTATTACTGTYTTTAAAGGAAAATAAATGCCACTGCTTCATAAATAAACATTTACTTTACCTTCTTTTGTGTATAGTGCAAGRCATATTTATTGTGCAAATATAAATGCAATACATAGATAACAATTAAAGGAAACAGATTAAGCTATAGTTCTTACAAAGTAAAAAAAAACAAAAAAACAAACCAAAGCAAAAAATTATGTTAATACTTTTCATTTCCATAAGTTGAAGGACTAACCTGAAGTTTTATCAGAAATGAAATGTTTTATTTTTTCACATTAGTCTTGCATTGTACTTATGACAATTAATTGGTTACTTCCTATTCCTTCTGAAATTTTGTTTTTATGTTCTWTCAGCTGTAAATGCTCAACAACTGAAGATTTATAAAATTACTCCAAAAATGTCTAAACCCAGAAATATTCTCAGGAATAGAACGGTCCTTTAAAATGTTAGTACCTTCCCTCAACATTTTTTGGAAATTTTACCTTAGGGAGACATTGACTGAGACAAGCATGCAATTCTGACTCAATACTTTTGTGAAAGGATGGGGCAGGAGTGGGGAAGAAATCCCTTCAAAGGCTTTTGCCAGGAGATGAGAGATCAGAACTCATTCACAGGGCTGAATTGAAAAGAACAGCATAAATGTTTAGATCTGGGGGCACCAGGTTATGGATTATTTCCATATCTGGACCGATTTGCTTACTACTATTATATGAGGAACAGAAATCCAATAAACTTATGGTGTGGATCTTCTTACAATACTTAGCTGATTAACTGCTAATGCTACAGAGAAGTTTTCAGTGACCCCATTTCAGAAAGAAAAGAAATAAAAGCCTATTTTTAGTTAYGTGTGTGGGTTTCCAAGTTGCTAAGAAAGAATATATSTATGTATTGCTGCACTGGTTTTAGTTTGTTCTTCTGTTTTTTATTCTCTTCAAGTATTATATTTATTATATATTTGGGGCACATATTGTGTAGATGGGAGACAGAAAGCTAGGTCCTCACCTATAGATCACTGAGTGGTACTTTTACATTTTGTTCAGTGAGGTGGTTTATTTGTGTTTCATTTGGGTGGTGGTTGTCAGGGGTCTTTTGTGATCTTTTCATATCAGAMCATTGCATTGTGGAAGACATCTGCAAATCTTTGGGGTCTAAAAATATAATTCTACACTAACAGGCCATYTTCTGATTTCCTTGAGTAGCATCTTCAGGAGGTATATACTGCAGCATGAAACAATTTATTCTGTTTGTGATTCTCAATCTTTCAGGAAAATTTGTATTGGAAATGAGCAGGGAATCTTGTTTTTCTTTTTTCAGTAACACCATAAGAAATATAAATTTGTTCCAATAGCTCCTGATTTCAGTTCTGTTTCTCAGATGGTTTATCCAGTGTTTCTGACAATATCAAATGCTTTCAAAATAAAGTTAAGCTGTTGTCCTTCATAATTCTTTGGTGCATTAAAGGTAGAATGGGTCCAAAGATAGATTACAGAAGTTTAACAGAACCATACTGTGGGCTAAAATGCTGGAAATAAATGTACAAACTGTAAAATTATCAAACAATTAACTTTTTGGACTGCATTGTGATCTACCCTTAGGGTAAAATAGACCAAAACACCTGTTAAATAGCATAAAATGTAATTTTACTTAATGGCCTTTATTTCTCTAATTTGCTTAGATCTTGGGAAAAGATGCGATCAGGAAAAGTATTTTATTCCCACTGTGGAATGAAGTGCCAATTTGTTCCAGTTCTGTTCAGTGTGAATATTGTACTTATGCACAAAGAGAAATTCATTTGCAGATGAACTGTATAGCTTCAGGAATTTGCAACAAGAACTATGATACTAGAAAAATGARAAAACTTTACGATGTATGCATAGATGTTCCTTGAAGATACACTTTTGCTTTTGTTGGGGTGGATTTTAATGATTTAGGCCAATAATTAAAATCATAGAAATTATTCTCTGAATGTGATTTAGTCCTTATCAGCTCCAAAATGCCTGTAATGAACAGCATAGTCTTCTACACACAAAATGCAAAATGCTTGGAAGAGTATTTCAATCTTCATCRTCTATTCAATTTGTCTTAATATAGTAGAAACCAACTCTTGCAGTATATTTGGCCTGCTCAGCAGGCCAAAAGTCTCTATAACAAGTTAACTGYTTTTTCCAAAAGTAAATCTTAAAATACGGCACCCACACAAATCTCGATTTCTATTAAACCAAAGTAGTTCAGCAAGCCCAAGTGTTATCTCCTAAAAGTAAGGCGACATTGGGAAAGACTTTGAAAAATCAGGACATAAATAATTTTTCTAGGACATTATACTTTACAGTCCATTTCAAAAGGCTAGAGAAAAAGAAACTTTTACCCATTCAAAGGAAAATAAAGGGATTAAAAACRTGAGGGATTATACTCCTTGGATGCAAGTAAAACACTTCTTATAAAAGTACTGCTTCCAGGTAGACTACCCAAAAGATAAAAGAGAAGCACTGGAAAAGTGTATGAAYATTTAAGCTAAACCAGTTTTATATCTAGAACTTGCTAGTTACATGGACATTTGGTGACTATCTATTTAATARCAATACAGAGGGTATGGGCAGCATGAAAATTAAGTCATAACACCTGGGCTCAAATGCATAATGCAGGGTGAGACATAACTAATAGAAGAAAACAAATCACATACAAATGAGTCCCATATCATTCATCTGTAATAACAATTAAGTTCAATTCAGGGTTTATATTTCCCCACCCACCAACAAAGCTGACTTGAGATTATTTTTCTCCTTTTTTTCAAAACAATTACAATCTATATTAGTTGAATTATATTATCTCATAGAAATAAACATTTATGCTCCCTAATGATGACAATAATTTTCYAGAGAACAAAAGGTTCAGTTGCTTTTGTTTTTGGTTTTTTTTTAATATAAAATGTATCTTTGTCTATAGTAATCAGCCATTATTTCTGGTAATATCCCTGTGGCTCCCCTGCCAGCTGGAAGGGAAAACAATTATATAGTTGGCATTTATTTAGGACAACAGCTTCAGAGTCACTGTACAAGCGACTATTTTCATCAGTGTTATTTCGATACTTAAGAATTACCCTCCCAATTTGCTTCAAGAAATCATTTACTTCCTTTGAGATTCAACCCAAAACTGAAAGATATTTGATAGACAGAAGGTTATGCTTTCATCGGAATGTTACACAGATGTTTAGAAGTGAGTTTCAGAATGCTTTATGGCATTTACCAGTGATTTCTAATTGTGTATGGAAGAGAGAGATGGAAGAGATTTCAGGTCTGAGAAAAACATATCTAAGGATAAGATGCCCCATTCCATTGAATGAATACTTGGATATTAGTCCCTCTTTACATTTTTTGTTTTAACATAAATCAGGTTTTGTAAGTAGCATTTTCTAGACATAAGGTAAAAAATAACAAATATGAATGAAAAACCATTATGAAAAAGCCATCCTCCAAAAGATAAAGGGATGAGCTTTTAACATACCGAAAAGAAAACAAACAGAACCCTTCTAGAAAATTCTAGCTGCTGTCATTGTTAGCTGGCTGATTTCTTTTTGGCATCACAGAAGATCCTCAAGGAAAAACTGTGAGAATGATCTCTGGTATGGAAACAGGTAAAAAATGTGATAGATAAAAATGATGGATATTGTAAGAAGAAACCTGATAATGGTAGCTGGACTTAGGAGGTGGTACACCTCAAGCTTACAGTACAATGTTACAGCAGTTTGGGAATAATCTTAAGAAAAGGTATAAAAAAGCATTAAGCAGAAGTAAACTATGATGAAAGATTCAAATGCATTTAAAAAATGTAAAATTACAATATTTTTTAGCCAGGAACAGCACTTTTAAGGAAAGTAATTAAATACAATAGCCGTATTTCAGAATGGAAATATACTGTTGGTGGGTGAAGCTAGAAAATATCTTAAGGACATATATAAGGTGAGGAAGGAAGGGAGATGACTAACAATTGCACACTTAAAATTTAATGTACAATTACCCCTGAATACAGTGTTGTATCCTATATGAACAGCATCAACATAGGTATAACGAATGCCATGGATTTTTTAGCTGTCAGGTTTTACTACAGGAGACAGCAGGAGAGAGAAATATTTACAAATATTTATTAAAGACAATAGCAGAGGAGATGTAGCTAAATCAGTTGAAACAATCTGATAAGTGTATTGGGAACAGAAGCTGGCCTAAAGAATGATACACTGTAGCAGTATAGACAATTTTGTATTCTTACCTTTATTTAGTGATCTTTCACATGGCAATTTACTGCAGTTCTGTTGGCACTTCATAGGGATTACTTTGTGCTTCTTCTGTCTTCAAGCTCTTCTTTTTATCCAGAGGCATGAGATTTTCAATGTTTRAGTAACTTAGGAACGAAAAGAATAGCAATATTTAGATTCAGGCATGTACACATCTTTAGAAATCTGCCCCTTAGAAACAGAAACTCTACAGTTATTTTGTGGTATTTTTATTGCTTATGGAATTTTGTATTCTGAGATACACCTGTATTTTTTAAAGTTTGACCCATAGGCAGACAGAATGACACATATCCAAAAAAGTAATTAAATGTRATCTGGGATCATCTACCTATTGTTAAAGACTGGTTGTGAGTGAATTGTGGTCCACATATTGTAAACTGTAACAGCACACCTTTCTGTACAAATACATAGATCTTTCCAGAAGAAGATATCTCACTATTTCACAAGGCTAATTGGCCTTCATAATGCATCTCAAAAAATCTAGGGACGAGGTCTGTTTTAACTTTGAAGCAACTCATGTATGTAAATATCTAAATCCAGAATGTGGTACCTAGTAAATTCTTTTTCTAGGGAAAACAGCTGAATAGGATCCAATAAAACAAGAGAAACTGCTCATGCAAGCTAGCATCTTAATCATGCCTCTTGCCGTGCCTAATGCTCAGTGAAAAACTGCACTCCAATTAGTACTTTTAGACTGGCCAGATCCCCAGATTAAAGCCTGGCACATTGGCAGGCACTACACAGCTTCAAAACAGATGTTCTAAGAATTATACAGCCAGTCTGCAATTGTTTTTTATCTCTCTTCTCCCCACACCCTCCTCTTTTTCTCATTCAAGTGTGTAATGCCTCAGTAGCTGAGAAGAGCAAAGCTTCTCCAGATTTCATGGGAGTTATATGCACAGAATATAGCTCAAGATATAACCATTACATGAGGCCTTTTTACATTGTGCTCAGAAACAGGAAAAAAGAGAACAAACCRTTTCTATATGCATCCTGTTCTGCATCCTGTCCCCATCCCATGCTTTGTACTGTAGGTGGAGGTTTTTGCTTTTAAACCAACATTCTGCCATTCTGCCTTTCTCATTAGATAGGCCCTTCACTGYAATAAACTACATTATTAAAGCCAGAAATACTAGGCCAAACAAAATTAGTGGCAGAATAAAGCAACTAGGCAAAGCTTTAGTTTGCTTCCAAAAATCCTTAACTGTCCAGATGTTTAGCCATAAATAATTGATATTGTAATTTTGCTTTTCAGAAATGGACAAAAAGTTTTCTAGGAAAATCCAGGAAGCATTTTTTAAACTTCCAGATCAAGGTTTGGCTGCAGCTGAGGTGCACTAATTCATTTGTGGCCAGCAGGTTGAGGGAGGTGATTCTGTCCCRCTACTCTGCCCTGGTGAGACCCCAGCTGGAGTGCTGCATCCAGCTCAGGGGTCYCTGTCATAAGGACATGGAACTAGTCCAGAGAAGAGCCCATGAAGATGATCAGGGAGATAGAACACCTTTCACTGAAGACAGACTGAGTTGGGGTTGCTCACTCCAGAGAAGGCTCAGGAGAGCCCTCTTGTAGCCTTACTACTTGGAAGGGATTTACAAGAAAGATGGAGGCAAACTTTTTAGTATGCTGGGATAGGACAAGGGGTAATGATTTAAAACTCAAAGAGGGTAGACTCTGACTAGGTATAAGGAAGAAACTTTTTATCRTGAGGGTGTCAAAATGCTGGAATGGGTTGCTCAGAGAGGTGGAAGATGCCCATCTTTCGAAACAGATATCTAAGATTAGGTTAGCTAGGGGTCTGAGCAACCTGGTCTTGTTTAAAAACAGTCCCTACTCATTCCAGAGGTGTTGGATTAGATGATATTTATAGGTAACTTCCAATTCAATTATTCTAGCCCATGTTCACTGTGAATTCCTATTTCTGGGCTTTTTACTTCTTATGGAAAAACTTCACATTAATTTTTTTCTCTGTATTATACTTTACTCTGTAATTTCTTTTCACTATTTTTTTCTATTTGCTTTTCTCTTTTTTATCTATTTCATGGCCACTTGTTCTTCCAAGAAGTCACAAAAATTAATGAAATTTTTTTTGCTTCCTTTTCTCATCAGTCCTGATTTCCTTGGGTCCCTAGGCCAGGAGGTGTGTCTTTAATGTTTACAGTATATACTAGACAGAAAAACACATTTTTTTGCATAGTTAAAATATTAACACTAATAATATTTCTATTAAAACCATTCAAAATAATTTCCTCCTTCAGCCAGATAATTAATTTTACATAGCCCAATACAAATTAGAGGCGCTTATTTCACATCCACTTCAAACATGATATAAAATAGAAAAAGGCAATGGACCTGTACACTACAGCAGACACTAATATTTTCTTTTTTGCTAGTACAGCATTTAAATGGCATCTGGCACTGCAAGTCTGTCACAACAAATTAAAATAYCATCTTATGGACTCTWWAAAAAAAAACYAAAAAGAAAGTCTGAGATGTAAAACAGGAAGAGAAKATATGGACACAAGTTTATTCTACAAGATAAGGAGATTCAAATGAGGATATCGCAACAATAATGTGAATTGGAAAATCTTATGTGTTGTCCTCTGCAGATCACGTAGTTTACTTTAAATCAGAAGTTTATATACAGTGTTCCTTTTAATCTTGCCTAGAAAACTACTGAACTTCCACAAACATTGAAATCAGAGAACAGATAAAGAAATTTTTACAGGGTTTAGAAGCGACTAAGGAAATGTGCAAAAAAGTAAATACTAACTACCAGGTACCTTAAAAATATTTGAAAAAATAAAAAAAAATAGATTAGGAAGAAATTTGACTTCAACAGTAACAGTCAAAGAAGGAAACAAAAAGAAATTAAAATTTAGASAGTATATTTTGCAGGCATAGGAAGGATTGTTCTAATTCTTCTTTAATAACTCAAGAGAGRATAAATTTTTCCCAAACAAAGTATTGGCTGCACACTGACAGGAATAAATCTGACGCCTGGCAGCAAAAGCATCTGCTAAGATCTACTTAAGGTTTTATAAATCTATCGTGTGGTACAACTTTGCTATACCAGACTAGCATAATAAAACAAAAACCTAGACTTCTGGCATTAAAACTAATTAGTAAGTAGAGTGAGGTTTGGGAAAGYGGCCCAGATGAGGTCAGCCACATGGTAAAAGTTTCTAAATATGTAGAGGACCTAAAAAGTAAGTATGCACTGACAACAGTTCTTTCAAGTTTTAGCAAAAAAATAAACCCCCACACAATCAAATAAGCTTTATATCTTTTGAAGGCAAGTAAAAGCTAGGAATTTTCTAAAGTTTGTCTAAAATAACAGACCCTGCTGAGACTGTAGTAACCACAGTGACTGCTTTAAGAATCCTCTAGCCTTTGATCTCATCTCATCCTGGACAGCTATATAAAAACACTTTGATTCAACTAATGATTGTTATTCCCCAAAACGATTTAAAGGATGTTCTTGAAATAGACGGAATGGAGGGAGATGCAGAAATGTGAGAAATGTACTAGAATGCAAAAGGATTSAAATAATTGCAGAGTAAAATCCATCTTCAGAAAGATGAGGGAAGAAAATATGGTATTGCTTTCACCTTCAAAATTTCTCCTGAATTGTATGTTCATGTTTCCACCCAGTTTTGAGGAAAACCACTTCCTAGACATATTCTTACTCATTTTTACATTTTAAGCTTCTGTACTGAATTARTGGTAGACCCAATGTTAATGAGCAAGTTGTACTTACCTGAAAAGGACTCTATGCAGTAGTGGAGGAAAATGYTGAAAAATTCTTTTAACTTTAGCACAATAATGCTTGATTCCAATATCCATGTTTAATGCTTGGTTTTGTATTACATATGCTTAGTACAAATGCCAGAGATTAATGTGGTTTTATGTTAATTCTCTGTRTCTGTGACTAATAGTCTTGTACCAGCTATTGATTCCTTACTACCTATATCAATGAATATTACATACTAGCAGATGTCTGTTTTGAGAAAAAGGGTTATGTGTCACAGCAAAGATTAGTAAGAGAAGTACATTATGACCTGACCATATCTTTGAGATGATCTCAAGGAGAAAATATTCTTCAGATGATCCAGAACCACATCCAAATAAGTCCTCTGAAATAAGTAGTATATATGCATGTATTCAGAAAATGTAATGAATATGTAATAGGGATGTAGTGAGTATGTAGTAGTTTCATTAATATATCCTGGTCTATTAAGCTGCTGGGTGTGCATTTGAGGTGGAGAGATTCCCCCATATACTCAGTGAACTAAATAAACTAATGCTGTCCTTYTAACACAACAAACTGGTTGGAAATTTTATTTTCCAGTTTTCAGTGAGACGGTGGAGGTAAAATATTTGGTTTATCTTCAGAAATCTCAGAAGTTCTTGTATATTTTTTAATACCAATATTTACTGTGAAATATCCTACATCATTCTCTCATGCTGTTTCTGAAAAGGAAAAATGTATCCTAGGTTTATGTTATTTTTTAAAATATGGTCCAAAATTGTTCTTAGGAAAGGCTTAACCTCTCATTGCATCCTATGCTGWCTGATTGCTAATAKAAAACTAAATGCAGGCYGGAGAGCAGACTCAGCAATGTATGTAATTATTTAAATTTAAATCTGATGGTCAAGRTCTCAGGCTTGATACAGTCTAGTGGGAAGTTTAATGTTGGAATAAAAGCCTATTCCACAGTTGCATCTCTMATCTGCAATGATAAAACTTGAGTTGACAGCTGGAAGAGAAGCAGACTTAAAGCTTTGTGGGTCAGCCACAAGAGAGAAAGGCATGCTGACACACAGAAAGCATTAGCACTTATGGAAAAACCTACTCATTGTACAAGTACTAATATATTAAGKTAGAGCAGAAACTCTTATACAGGTAATTACAGGCTTTCATGAGTCATTATTGGAAAGATTATGAGCAAATACTCAACACTGCAAGAACAGTTTTGTATAGAGCAATGAGAAAAGAAAGAAAGAATGAGTAAATAATCACCTCTAAAAACAGAAAAAGTAAAGCAAGAATATTAACKGCATCTCTTGGTCACTAATTTCCAAAATTACAGTTTCTCAAGGAGATATATTTTAAAAAGCTATTTGCAGAAASTGTTCCAATATTTTTCTCCTGTGCTGACCTGTTTAGTTTTTATTCAAAACATGGAAAACCAGAAATAAGATCAGATCAAAATCTTGAATGTTTCTTTTATATCAGCTTCACCATCTTGGTTCCTTTACATTAAATCTCTTTTCACCAAATATTCATTCTCAATCTCTACCTCAGAGCTCTGCAGAAGYGCTAGAATTTCAGTACCTGATCAGAACAATATACCTCTAGAAATAGGCTTGTCAAAACTTCAGCCAGGAAAAAGAATTAGAAAAATAAACAGTCCAAAATTATTTGATGCTGGCTGTGGGTATTATTAAATAGATGATGAATGAAGGTCTTCTATTTACAACTGATTTATTTGTTGTGATTCTTTCTTTAATAGAGAGATGCATTTCTCTAGATACTGAGTTCTGATCTCTGACTGTCTGTTTGTTCTTTTGTTTATTTCTTTCCCCAGATGATATTTATTATTGATTRGAAAATAACATTTTTAATGACAAACAAACCAAAGCAATCCTAAAGTCAACAGCTGGCAGAAATGAACAACTAGAACACAATGAATATATAATAGGAATTGAAGCTCTGAGGTAGGGTTAGATTTTCCTACCCTCTCAGGCTCAGGAAATGTGTGATTACATCTTTCAGAATGGCCTGACAACCCCAGCAGCAGTTTCTAGAACTATTTTTAAGGAATAAGTTAGTGAGAAACAAGTACACATGTACTTTTTCCTATCTGTCTCCCTTTCTAGCTCTGTGGCATTTCTATAATTTCACAGTATGTATATTTTTATATAAAATAGTGTTAGATGAGGGACGGGACACAGAGATATTTTTCCTCATATTTTTTTATCCTTAATTATGTTTCTTATGCTACTGAACCTTTAGAAATGCTAATAAAAATACTGCTGGTATTACTGCTCAAAAGCATGAAATAGTGGTTAACTTTATCAGTCTGTGTCTGTCAGGATAGACTTAAAATWCCAAAACATGCAAACATTTTTAGGCAAACTACTAATTTTAAAATTGCACAGGAAAGAGAAAAGCAGAGGAAGGAAAACAGATACTGCATCACTTTCAGTGAACTGAACTAGATTTCATTGTTATTAAAAAAAAAAAAAACCAAACATGTTGAATTACTGTAAATATTGTTACTCTTTCAGTGCTGTCTCATGATATGTTGTGATTTGAATCTTGGGAAAAAAACATTCAGGGGCATTGCGAGAATGTGCATAAATATGTATAAAATTAACTCCAATATTTAAAGCATGTCCTTTAGAGAAAATACTAACGTGCACTCTGACAATAAAAGTTTCCCTGAAAAGTATCCTTCAAAGCTGCTYTCCAGCAATGCTAGAATGTAGCAGGAGTTTAACTCACTTTGTGAAAATGTATTGTACTTTTTGGAAAGATAGGGTCAAGCTTTCAGAGCAGAAAAATGTAAATCCCAAATAAATTACCAAAAGAATTTATGGCAAAAACCTCTTTTTAAAGATGTTAAAAATTGTACAGGTAGTGAGAAAAAATCTTCTCTTTTTAGAGCTATTCCTAATGAGAATTACTTCAACTTTGAACATTTTGCTAATATATTTTCAATTTTGTTATTTTAAAAACTCTATTTGTTCTCTGATTTCACCACAGAAGATCAATTTTATTTTCTTTTTTATGTCATCTCACAAAAATTTGGAATTTGTAGCTATCAATAGGATTCTTTGATATCTAATTCTAGGAAAAATTGTTTGACAGAACCTAAAATAGTATTTTATTTAGCAGGGTGGAATCCTTGAAGACTAGGCTTTCTGAGCTGRGACAATTCACTGTTTAGTAGAATTTAGTTTGAATGTTGTGGCAAAATTACAATTATATGGAAGTTTTTCAATACTTTCTGTCACATAATTTTACAGCTTCCATGCAGGAAAATGTGTGGCATAGCTGGCTCACCTCTGCTCACTGCCTATTATTCTCAGTGTTTGATGAATAAACTAAAACAAAGCTAAAGAATATAAAACAGGACATCAGATGGTAGAGTAAATTTCCATTTCTTCTTTGGGCAAACATTGATATGAATACTAATGAGCAAGCAGAGCACTCATGTTTCACAATAAACAAGGTTAAAAAAAGATTTGGACTAAGGCAGTACATAGCCTCTTTTATTTTCTACTCAATATTTTTCTGGTGTCAACTGTGTGATTTTAGACTTATCTTCCATCTGAATTATGCAGGTTATTCACCGCACAAAATTGATATTATAATTTAATCTTCTCTCCCTATTCATTTGTAAAGTGCCTATAAAAATGGCTCCCAAATGGAAAACTGTTAAGAACAATGATATAATAAACAGAATAAACCATATTTCAATAAATCTCTTATTCTGCAAAAAGCTGCTTTAGATTTCTCTGTACACTGAAAATTAAAGTCTAATTTATGGCTTCAGTATTTTCAAATGCTACTTCTTCAGCATATGTTAGGAGTGTTTTTTCTTGGGTATTACAGTGAGTATTAACCAAATAATACTACAAAAGAAAGAAATTAAATAATAATATAAAATCTAAATTCAATTATGTGTACACAATTTGCAGAGTATGTAATGTACAAAAGAGGAGCTGAGTAACTTGTAATTGTTAAAAAAATAATATGTTTATTTATGGATTTAGAGGAAGAATATAAARCAAAAGCAAGTCAGAATTTTATACACAGGACTAATTTTTTAAAAGTAAAATATTTTTCTACATAGTGCTCATTTTGAAGACTACTTATTTTTTACCCAGTAATGTACTTAGCTTCTTTTTTATGTGTACAAATTATGAACAAATATGTCCCTATTAGAATAAGACAAATATAATTGGGAATATTCACCATGAGTGTTATCTTGGTTGGTCAGCTGAGATAGCCAGCATTATTTCTGGACTTGCTCTGTATGAATTCCAAACAGCAGAGATTTCAGAACAACTGTGTGTATTTTCAAGGGTAACTGCTGTGCATGCATGTGTGCACTCCCAAAGTGGAAACATTACTTTTTCAGTCATATTTGTGAGCAAAATGTKATTCACATCTTACCTTCCTAATGAGAAACTTTATCAGAATAATTTTTTACTGTTAAATTAATTGTGATGTTTTAGTAACTTCACRATACGATATAGTTGTAATTTCCTGAAATTCAATAAATATTTAACTACATTTCCCTGTTTTCTTTCTCTGCATACACTGGTTATCCAAACTCAGCTATGAGCAGAGTTATTCCCAAAATGTATCACATTATCTTTCTGTTGCTGTTGCTAAATTGTTGAATTTATAAAAACAATTGAGAATTATATTCCATTTTCATAAGCAGAAAGTTGTTATTTAAATTGAAATTAAAAGTCAAATCTGCCCACAAATGGCTTCTTCACATACCAGTGCCTTTYTCCCTGAGTTTGACAATGCTTTTGATATCTTTCTGTTGTTCCCCCAGGCATGAAGACAGCAACAGTGTTTTCATTTAGCATGAAAATCACACCTGCAGGAAAGCACAGACTGAGCAAAGAAGGGTTTAAGTGGGTGGTAATTAGCTGGATAGAGTTAATCTGTACCTAACAGGAAATTAGCTTTTAATGGACACAAAGAGACTGTTGTGGCCTACCTTTGCGAGTCTCGGTGGYTTACTGGTGACTTCTATCCCTCTTTGGATTTCTGTAAATGCATTCTCAAGGTGACTGCTCTGTCTCTTAGCATGGGAGACCATTCATGCACCAAGCAAAATACATGCATACAGATCTTCATATTAAGGGGCTGCAACAGCTGAGCAAGGCACACAATAGTGACTGTCTTGGTGGCAGGCACTGAATTTGTAGAARGACACAGTGAGGATAAGCATAGCACTGAGGCCCTGCTCTGAGGTGTCTAAAGGGCTGAAAGTCATACATTTAGCATAATGCAGGATCTCTAAAGGATTCTGGAAGATGCTTAGTGCTGCTTTGGGTGTATCTATTGGGTCTTTGCTGCTTTTTGAGATAGGACTCAAGTTCACAAAGTCAAGTGGCTTGATCTAATTATGCTACCTGRTGTAACAAAACTTCAGTGTGAGCAAGTTACTGACATTACGTCATTAAATTGGATTGGTAATAAGTACTCCATTCCTTAGTAATAGAAGTTGGAAGGACAACAGGTAGATATTTTAGAGAACTCTTTATTTTATGCTCAAGTATTACCTTTTACCTGAAGATTACTGAAGTGTGCAAACTGGTGTAATTTTTTCTTCCAGGAAGATCTGCAATATCAATGAGAGTTTCCATCAGCACAGTCAGAACTCGCATGAAACTGGGAACCAATCTGGATCTCAAAAGTCATAAGGGGCTGTAGCTCATAATGTTTTAGCTGATATTCTATCTTATATTCTTTTGTGGAGCTAGAAAAATTCAACTTTTTGTGAGTCATCTATTCAGAATGAGAAAAAGGTATTACTCTCTTGATGAAATCCTCTTTGCAAATATAGTTTTCATTCCCTGAACACAACAGAAACMAAACAATAAGGAAAACTACTTTTGTTCAGTGCTCTGAGACCTTTTTAAATAGTATGCACCTAAAAACTCTTTTAGATTCCTTTTTAGCTCASGGTAAAGTTATCTTTTTTTGTTGCTATATACATATTTCTCAGCAAGCTACACCCACTCAGCCTGTATTATTTACATTCCTGTTTTTTCTTTCTGCTTAGCTACAAGTTTTGTGGCATATTGTAAGCAAAAATTATTATTGTTTAATTTTTTATTATWATGATTAGGATTTGATTTGGCACATGGTGCTGCAAGCATGACTAAGGAGGGCAATGAGCAATGYATGAGGGCAGACAATTATTAATTTGACTTGGTCATTTAACCAACATTTCCTGATCTTTTTGTCTTCAGGACAAATACTGGCCCAAAAAGCATCTTCATTCCCTGGATAAGCTCTTTTTTGGACAGAGCTGTATTCTTGAGATGATATAACCTAGTGGTTTAACAATGCTCTTACTTATCCTATCTTAGATGAAAAGCAGTGTTTACAGCTGTCAGGCTGAATGGGATCTAACTTAAACATAATAAGGAAGAACAATAATTTGGCAGCAGATAGCTCATCAACACTGAAGAGCATTTTTTTGTGTACAAGCTGGAGCTGAGTTTTTCTTGTATATGCAAGGCACTTTTGCCTCATGTCCAAACTAAGATGACTGGGGATTTCTAGAGCACTAATATCCATTATTTACATTTGAGATGCAAAATTTACTTCAGTGTGGCAGTTTTCACCTTGATTATTGTTTTATAAATGTTTATAAATATTTTCTTTTCCATTTTATAAATTTCAACTCTAGGAAACTCATTGAACTCTGGGAAAAGAACTATGATCTTCTGCAATGACAGAATATAATCTTCAAAAGTTGTCTCTGTGACTGCCAGAGACTTCAGCTTCACTTCATTATTCAGTCACTTACAAAAACAATCTTCATTGAATACTATTTGTCCTTGAACATGAGTAGTTCAGATTATCAATTGCTTTTGAGGAAACCACTAATTCTCAATTTTGATAGCAGGTTTGAATGCTGATAAAAGTTAGGAAATGAATTTWAAAAATGAACCAGGTAAAATTAACAGCAAAGATAGAAGTGTATTAAAACCACAACTGTACTATTTTCAGTAAACAGACATATTATTCTTCAAGTAGTTGTTATTATATACCAGAAGTGTCARGTTTACTAGAATAATATAAATCAATAAACTAAAAGAAATTGAGCCTTAACAAATTGGTTTTTCAGAACGCAGTCTGTTTAAACACAAGCTCTTAAAAACCAACACAATCCCAATCTAAAGTGAACCAATCACTATAAATGGTAAATCATGTTTTTTAAATTTTTTGAAAGCTGTTTTGGCAATGATCCATGTTCCTACAGTGTCACACTGCCTATAACATGACAGRGGACTGTCTCAGAATCCCGTTGCTTCCTACAATTTCTGCTCTCTTTCATGGATTTGTTAAAACACAATTCCTCACTGCCACAGCTCTAGCTCCTTATTTATATTCAAGTTTCCTGTCCCCACTCATCCATTCTGTCTCTTCATATAACTCTCTTTTATACTGACTTTTTTCTCTTTTTGGAAGGGTCTTTCAWGTTTTCTCCTTATCAAAGGGCCAGTGTTCAGCAAATTTTTTCTTCTCTTGTCATTGCAAGTTTTCCAAGATTTTTTGTCTTATAAATYCTTTACACTATATCAAATACTTCTGTGCTTGTATTTTATCTCCCATCTTGCCAGTAGCTGAAAATACCTTCAATTTCAGCATGTTTTATTGCTGAAATGCAGTGTTTTTCCCATTCTTGCTAATGCTCATAATACTTTATGTTTTTCCTTTCATTTTATTCTCCTCCTCTTGCCTCTTCTCTCTGATAGGGCTTTTCTGTTTTGTTCTCTTTCTAAGATGCCTGCTTTCTCTCCACCTTTTCAGACATGCATTTTTGTGTTCTCTACTATTATTTTCCTGTTATGTCTGGGGAAGGTATTCATGGTGTTTGCATTTTGACCTGTAATAGGAGGAAAAGCTGTAATGAGACTAAGGAAAGTAAGGTAGTTACTAATGCCATTATCAAAGCAGTAGAWTATTCTGAGTTGTGGAATATTTGTATTAATCAGATTATTTGTAGGTATTATTTCTTAGTACTAAATAAACCAATTATGTGTTCCCACACTARAGACATTGAGCAAATAGGCAGATAGATAAATCGGCCTGTTAGATTTGTGAATGTTCTACTTCTTATACTAAATTGCAAAAAAATAAGAAATTGTGTGTTGAGCTTTACTATGTAATTTTCTGCTATCTCAAACTCAGTCAATATAGCTTTCCTATACAGWGCACAGCAATGGTTCCTATAATGCCAGTGAAGCAAAAAAACATACAGATGCCATTAAAACACAACCAATCTATTCAGAGCCAATAAAGCAGCAATTAGATAACTTACATCTGCATAAGTTAAAATAGGCTAGAGGAGTTAATTAGAAAATCTTACATCTGCTTGTTTTCTTAAGGAAATTACCTTRCAAGATTCTTCTTCCTTAGCCCAGAATACTTCAAGGAGAACACATGTAGAGAAGAAAAGATAAATTAACTCTTAAAGGTTTCTAAGTTTCTAGAAGTTTACCTGGTGACTAAGCATCCAGAAAGAAATATCTAATCAGGCTAAATGGAGCTACTGCTCAAGGACTCTTAAATAAATGCTAAAAAAAACTATAAAATATTGCTTCTGCATGAGCTATTAGTTGTTTTTTGACATCGAACACAGACAAAAAAGAAATGTGCATTACTTTCTGTGGGAACCCGGGTCATCCCTTTGGGTGCTCCTGGAGGCTCGAGACCCCGAGGGTCTCGGGACAGAGCCAAAAATACCTATGCCTTTGATCTAACCCCCTGGAGAAAGCTGCCACATCTGAGAGAGGAGATGCAGACCACATGGGTTTAATTAGTATGATTATTCTTATGTCACAGGATGAAAAGTCGAATTTTTASATTTTACTATATAGGTAAAAAGGGGTAAAGATAGAGGAATTTGGGTGTGTCTATTCTCCTTTCCTGGTTATTCYTCCCATCCGTCTTTGYGGTGGTGGTGGCCTTTTCTTGATTGGGTTATGGTAAGATTTCACTGTCTAATATGGATCATTGTTATTGGTACTTAAAGGAAAATATTGTTAACATAGTTCAGGGTATAAAAGTTGAGTTGCCATTGTAGGAGGGTCAGATCTCMCTTTTCTGGCTTTYTGCAAAYTTCACGCCAGACAGAGAGAACTTTTAGAGATAAYGATAGAATAAACAACCTTCAAAGACCGACATTCCRACTCCRGCTCTCTTTCAAATTTTATTACTTACTCTCAGGGCTCAAAAACACATTAAATCCTGAGAACTTTCTAGTGCCCTGTTCCTTTTGCCATAGACTAAACTCAGCTCAGTCATGAAGTTTTTGAATGCTTTCTCTCCTTCCCTGCTCAAAAAACAAAGGACTCAGAGTTGGACTTTGAAAATTATATRTTGTGGAGTTACCAATTTTTCTGGGGGTAGTTTACCAGAGCCCTTAGCAAACCCATCTGCATCTATTTATTTTAAATTTAGTGGTCAAATGAGGATGAGCTTACAAGCTCAGGTCCACATGAATAATCTTTGCGAGAGCCTGACTATCTGACAAATGATCTTCCTTTCCTTTTCCTCTTCCATTCTCCTGAACAGTGGTTTATTATGAATTACCTCTTGCATGGCAAAATAATCCCTTACATGGTTTTATATAGTACTTAGCATCAGTTTCCCCTCAATAGATACAGATTTTTTTTCCTAAACTCTTATAAGAAAAATTATAACAAAGTCACTTTTGGATYGTGTTAATAATATCTGAGAATGTCAAATCCAGTATATATCCTCTTGCAAAAGTATTTTATACATTTTTTGTGAAAAACACAACAGAAAAAGCAGAACAACACAGCACAAAAAAACCAAAACCAAAAAAACTCCACAAAATTCAGACACACAAGCATAAATAAAGGAAAAAATACTATAAAGTAAGTRTATAGATGAATTTTCTTCAGAGAAAATAATATTTAAATATGAAAAGTGTGTTAAAAGTAGTGAAAACATATGGCACTGGAAGATAACAATGWGTTTAAATAGAATTTTGTATCTGGAAAAATATGAGGAGTCATAAAATGCTCAGGTGACTATTTTTTCAGAATTCTTGTCTTTTTAAAGCATAGAAGTAGTTARGGGTTAATGCAATGCATGAAACTGATGAATCCTCAAGATACTTGTAATTCTGTCTCCACAAATTCATTTTTTGACCAGGTTGATTTATGCTTTTACCTCAGCCATCCTTATAAGAACTAGGAATGTGGAGAAGTGAACTCTGATTTTTACAAAGGCTTTTAAAATGCATTTTATTTTTCCAAACCTAAATAAATGACATTTCAGACAGGATTCTAATAGTATGTGAATGTCACAAGTTAACTAAAATGAAGGGAATATAATMATATTAATTTATCCTATTAACTATTGAAGATTTAGTTCTATTTATTTTTATTTAAGTCTTATTAATTGATATATTAAAATAATAATAATAAATCTATTTTTTTTCTCTTGCTTTTTATAACATTCTTGGTACAATTTACTCAGTTATTTGTTGCTTAATTTTCTTTTGTTGTTTTTTTCAAATTTTCTCTTTTTCTCTTTGGGATTTCCATTTTCTTTTGATACCTTCCCATTCTTTTTTGTCTCATAACTTCTTTCCTCGGCCACTTGTCTGATTATGTTCCAGTTACTGTGTTTTCATTGCTGTTTTTTCCCTCATGAACCCCTGACTAACTACAAGCAATGAAAACATGATATTAAAGATAGAGTGATATTTTGCCTAATATAGTTTATACTTCTAACTGTGTTAAGTTTTATCTTCAATTCTGTCGACTCTGTCTCGTTGTTTATTTAGGAACCTGGATTTAAAAAATCCAACAGATCGACTGAACAAAGAAAAAAYCCAAAAAAACAAACAAAAAGGCCCCCAACTAGATTAGCAGCGTCTGATCATGCTGTCCTAATGTGATTGACAGTACTTTCTATAACATTATGATTTGAGAGTCCATGTTCTTACCTTTAGAAAGCCAGCCACAAAAACTTAAAATACTTAAAAACCATGAAATTAGATTATGGGCATGTAGCAAATGTTTTATTTAGCTTTTCTCTGTGGTAAAATTTCTTCTTAACAAGTACTGTTTGTCATCAATATTTATCATAAAATTTACACTTAATTTCTGTCTCTGTCGTATGACTACTGAAATTTGCACCCTAGATTAATTACTGGACACTCAAAATAAACTCATRAACTTACAGACCTAATTCTACTAGATCATGTTTATGATGAGGTTGTCTAAATTTCAGGCATATTTTAAGCATCAACCTGTGTCTTAAAACCTCAGCAAACTGTAAAAAATTTAATTTTCTCCAAGCTCCATCAGCCTTTTTTTTAATGTAGGCCTCTTCCAGACAACAGAAATTTACTTCAAAGAGAATCAGATTTAATTATGGAAAGAAAACAAAGCCCCTCCTTTCCTTTCATTTGGTTAAAGCTGTGAAGATGAAACTCCATCTGTTTACCTTTCTTCCTAATGTATTCTTTTGTGCCAGGTAGCTGTTTCAGTGACCATATACTCTTTAGATGGAGCCCCTAGCCTTTAAAACAAGTCAGATTCAGAGGTATTTCCACAGAAGCCCAGACCCTGTTCCCTGATGCTCCTTGCTGCCTTATTATTACTTGACAGCTCGTCTCCCTGAGGGGACTGTGAATATTTTGCCAACAGCCATCCCRACCATTGTCTCCAGACAAAAGAAAGTGGGCTCTTTGATGCATACACTATGAATTCAAATCTTTGGGATTTCTCAGGAGATAGGTACCAAAGGGGTGTGATGAAGCCTGGTTTTGGGGCGAAAAAACTTACCTAAAGCTTTTTGCTTCTGGTACTGAATCCTTTGTATCTATTTTAGCATTAAGAGGTCAAATATTTGGGAAGTGGGGAAGAAAAGACAGGAGCCCTGGCTTTGGCCCTGTGCCTTGGATCATAAGGTCTTGTCTTTCAAATATCTTAGACATCTGATAATGTACCCTTTCTGCTCTGAAACAAAGATCTAATTCTTTCAAGCTTACCCTACAACTATTACTTACTACTCTCTCCACCACATTTTTATATGGTTTTGCAGTAACATTGCAAATAGTTCAGCTTAAATTGCTGAACTATTCTTGCATTAATTGGCAATTTTCTGTGGTCAGAATAATATACTTAAACACTGTGTTATGTTCGTACTGAGACGAAATAAAGGAAATTTTATAGTGGCAATGAAGCAAAATCAGCAGGTGTGATTATCATGATAACTACACCCCTGGGTGCTTAGAAGCACATGGCTGCATCTGGTCCATAGTTTTCTCTCCRGGGGTGAGATTATTTCATGATAACCACACCGCCCTAATGATCCATTGCTTAAGTAGTATTCATGACCCTTGCTCAGAATCTTGCCTATATTGAACAGACTGAATTTCTCCCCCACCCCAGCTGGCTCTACTTTTGTGTTTTTAATGTAATTATTTCTTTGTTAATTTCTATTCATTAAAGAGAAGTATTTTATATAAATGCAGAATGCATTGTCTTTACTACCAGAATTGCAGATGAGTAAAATGTATGGTTTGGATCAAAACAAGCATTTATCTAGAATCTAGGTATAGCATAACTGATTTTGTGTCACACATCTGGTGGAACCTGACTGGCATTGTTTGCTATGAAAATGTAAATTCTAGAATAAGGACTTAGCCAGAGCTCTGAGCAAAATAATAATGATTTCTAGCTTGTCACTACAGAAGGTGTACAGAAATGAGAGCAGGAGCAAGAATTTCCTATCCTTTCTCACCCTGTAGTCATTGACAAGCAGTGTGATTAGCAATTAGACTGAGAATACTCTAAAATGTTACAGAGAAAGAACTCCAGAATTCAAAGAGCCAAGGGCTGGGCAATGCAGATATAAGTTTAATGYCACCCTTGCAATTCTTGTCACCATCTGATTCCTGGTACGTATCTTTGGCTGTGGCAGGGCTCTCCTAACATATTTCAATGCCCTATGTCACCTAATTAAATCTAGCTAACAGTGGGCAACTGTAAACACTRCAAACACTTAATGAGTACAGAAAGAAAATAAATACTATAGCTTGAAGGAAGTATTTTTATATTTCATATAATRGATTATTTTGCCACTTCCCTTTAAAGGTTAATGTATTTTCCCAGCAGTTTAAGTTGAACACAAAGGCTTAGAAAAAGAGAAAATGACAGGAAATTGAGTGTTACCAAGTCAAAAACAAAGGCTTTCTTCCTCTTAATGGGACTCAAGACACCACTAATCTCATCTGGTTTAGCTGATAAGGTAGGCACTGAGATGGTGAAATGGATTCAAAAGAGGAATCGTTCTTTATCAGGCACATTCAACTTTCATTTTGTTTTTGATATTTTCTTTTCTTTCATAGAAATAAAAAGCTGAGATGATTACTTTTCACAAAGTAGTAATAATTGAATGAGTTAAACCAATATTTTATTTTTTAAATTGAGGGGATGCCACAAGATATTTCTTAATTAATTTCCTAATTCCTAAGAGCAATTAAAAGGATTATTGTGAGAATGACTGTTGTAATTTAAATCAATTTTAGTACATAAAATCATTTCACCACCGTATACTCTCTCCCTAGCAACAGTGGATCAGAGCATGACAGGGAAGTGATATATGCCCACTTCRTTCAGACTGGGGAAGCACAAATTAGAATGTTTGATTGCCTGAGTCTCACACCCGCATTGACTCTGAACAATACTTTCAGGCTTTTCTCTTCCAGGGTTTTCATGTTTTTAAAACTTTCTRTATTTTACGAGTAGGATCCAAAGCAAAATATTCTCATGTAAAACATAGACTCATAGAGTCTTAGCATATCCTGAGGTGAAAGASACCCACAAGGATTATTAAGTCAAGCTCCYGGCTTTGCACAGGATCTCCCCAAGAATCCCATCCATTTGTCTGARAGCAYTGTCCAAATGTTTCTTGAATATTTGGCAGGCTTGGTGCCATGACCTTTTCCCAGGGGAGGCTATTCTAGTGCCAGCTGCTCTTCGGTAGAAAATCTTTTCCTAACATCTAACCTAAATCTCTCTTGACACAGTTTCCTCCCATTCCCTTGAGTCCTATTGCTGGTCACCACAGAGAATGAGATTGATGCCTGTCCTTGGGTTTCATCTTGTGAGGAAGTTGTAGGCTGCAGTGAGGTTTTCCTTCAGTCAGAGGTTTTCCCTTTTCAGGTTAAACAGACCAAGTGACCTCAGCAGCTCCTCACACAACTTCTCCTCTAGAYCCCTTGTTGTCTTCAGAGCCCTTCTTTGGACACTCTCTAATAGCTTTACCTCTTTGTTAAATTGTGGCACCCAAAACTGCCCCCAGCACTCGAGGTGAGGCTGCCCCAGTGCAGAGCAGAGAGGGACAATCCCCTCCCATGCCTGGCTGGCCATGCTGGACCCGATGCCCCTCAGGACATGGCTGGCCTTATATTCACTCATTCACACTGTTGACTCATCCTGACCAGGACTCTCAGATTCCTTTCCACAGTACTGCTCTACTGTGTCTTGTTCCCCAGACTTTATGTACACTCAGGGTTGTTCCATCCCAGGTGCAGAATCCAGCACTTGCTCTTGTTGAACTTCATGGAGTTTTTGATTACCTAGCTGACTTAATTTGTTGAGGTCTCTCTGCAGGTCCTCTATGCCTTTGACAGAGTCAGCAGCTTCTCCCAGTTTAATTTAATTGGCAAAYTTACCCAGTTTACCTTCAAGTCCTGTGTCTGAATCATTTATGGAAATATTGAAGAGCCCTGGCCCTAAAAAGGAACATTTCAGAACTAGTGACTTAAACATGACATTTGTATTTACTAGTCCTCTTCCTATGAAACATTTTGCAAAAAACATGATTGAAAGAGCTAGGAGGAATGGAATATATGCTATAGATGGAAGCCACTGAACAGAAATGTTCTGCTACTTTAGTATTATTTTTTAACACTAACCAGTAGTACAAAACTCRGAAACAGAGAAGCAATAAGCTTTTAAGCTATTTACTTCTACACCTAAATTTTGCATCAACAAGTCTATTCAAGAGACAAGCAACAGCAACACTGTACTTTGTTTTCTCTCTTAACTTCAGGAATCCTAGCTCAGTAACCCCTAGAGAGCTCAGTGAATAATTTAATTCTTCCTCTAGGAGGGAAAAATGCTGAAATCCACAGACTTTTCCTCTTAGAACCTCTAAATAAAACTGTCTTCCCATGCAAGTYATAGTTTTGCTTCTCAGACAGCCACTCAAGCACCTGTCTGTTACAGTTGTGTGTCACAAGGCAGACAAGTACAGCCTTAACTTCAAATATTCCAGGTAACTTCCTTGTGAACCTTTTGTTAATAACAGTTTTGTGGAAGAAAGGGAAAACTGTGTTTCTCTCTTATAACTTTTCCTTCAGTTTTATTACTACATGTCTGTTAACCTAAAAGAGCTTGAGTAAGTGAGATATAAGGGAACAAAAAGATACATTTAAATAAATTCATTAAGTTCTGTTACTCTCTAACTGACAGAYATTTGAGCAATTCTTAATGATCAACAAATTAGGTATTCTGGAGAAAACATGACCTCCCATTCATGACATGGGAGGAAAAGTRTAGAATGAAATTTTTCATTTCTAATTTGTAAAATAAATTTAAGGAAATTTCTCCTGTGTAACATAATAGTCTATATTTCACATGCCATCTGCAGAAGYACAAGTTATGCTGCTTTTATTAATTGTATTCTGCTCAGGAAAATATACARCCTTATGCAGAGCTTTCATGTGAACTGGCCCATGGGAGTTGAAATTATATGACTTTAGAAGATTATTTGTATTCTTAAAGCTAAGCTTATTTTAATTGTTAACTTTAACTGAGATCAAGCTGCTTAAAATTCTTAAATATTGGGCATCAGRGTTTTTGCATGACCRTGAAYTTATCTGTTGCCCKCATCTTTCTGAGCCTTCTGATGTTTTCATTTTTGTAGTGGAGTTTCTCACAGATTTTCATGTAAATAATGAATGTTATTCAGACTATCTCTGTTGTTTTGCATTCCTTCTCCTGGGAGGAGAAAGTTGATGGACTCTTGGTTTGACCAGTGYGATTGGAGAGGTGGAAACTTCATCTTCCAATCCCTGGCYRTGGTTAAGATTCTATATACATTGAGGTAAAAAAATTAAATCACTTCTTTTTCTGCTCTTGACATCTCAGTGTGTCTATGTCATTCTTTTCGTGACCTATTGTGAYACTTATCTATGAAAACATTTTTATAAATGACAATGAGAGTTTTACAGAGGAAACTAGAGTTCTTTTTCACTTTCTTTTGTAATTGTCTAACAAATGYTAACTAATCTAGAGTTATAATATTAGAATCAACCAGTGTTGTTACTGAGATATGTAACCACAAATTTCATTTTCTTAGGGTCATTTTTTTTTCTTCAAAATATCATTAATCCTTATTTGTATATGTGTTAATGGATATTTTTTTGCTTATACTAGTAATATTTATATAAATAAATTTCTGCAGTAAATATTCTAACTKTGGAAGGAACACTTAGAATAAACATGATTATTACAATCTCAGTCTCTTAAGTAAATGTCATGTGCTGTTTCTTTTCAAACCRGGAAAAAATTCTTGTTGGAACACAAATAAATGTTTTCAAAGAACAGAAAGCATTGAGAGCTGTGCAGTACTTTTACATCTCATTTGGAATGACTAAATTGAAGAAGGAGAAAATTATTACCTTTTCCTGTTTAGTACCGAGCTGTTTCAGATCACAGTGTAACACAATTAGACAAGAAGAATAAGTCATGGGAAAATAAGGGTGAAAACYATGCAAGTAAATGAAGGGAGAGGAATTTCAATAATAATTCATCATTATTTTGAATAGGACTGTTAGGCTTCTCTCTTTAAATATTAGGCCATTACCAAACATTAAATAATGCTCTCCATGATCTATATCCATGATTAAAGTATATAGCAATCCATTCACACACATTTTGTTATCTATTTTATTTTATAGATTTTGTTATAAATTAGCTATCTAATGTTAAAATAATTTTCAAGAAATCTGTATATTTCTTAATTTAGGAAAAAGCCTGCCTAATCAGTGGCAATATTACCACTGACAATAAAACAGGTATTATAATGTCTTGCTTTAACTTTCTCTCATCTAATTCAAGCTRTTAAAAAAGTCCAAAACATTTATTTGTAATGTTTTTCTGAATCTGCAAGACATTTTAAGTATATCATGCATAGCAGATTTCATAACTATTCATCTCTTGTTTAATAATAAAGTGAACAGTAAGAATGTCTTCTTGAAAAGTAGATTGTCCTTCTGAGACACATCTTAAAGATATAATAAAAAAATTGTTTCTTATAAAAAGTACTCAAAATTTACAAGATTAGACTTGTGATTATAAGTCAATGCATAGAGATATGAAAAGACGATTGTAGTCTTCTTTGTAAAAAAAAAAAAGATAGCTTTGCCAAAAAACCTTACTTTTTWAAAAAAAMCACTGACATGTTTGCTGATTTAAGCAAAATRTTTTGAAAGAAGYCACTGAACTCTGTGTATTATAATAAGTTCTGTCCTGCGTAGATATATACATGGTAGAGAGAAATAACATCACTGCATTTTCAATGGTGAATTGTCTTGGCACTAGCAATACTTACAAATAACAACTCCTTCCAAATAAAGCACATGTTTTTTGTTCCTCAGATAATTGAGATGACAAACTTAATGAAATGATAGGTTATAATAACTCGTACTGTTCAGTAATGAAACCATTTATGTATAATAAAGCAAGACCATTTAGGCTGCCAAATAGAAAAAAGCCATCTAAGCATAAAGCCCCCATATGCTAACAGAGTAATTCATTTTCTGACAATGGTTAAGAAATTTCTTTTATGTATCTATTGAATAGTCAATGGCCTCTACCCTCAAGAATGCTGAGAAGCWATGCAATTATTCTCAATAAAACAACATACCAAATAACAGTTCAAAAGAAAGATACTTTTAAAAACAGAGTTTTAAAAAAATTAAGAGATTAAAAGTTTTTATACGTGATAGAGTGTTTGGATTTATTAGAAAAAATATTTTGTTTCTTTTTATAGCTGTCTAAACTATCTACCTATGATATTAGGTACTATGACATCTATCTATCATGTACTGCATATAAAGTAGCAGATTGGCTATTCATCAGCTAAAACATGTAATGAAATATCTCAGAAAGAAATGAGGCCGAACAGAAAATGACAACATCTCATTATGAATCCAGAAAACAATGAATAAGAGTGTCCTCCCTCTTCCATTTATTTAGAGATAAGGAATATTTTTAAAAGCCTTTGGAGCTGATCCAGGTCATTTTTCTGACCTTCTTCTCAACCTCAGATCACTGTTCCCTGATCAGTCTTGTTACTCTAAGAAAGCAGAAGCTAAGGACAACTCTATCCTTCCTCCCCATGGCACCAGCCTGAATCTGTACAGCAAATTTTCAGGTAAGCATGTGTTCATCATTTGGTTTTACAGACACAATCAAAAGAAATGAGATGGAGTTGTAAGAGGCCACTTGAAAAGAGGTTTTCTCTCAAGGACTTTGAATAAGTTTTTTAGATGATTTTATATGGTTAAGCACTAACAGCTTCTTTACTTAAACATGAAGTCGTTTAGACCACTTATTTTTGGAAAGGATGTAGAAGCCAAGACAAAATAAAAGTAGTAGAATTAAATTTACATCTCATGACAATGTTTCTTTTGAGAATTATATTTTAATTTATAAAAGTTAGGGAAATGTTTTTCAAAATGATGAACGTAACTTACAATGACAATTTTGTCAATTAGTATGTTGCCCATTTGTAAATATTCACAATTATCAGGAACAGAGTGAATAGGTATGTACAACTTGGAGAAATAAGATGTGCCAGTTCTCTCCTCCATCCCACTAGGGSTGYTTAGCTGCCTACCAGAGCTGACCACAACATGAGATGACAGTCTTGCCTAGAGGTAAAGCAAGAAGCAAAAGAGTTSTGTTTGGGTTTTGGTTTTTTCTTTTAATTTTAGAATTTAAGGAAAGTAAATAATTGCTTGTRTACTCCTCTTTTAGTTGTGTTTTTAAATTCTCTTTGCCTTTTGCTAATATTAAAATTGATGTAATTGATTGTCATTATGTTTTTGCTTTTCTTTACCATTGAGTCCCAGCTGAATGACGACAAGTGCAGGAGGCCAAAATTGTCCTGKCCATGAAACTAAATTTGGCATAAAGAAGAATTATTAAGAACTATCTTCTAGAGAAAGTAGCCAGACTTAATTTTAACATTTTTAGTATTGCCAGGTTCATAAATGGTATGATTGCCTTTAACATTATGCTGCACTGTTGCTGTTTTTATGTTTACCAYTGAATCCTTTCATATCTCTGCAGGCTGAGGATCCCATCACCAGTTTTGTTTACAGCAATGCAAGTATGACCAAGTCAAAGCTGTTCTTTTTTTGGACTCATCTATTATTTCATTGCAAAACATAATTTTTCAATCACGCATCATTCTCATTCTAATTCTCTTAAAAATCCACAAAAGTTTRCTCATTTTCCTCTTAAATCAGAAACTAATAATTGTTCACATAACAAGAGTATRATAATGTTTATGTGAAAAAAGATAAATTTTTGCAATTCTTATTCTCAATGAGAAAATATGAGCTTAGTTTTGTAGCTAAAGCTTCTCAAAATCTGAAGTTACTGCTATATAAGAAAATAGTTAACTAACTGAGGCAGCAATGTTGAAGTCTCTWGAGAGATTTCTTCATAATTTTATCAGGCTTATCTTTATACTCTTTTCCATCCTCAAAAGGGGAGAGAAATACTTGTTTAGAATGTCTGTATTTTTAAAATATTAATAGSCATATAAAACAGACTGGTGAGCACATTTCTAATCTTTATTTCTTAAGTGGTTTTAATAAGAAAGTAGCTAGTTGTGAGCACCTTTGGGATTATCCTTCCCAAAAAAATAATAGGAACAGTTTACCTGTAATAAATATGGGAGTTTTTAAGTTATTTTGAAGTTAAGTTTATTCAACATGATTCTCTATGCAGTCAGATTAGATGTTTGAGATGAGATCTTCTGGCCTTACATTCTGTGAACCTATGACACAAAATATTAAATAGTGCCATATCCAAATTCTTGCAATGAAGCATTTTATAGACTTTGCTTGGAAAAAGATATACAGTAAATCTTCTTTAAAAATCAGAAAAGTACTTTTTATTCAATGTTTATTAGCATAGCTAYTCCATGTTATATGGTCTTTCAAGACTATTTGAAACAGGCAACTTTGAATTTAGCATACGCCTATACACAAAATAAAAAGGTAAGACCTTTTTTAAAATGCATATTKAAATGCAGAAAACTTGGAATATAGCAGAAATGTTATAGTTTCAGCATCACTTATGGATCTAATGAAAAACRTTAGGTGAAAATGGTTGCTATACTTTAAGCTCAGAAAGAAAAGATCTTACTTGAAATCTCATAGTAAATAATTCCCTTAACTCCCATGTTCTCAGTTCATATAGTTGTGTTAAACACTGAACATAAATGCCTGTTTGAAATAACCACTCCTGCAAGTGGTAACAGTTGTAGAAGGGATAAAGGACAGACACATTGAATTTTGTAATTAATCAAAGAAAGATGAGGGACAGAATTCAGTCTTGCTCTCTGAAAGGTATCATTGCCTTGTAAACTGCGCATTCTACAAAAAAAGATTACTGTAACTGATCCAAATTGCAATAACTTCACTGTGATCATAAATTACTTATTATTTTATTACTAGCACCCTTCTGAACAAGACTTGATATTTACATGTTGTCTGCTGTGATCTGAAGTTAATAGAGACATATCTTCCTTRCCATATTTTTTTATTAATAAGACTGTCACACTTCAAATTATGAAAGGAATAAAACATTTTTGKCTGTTTTCTATAATTTTTCAACTACTGTCTTATTCCTTGTGAAAAAGTTATAAAATATTTGTAGAAATTAAATTAACAATACAACCAACRTTTTTTTAAGGTCATGTATAGAATTCTTCATAGGTGAGAAAGGTCTTCAAATATGTTTGATGTGCCCAGCATTTCTGAATTAAATAAAAGTTCTACCTGGAGAAAAGCATTCAAAAAAATGGGTTTTGTAAGTGGTTGTTGCAAAATTAACATAATCCCACTTCAAATTTTAGGCWGCTAAATCTATACTTGTAGTTATGGCAGCAATTTGTGAGTTGTCCTCATCACTGGGGCAAGCTCCACACATTTCTTTTTTCAGTCTACTTTCTGTAGCTACCAGTAYCCTATAAAGCATGTACTTTAAAGTGTTCTGTTAAAATAGTGAAGCATTTCAGAGTGAAATAATCTGAATTACTCTTATTCTCTAGCCTAATGGCTGAATAAATCCTAGGTTAAAACTGCTTTATTCTTTTTACTTCAATTTGCTAATATCTATCAGAACATCATGGGTTTCAGAATAAACTGACTTGGCTGTCTCACTCCACTTGCTGTGKACAGAAAGGTGTAAGATTCAACCAGATTTTTATTCAAGTCTTTTTTCATGTAGCTGTAGAAGAGAGCTAACATCTAAGCATCACAGAGCACTGAGGACAAAAGAGACAGTTTAGTGCAAATTCATCCCAAAGAATGAATGGGAGGGTGTAATTCTGCTTTAGTATGGCCACTGGAAATTATTAGAAATTTTTCTTCTTTTTTCTTTWTWAATTCTTTRTTCTTTGCAAAGTAGATCACTATTGGTATGTAGCAATGCTTCTCAGTTTAGGTCTGGAAGCTACTTCATGGTCTTAATCTTTCAAGACAGATAAACCAGTCAATATGCTACATTTTCTGATTTAAATAAGATTTTATCACTGATTTCCTTCATGARTGCAAGAGCTGACAAAGTTTATTCACACTTTTTGAGTAGATTGAACTACTATTGCTTTGATGACAAACTGGATATTACTGCATTTGGCTGTGATTTTAGCTATTTTGGGTGTTTCTTTTTTTGTAACTGTAGAGCTTTTTTTGATGTCTTAATGATTGGCAATTTCAACTCTACTGAGAATGACAGCAGCTCTTTAGAACATACAATTAAATATCTGCTTTGTGCCTGTGACTATTTTTGCCRTAATTTCTATTATGAAAGCTGAAAGATTGACCTTTGAATGCTGTAGCGCCATTTCATCAACAGTGAGATTAAGACATAATTGCATACAGTAGGAAAAAATTCTCCATCAAGAAAAGTAAAATTGAGCCATTACAGAGAAACTGAAATTCTAAGAAAACAATTCATTCTCCTATGCCTGTGTTGAGCACATCTGTTAGGGAAGAAAGAAGCAGGGTGGACTTCTAGGTAGACTACTTTTACTTGGTAACTGAAATATTTGAAGAGTACTTCAAAATGGGTTCTGGAGATTGGAAGGCAGGAAAAATCTTCTTTTTCATGTGTTGTATCTACTAATAAGAAGAAGATCAAAAATTTTCAATAATAAAGACTTTAAATGCTCTTTTTAAAATAYCAATTGACTGCACATGAATAGCTGTGGAAAGCTTGAAAACCACAAAAATAACCAGTATARAAACTAGAGTAGGAAAGTTACTGCTCTACTTCTCTTTTTTTTAACCCAGCATACCATCACTTTTTGCAAGTATCCAAAGAAACAAACARTCCAATAACAAGGTTCACTTACAGTCATGTAAAGGTCTGCAGAGCAAAATTTGAAAACCTCTCCATTTAAAAATATGTACAACAATGCAACTGATTCAGATGAATCAGAAGTGCATAAAAATGTAGGGATAGAAATGGGTACTCAGTACTGAAGAAAGACAAAATAGCTTACTAGAAGTTAGGAGAAGAGTAGGTGATATACATGCTCAGCTTTAAAAAGAGCAAACAGAAGCACAGAAGTATCACACACGCTTATTTTTATCCTGATTGCGTTGCTTGTGTTTATTTCCACATTTCTCAGCTTTGGTACTTGAAATTGCAAGGTCTTTGAGACAAAAAATATTTTTCATGTGTGTTTAGAGAGCRTCCAATGCTTCTGAATACCATCAAACACTATTCAATAAATATATTTCTTTAATGTATTTTTTGTTTCATTTGCAATATGCATGCCAGAAGCAGAGRTTGGTATATTTATAGACAGTAATTGGGCAGGAGGTCAAAAACATTATCTAATATAACTTTTTTCATCTTTAATTAAATTCCATTTGCATGCACTGCAGGAGTAGCTACAAAATTAAGTTAAATAGTTCTGTATTTTAATGTTTATTAGCAGAAGGTCATGATGACAACAGCCCCCTTTTGCAAGATTAGCAATTTTAGTTCAGAAACCAGTAGATGCTTTTTATCAGTTCCAATTCTTATGTGTGTCCAAGGTTTTAATTTTTATCAAACCACTATAGTGGCTGTTGATAAGAAAATTAGGCAGCTGCCTCTTGCTCTTTCTTCATGAGATTATACAATTCTTTATCATCATAAGCAGATACAGTGACACATTGTAGGTCAAGAACAAAAAAACTTAAATGTAACCCATTATCATATTTCTTATTAGATAAGCAGATTAAGAATTCAGACATCAAGATTTTCTCCAGTGTCTATGTCTATCACTGTGAAAAGTTACTCTTCAGTAAAGACAGGCAAAATGAAGGGCCAAATCCAGCTTCAATASAGTAAACTATAGTTTCTTATGATTTCAGACTAGAAAATATGGGTTTGCTAGGAGTGCCATGTATCTTCTAAATCTAGGATTTATTCTAATTTCTAAGTGCTCTACAATGCAAGTGTTTTTATTTTGTTTTCCCTCTTGTAGCTTTGTCTAGAAGCATCGAGTGTTCTTTTCCCTAGCAACAGAAGTTATAGTATTAGAGACAATATTACTAGTGTGTTTGGATATTTACACTGYAATTGTTTCATAGGAAATAAGCCTTGAAAGGTCATTGGGAAATTGTCTAATCCATACCCTGCCTCAGGGTAGTGAAATAATTCCTATCAGGTATTTGTCTAATTTGCTTTTTTAAATACCCTGTTTTGGAGAGTCTACAATCTTCTCTCCTAAACTACTGCTGAACAATCCTTGCTGTKGGCAAATATTTTTTTGATATCTAATATTGTACCTTCCTTGATTTACTTTTACCTGCTATTCCTTGCCTTAGTCTCATGACAGGCAGTTTATGCTTTTCCCTTGTCAGTTGTCTGATCTTGGTACCCTCAGCRTTCTCTTTCCAAGACTAATCGGTCCCAAATACACCTGTCTTTGTAGTCACCTATCATTATTACCATTCTGCACTGATCTCCCACTAGTTATTCTGTTTTATCTTTTCCAAAAGAATGATGCCTTCAGTAGGATAAAAAGCTCTAGTATATGCTTTCTCAGCATTGAACAGGCTAGAGGACACATGTCAAGTGTCTTTCATGCAGTTCTTACCAGTCTTTTTCTGCAATAGTGCTTTGTTAAGCCATGCCTCAAGGTTTACTCTGATTTTTACATTCAGACTTATTTTCTTCTGGGTCCCTTTAGCTTGAGCMTCCACACTGAACTCATATGGGAAGAATGTCAGGATCTCTTTTGCTTTAAACTGTCCAARCATTTCTCCATGTAACTCTATGTTTGACTGAGCTAGGGATTCTTTCTGTAATACTCATGGAATCATAGAATGGTTYGGTTTAAATTTACCTTAAAAATAATSTATTTACAACTGCATTGCCATGGGCAGGGACACCTAGACCATGACTCTCAGAGCCTCAGCCAGCCTGGCCTTGAGCCTTTCCAGGATGGGGCATCCATGACTTCTCTGGGCAATGATACACATTGGTCTGCAATGTCTTGCTGGTTCCATATTCCAGAGTAYGTGTCCAGTGCTATGGCAGCAGGTCATTCTTATCCTGAAACCTAGTATGGGACTACTAGATTAAGATTCATAACAAGATATAGTCTTATACTGAGTCAGAAAACTGCTGACCAGAGGAGATGGCTGATCTAGAAAGGCCTATGAACTGAGAAATTGAAAACATTCACATTTCTTGTAGAAGGTACTAGACATATCAAGGGCTATTGAGTACTATACTCCAGACTGCTCAGGAAAGGACTAAGAACAGATGGTGATGGTGAATCTGTTGCCCACATATGAAGAAATCACTTTGTTGAGAGAACAAACATGTTATAGACATTTTTCAACTCATGTGTGCCGTTTAAAAAAAACCAAAACAGAAAAACAACAACAAAAAAAYCCAAAACCAATAGYTGACTTGATGTACTGCTTGAAATATCCTTTACAGGCTGTACRTGGTGCCTCCCAGAAGCTCATACCWCCAGCTCTRYGACAGCATGATTACATGAATCTATAAAGGCTCARTTAAGACCCGGTCATAACTGGGGAACTGCTGCTTGGTCAGTCATCCTCTAGATCATTTTTCTTCAGCTTTTACTTCTCACTGTAGCTCTTTGCACTTGTCCATCTTGATGGACATCTTATTTATCTCTGTGAGGCTTCCTAATTTGTCACGATCATTTGGCATTCTAGCCTTGCCCTTTAGAAGGGTACCCTTCCCAGCCTGGCAACTCATGCAGACTAACCAAAATGCACAGGAACAAGCCCTGCAATACCCTCTCCAGTCTGATAAAACCCCATTGTGAAGGAAAAATTTGGTAAATACACCCTGATATTGTATTCTGCCTAACTACATTTTTCTTTGCATCACCCTTATGAGTATGTTCATGCAGGTAAATAGAAGACAGGGAAAAACCCCTAGYAAATTGTAATGGATTGAGGAGTGTCAACAGTTMTTGAGGGTATGTCCTTCTACCCTAATAAGGAATATGTTTCCAGATGACCTTCCCCTAGCTTACTCTGTCCTGTGAGAGAATCATCAACACCTCAGTCACTTTGGATCCTGGGCTGTCTCAAGYGAGTTCTACGTACTGAAATTCAACTATATGATTCACTTTATTCACTTTATTCACAACACAACTGATTCCGTCTCTCCTCTTACATCAGAACTTCTTCAGACATTTGACTGTGGACGTAAATACACATGAGAGACCTGAGATATCCAGCTGTCACCTGGAGYGAGTGAGGTCTGGGTGTCAGCAGCTGGACTGGACCACAGGCTGGAGGGTCTGTGTGCCTGGGTAAGACTGAAAAGCTGCTGGTTCTCTTTGTCTGTGTTGGTGTGAATGGCTGGGTGTCAGTGTTCAATGGYCAGCTTTGTCTGTGTGTGGTGCACACACGTGCTCAGTGTGCATGTGCCTGATGGGAGTGTGTATCTTCAGCCTTGCCACTTGTTGAACCTGGGACATGGAGCTGCAGCAGCACAGCTTTTCTTGGAGTCAGATCTGAACTGATAATTTAGCTCAGAAACAGGTACCTGCGGACTTTTGCAATGCATTAACCTACCCAGCAGTGAATGAACATCMTTTGAGTCTAAAGAAACTTTCTAATTTACCCATRCCCTAGGTGAATTGTTGTTAGAAACAATCAAAAATTAAATGAAATAAAACTCCCTGTAATTTGATAATTCAGATGACACCTCATGCATATGATACCACATTAGATATATTCAATAGAACTATGGCCTCTCTATAACCTGCTTTCTTTTTCATGTAAAGTAAATTAATAAACCATAACATCCAATAATCAGGATTGTAAAGAAAGCCAAGGCTAAAGTATATTGTTTTCAAGAACTGGTTACTGTTTATCTAACTATTCACTCCCTGAATGTCAATTCACATAGGATATTCATCTGAGAAAATGTGCTGCTTCATTTGTTACAGCTGAATGCTGGCAATATTTTTCAACTACTTATTTCAGGACTATTTTTYCCATGATATAGCAACCTCTTTTCTGACATATCTTAGATGTGTTTGCACAGGTCTCATTGTACTGTACTGTCTGTACTCATCTGCACTTCAACTGTTTTGTTCTTCATTTTAATTGGGATATTGTTACTGCTTCTATCTTTCCTCTCTCTTTTTTCTTCACTATTGTTCTGACTGACATATTACTTGATTATGTTTTTTTTTATCTGGCAGATGTCTTCATCATCACCATCCAATTAGAAGACAATCAGTGAGGATGTATGGAGACTACAGACTRAGCACAAAGTATATTTAAACTGTAAAATGCTTTTTGCAGCACCCACAGAATATCTATTTGGGTCAATACTACTGCAAATACTAAAGCCTCATATACAGATAGAATAGACCTCTGAAAACTTCAGGTATTTCTCTATTCTAAAGCCATTGTGTTCTCACTTAATTTTTGAAAACAAGCTTTGAATATACAAAATATTAAGTAAAAATGTTTACATAAAATGACTGTGTTTTCTCATATTTTTTAACCTTTAACATCCTCTATTGCAATAATTCCAGCATTTTTTTAGGATATTTTTCTTCTAAGAACATTTGTCTAATACCTTTTTCCTACATTGAACCAACCAGTCTTTTCACAGAGTTTTATTTCAATTTTGGAATTTATTTTTCTAATCATTAAAATCAAAAACTATGAAAAATTTTCCAACCCCTTCTTTGTAGTAAATAAAAATTCCAAAGGTGTTCAGCATTTTGCCAGAACAAGAAGTGAAGCTGGCATCTTAAACTACACCAGCTTGGTGAAGATATGCCCTATTAGCRGGGTATCCTGATCCTTCTGATATTGTATTGTACATTACATTGCTCAATAGAAAATCTGGTTAATGACATAAATCTTTAAATTATGTTATTTAGGGAAAAAATAAACATTAAATCAACTACTCAATCTAAAAACTTGTTAATAGATTGCATATATAATACTTTATAYATATATGTAGTGTTACTTCTCATTGTAGACACTGTATGAAGACAATGTAATTACTACATATATAAAGAACTGRAAAAGCATGAAAATGAAAGAAAAATGTGCTTATCTCATGCCATGACAAGCTTACTGAGGCTTTAAMTGAATATATATATTTATAAAATTGCCTTTGACAATTCACAAGATCTGATTATGTGGCAGGATGCTCTGACAAAGGATTTGATTATATGGTGCACTGAGCTGTGGCTAGTAAATAATAACCTTCAATGTTCATGCTTCTACTTGTTATTGTTAGAAAAGTGCCACAATATTGAAAATTAGTAAGCRCCATAAGTAAATCAATTATTGAGGCAGGACAGCATGTACCATTTGGAAAAGGTAAATAGGATAAGCCATTTTATTTCTCCTGGAAGGAATTTTACAAGTGGCTGCAAGTGTAGATCCTTATGTATGAGGCGTAAATGAGCCAAAGGGAACAACACAGGAAAACTTCTCATATATTTATCTAAAGACTAAGCAAACAACMARCAAAAAGCCCCAAACAAAATAGATAAAACCCTCACTCAAACCCAAAAACTTTCTCACCACTSTCCTAAATAACAAACTGTGAAGGATAATATGTAAAAGAAGTACAAAGTCTTAGCCCCAAGGGTATTCTCTGACATTACTGTCCCTTTCCCCTCTTCACTCTGTGTCTAGGACCACATTTCAGCTCAGTCCAAGGTCCTCCAAGACCCTCAGATTGATCCCACAATGGGAGGGAGCTGCCCAGGGAGTTGTAAGATTTGAATAAATGTTAACTATACTCACAACATAACATTGCAATCACCTTTTTTAGCAGGTACTTAGGTGTGACCTTCACAGAATGGTTGGTGCATAGAGTCTGCAAAACCTGTTGACTTCAGGTAGACCAAAATCCTACAAATTCTACTAAACTAAGGAAATTATGTTATATAAATGAAAACTTTATTCCTCATCATACTTTACTTTATACTTACCATCACTTCCTCACTAGAAACTCATTTAGGGTTCTATTCATCCTACAGAATATAGCAAAGACACCAGTCAGGAGTTATCATAAAGATATGATAGACAACATAGATACCAGTAGATACCATAAAGACTTGGAAATGACAGAAGCAAAGAATCACAGGACATTCTGAATTGGAAGGGACCCACAAGGATCATCAACACCAACCACTGAGTGAACAGCCCAAAACTGTCTTTTCTTGTCAGTGATCTTGTTGAAATGAATCATTAAAAAATTGTGTTACCGTTGTAGAGTTGTGGAAATATAGAACAGCCCAGATTGGAAGGGACTTCACAATATCATCTCATCCAGTCTCTTGTGTAAAGGTAGATGATGATGTCATGCCCTGTTCATTTAAATCTCATATAGCTGAAATGTGTAGAAATACAGATTTAAGGCCCAACTCTTTCCTTATGCATAAAGTTACAATACAGATTGATGATAGCCCCATACAGTTCTGCTTTTGTTACTTCTGGTGAAATAACATAAATATGAAAATATGTCAGAATATTCAGTTTCCTATTTCAAAGTGTCAAATTGTATCTTATTAGAGAAACAGAAAGCTTGAATTTACAAATGAATTGATACAAATTAAATAGRAATTAGCAGCTCAGATAAACCATATTTTTAAAGGACATATTTTAAAACAGTGAGAATACCTATTGACATAAAAACCCCACATTTAAAATCACAACTATTTAAAAAGTCGTTTAAAGAATTTTATAATTTTGGGGTTTATGATTGATATTTTTTTAGTCTAAAACCAAGGTATAATTCACAAAAATACATCAAATATTTACCCTGCCACACAACTATRTTCTGAAGAAAATAAATTCAGTTAAACTGTTCCAAATCTGGAAGAGTTTTTGAAGTGTATCTGCTGTCTCATCTCTGTTTAATTGACAAGTTTGATTCTTTYCTCATTTATTCAAGAGTTTGCAGGAGCCTTTTGAAGCATAGTTGTGTCATTTTTATTTCATATTTGGGCTTGTGCTATCTAATAAATGGTGGCAAGACTAAGGGAAATGAAGGAAACCATTTTAATCGGGAAATCTTGCTAATCTTTCTGCAAGGATAGTTCTAACTTACACTTTTTTGCCCAGATATAGTCAGCTTCCAGGGCAACCAGTTTTATTTGAATTGGTTTTATTATGAATACTGCCTTGATCTTAAGGTCCCTAGATCAYGTCCTTTAGTATATGAAAATACTAGGCAGTTTGTGAGAAAAAAATGCAAACCAACTTAGTGTTTGTGTTTGTCTCGGTATGTTAGGAAAAAAATTATACCTTTATTCCTTTTAAAAATAGGATATAGTTTATGTTTTAGTTTATAGTTTCTATTCATGTGGTTTTACAATATTAAGATATTATCTCTCAGGAAAAGAACTGTCTCTTCTGCTGCTGKATGATATGGATATGCACAAAAGAATTTTTCATGTTTAGAAAGGTTTGGAGATGTGATGCTAAATGGAAAGTAGTAGAGAGGAATCCATACTTTTTTTTCCTCTTCCAGATATATGGCAAAAAATCGTAGATTTTGTTTCCCTTGCTTCTTATTACTTTTTTACTTTGCTTGTAGGTTTTTGTTCTCAAGAAAAGCATTTGATTGTGGCATTATTAATCATAATATATGAGTGTAAAATGCTTAGCTTACATAGCTAGTCAAAATTGCTATCCCATATTGCACTTATCCCTATCTCTTCTTTATTGTTTTTGGAACAGGTGGAGAGCACAGTATATTTCAGCCCTGATTTCATAAATACTGCCCACATTACTGTATTTTGAAGGAGATGAAAACTGAAATAATGACATGCCAATTGTTCAAACACCTGCCATGGTGCTAGCCATTGTTCTGAACCTACACATTACTCCATATTGTAGCTGTACAGATATGTGCAGACTTTAGGAAAAATAAATTGCATGGTCCAGAACAGATTGAAAGACTTTCCAATTGGAAATGGCAAGAATATGTATAATATACTATACTTCCAAAAATTAAAAGGGGCATTCCAACATTCATTGGCCAAATTCTGATGATTCAATTTCAATTTTTAAGTTTTTTTAAATAAGATTGAATTTTGAAAAATAACCACTTTGAACTTAAAAAATAAGACCCTCAATACTGGTAAAAAAGTTTTATTACTTTCAAATATTTTTTTACCATTGTAAGTGAAAATATTTCTACCCAACTGTTTGAAGAGCAAATATGAGCRTACTTTCACTATGGCAGAAAGTTTGAATTTGGGGAGCAGAAGCAGAATTTATAAATTATTATTTGGCCACTTTTTGAGAAGRAATAGATCACATTTCTCCTTTAAACAGAAGAGAAAATTTTGAAATGCATTGATTTGTCAACTATAGGTAGCTACTGAGTTATCAATATACAAGATGCATTACCAGAATTCTCTTACCTGTGAAGGAGAGACTTATTACTGAACATGAGTTGCCTGAAAGGTGGAATGTTAATAATTAAAAAGAAAAGCAGGTTGGTATACAAGCATCAGAGCAAAATGTTTGGTTACTGATTACAAGCACACTTCATCCCTTAGTTCTCCCTGACCATTTTCCAGTGTTTGCTTTGAGAACCTTGGAGTATTTAAAAAAGATACTCACCTGAGTCAGATGGTCTCACTGACACATTCAAGCTAAGGATTCAACTACACACTCAAACTTATGAGGTGCCCATGTACATTTGCTATATATGSTGGCTACTGCTGGCCAGCAGTATAATGGATAACTCTATGTGCCTTCTTTTTGAGATCTCCAATCCACATTCTTGACATGCTTGGAATGAGACTTTTATCCCAAAATTGACTTAAAACTCAACAAGATATCAACTCAGGGACTGATAAAAAGACCCAATAATCATCAATTCAATCACATTAGCCTTTTCATCTTAGGCCAAAATGATAAAAAGTGTTTAATYCAAAAATTGTGCATGTTACCCAAGCTTGAAAAACTAGAAATATATATGAATTTTTACTTTTCTCTTAAATCTTGTTTTCAGATGTCCTAGGGTCAATTAATGAACTAATACTATTATATTTTATAAACCAAGTTTCCTAAAGGAATAATTTTACTTTGATTTTTATCCTAGTTTTATTTTGMATATTGAGAAGCAAATTGTTATTGAAGTCATAGTATAAATAGAATGGAAAAGAAGTCACACAGTTTATGAATCATGCTGTGAGCATATAAAAAATCCATTTGAAATCAAGGAGAAAGAGGAGTGCTTAGTATATTAGAAAATCAGATATAGAAAGTGTAGCATTATATTACATTTTGGGAGAAAAATAGTATTTTGCCATTCAAAACCATCCTGTAAACAAGTTTCAGTGGTCACAACTGAGGGTTGGGGAACATCTAAGTGTTTACTGAATCTGCAGCTGATCAGAATCAAACATTTAAGACATAGTATCAAATGCACTGGGCAGACKCAGTGCATTATTTTCATTTACTTCTCTTTGTTAGAAGTGAAAAACAGATGTCTTGACAGGCCTGATGTGCTARAGAATAGAATAAGGACACTGGCATAAAGCAGCAGGGATTTGCCTGCTTTTTGTACTTTCATGTGAATGTTTCTTAAACTCCTATCTGTTCTTGCAAGCTGCCAGGAAAAATTCCACATATCCATGGTGAAAAAACTCAATACATTCTCTTTAAACATCAACAATCTTCTTTGATTGTAGGATCTAAAATATTCTTTTCTTTCTTTTTTAACTTTTCAGGTCATGATGACACTTCTGGTTAACACTTTACATTTTGATATGATTTTATACTGGAATTTAGCAGAGTTTAAGTGTTCTGCACTTGTCAAAAAAAATCTGCAGCATATATGATTTTTTAAAGAAATGTCCAAATATTGTCAACATCAGCAGGAAAGAGAATTACAATGAAGTATAAAACAAAAGTACAGATTTTTTTGTTACATGTTATCATAATTTACTACAGTATTAAAAATAAAATGACAGTATYTTACTTGAAATGAGGAAACATATGTCTTAATAGGTGATGGACCAAAACAGTAATGATTTTAATCAAAAAAGACACTCAAACAGCAGGATCCCAGACAAATGCATCAGAATCTTTTACTGTGTTACTGGCTAAGCTTTTTTAGGTAGATTATTGTAGTGAGAGCAGATGGTCTCAGTTTATGCCTTTTGTTCTGCACAATTATTGATGTGRATGCTAATATGAGACAATAAGTGGGCTATTTTTTGTTTATAATTGACACTAAATGGGTAATATTGAGGAAGCATTATGACAAACTGACAGATTCAAATCCATGTAGTCCTTACTAAAAATCATACAAGTACAGAATGTTGTAGCCAAATTACGACCATAATTATCCACATACAAGAGAAACAGAACAAAGAATCAGTAGGGGAAAAAAATCTTTAAATGGTATTTATGGAATGCAAAGTACCATACACAATACAATTTCAAAGAGACAGAGGTGGCATTCGAGTATCCATCCATTTTGATATACTCAGAGCTGTATATGCACCCTACCACGGGCAAGTGTCCTTCCCACACAGCTGTTTTGGCTCTCATATTTACWAATACCTGCTGGTGTACACAGGGTMAGTCTCTGGGAGCACCAATTTCCACCCAGAAAGACCAAGTTTTTATCATAGCAGGGCTGCATATTCTTTGTATCTAATAAATTGCAAAATGAAATCTGTCCAGCCTGGATTATCAGCTATGTTATTAACTTCCTTATTTCAGAGTTGTTAATGGTGAGCAAATAGGAATCAGGAAGCCTGAAGATTTTCTGTGCTTATTTGTTTTTTCAGGCCAGTGCTTGTTTGTTTGTATTTATTGTTTTGGGGTTTTTTTTTGTTTTTTTAAGGCAGTGTTTAATCTGTACATCTCTCTTACTAGGAATGAGAGTACATTCCTTAGAGATATAAGGAATACAGTTTTGGAAGGTCTTAGGACCAGGTTTAACTAAAATCTGTCAAAAATGTCATTGGGAAAATGGATCCTGCCTGAGGCATGAGAGATGGACAAGATAGTCTCTAGAGGTTCCTTCTAAGCCCATTTTCTGTGATAATATCATGTGCTAGATTTGGACCAAGAAAAAACCCATCAAATTCAGCTTGGAATTTGAAGGTTTTTAAATCTAACTGAMATACATGACTTACAATACTCTCTAGATCCATACAAGTTTGTGCTAGTTCAAAATTACTGAGCCACAGACATCAAGCAAATGTATACATTTATTTGTAATGTAATGCAACCTAATTTTCTCTTTAATATTAATTTTAAAATAAACTACTTGGACTGGATCTACCCTGATTTTAGCAGCCTAGAATGAATAAAAAAGGGGTCCTTAAGCAAAACTGATGTGAAATCCTGATTGTGTTCATATCAGCAGAGGTTTGTKGTTGCTGATAGATATTTTTCCACAGATGAGTATTCCTACTGACAAAAGAAATTGCACTATTCTGCATTTTATAATACAGATGGGTAATAGAAGTTGTACAAAATTTTAAACTCTACAAATAGGTATTGGGAATTTTTTTTTGCCTTCAGGAAACAACCTCTTAATATGTTTCAAAGTAAAAGAGTCAATRAACTCTCAGAGAAGAAAGTCAGGGGCAATTGGACACCACAAACACACATGAGTGATTCTAGATGTACAAAACCCATTATAATAACAAAAATATTTGGACATGATGTTTCTGTCATTTTGGAAAATCAGTGAACCTGTTTCAGTGTTCTGTATTTTCATTAAGATAGATTATTAAGCTTATTTACTTTAGACAGAAGCTTGTAAAATGTAATTTAAGATTGCATTTGGAAGAAGATTTATAAAAGTGTAAGACACATTATTTAATATCTATATAGAACCTTCTAATTTCAAATATCTTGATCKATTTGTTGAAAGGAAGTAATCGTTACTATAACACCCATTTATGGCAGATAATGTGTAAGCATCACAGAAACACTTTGCAGGCTTCTGATATTCATTCTTTCTGGCAGCTGGACACATTTAGACTTCATATTTTTAAGACAGCTGTATATTTTACTAATTCTGTCATTCTGATATGAAATTATCCTTAGTGATAATGTGCATTTACATTTAAAATCTCATCTTAGGATATTATATACTTCTGTGTTATCCTGAGGGGGTGTAAATAGGCAGGGCTTGGTTGAGTTCACTGGATGTTTGTCAATATGCATCTGTTTGGTAGCTGGTTGCTTATTTTCAAAGTGATATGTAATTTAGGAGGATCAAAATGGGTTTTGTAAATAAATACTATGATATTTGCCTTTTMCTCAGATGACAGCTAAAATATACACCAAACATGAGAATGTTTATTTGTTATGATGAGAAATTATGTACTGGATTCTAGAGAGAATTCAACTGAAATTGAAATGACACTCTTTAGTTCTGCTGCATTCAGTTTCTGAATGATCCATCCCTAAGGTGAAAATTTCCCATCAAGGGAATAGTTATTTGGCTTTTTATTGATTGTGTTGTGACTTACCTTTTCCATATCTGGGTCTATTATTCCTTTGACTCTTCCATGAAATCTACTGGCAGAGAAAGAAGTTGGGAAAAATTCACTGTGTGAATTGTTGGGAATTTTAGTAGGGATCTGTATATTTGTATTTGTATTTGTAATTAGATCTTTATATCTTATTCAATTAAAAATCCCATCCTTTTCATGTAATATTTTCTTATTTTATGGAACCTTTGATTTTTAGAATTTTGAGCATGTAAATATTGGAGATAAATTATTACCCAAATATATTTAATAAATATGATCAAACTTTATTGTAAGTTGCTACTGAACTGTAGATTAGTATCATCCTCTCTGCTGCATGAAAAGAAATGGGGACTTCAGGGCTCACCAGAGAATGTATCTGTCTCAGTCACAATGTACCTGAGGCACCCTTATTCCCTTTCCTTTTAAGGATGATAGTTTGCTACTCTAAACACAAGAAAAGTTATTTTGCAAAACAAGTCAGTCAGTCATTATAGTTTGATTTTCAACAGCTGAAAAAGCTTTACTTTGCTTTAAAAAATTAAGGTTCCTGAATTAGTTTCAGAATTACAAACCTTGCACCTTATTTTTCATTTTGTCTGACAAAAATTGAGAAACAYAAACCAAAAGTTGTCTCTGTGCTAATTTTGAATAACTGAATGARTTATAATATTTATTTTCTTGCGTAGCTCATATTTAGTGATTATAATGTAGTGCAGTTTATCTGAAATAAATGAACTCAAAATACAGTCATAAAATATATTAATTTGCTTTTGAGGGGAACTCTGTTGGATCAAAGTCCAAGATACACTAGAACATGTTCAAAGCGAGATATAGATACTATGAATTCCTTATATATCTATTTGCAACAAATCTTTGTATTTCATCTGGGCACCAACAGGAATAAAAGAAAACCAACAACCCCAGAGAAATAACACTTCTGGTTTATGAAAGCTTTCTAACCAAACATCATCAACCAGSTCCAGATGAGGAACAAAGCATGTTAATGAAATCTATTGCCTTTGTGTCTGTGTTTCAATATCCTGACACCTTATTCAGGTAATGCTATGCTATCAAGGCAAACATCTTACCTGGGAGATGACAACCATCAATCATCTTTTCACAGAGAGCACTGCATGTCTTTTACAGTATTATTCAGACCTAAGTCCGTGTGGAGGAGGAAGGCAGCAGTTACAGCTTCCCCTTACYTTTCTTTGTTACTTCCACTAGAGCTGCAATTTTTCTCCTGTTCCTGTCAGTCATCTTTTTTTTTTAATGCAGCGCATGTTGCAGATGTGTACAGTCCTTGGCACACCTAAAGAAAGGATTGCTAAGGTGGAATGGCAGCAGGCAGACATTTCAGAAAACATCTCAAAAGGCATTTGGGTCTAATGTTGTGGCTGGCATTCCAGTAGATATGTGATTAGCAGCAATAAATTGGTAGTTAAACTCTCTGTTATATTACAAAAGGAAAAACATTGCCAGGATCTGAGATGGCAATTCACAATATCTTCAGGAAACCTGAAGGWTATTAAAGAAAGAGAGCCCCAAATTTTCTAGGCTTGCCCAAAATGCTGAGTTACCAGGATACAGAGATCCAATGTAGGTCTTGCTTTAGGAGCCTGTGGCAACAGTTTCCAGAGGAGACAGGCCAGCCTAGCAGCCTACCACCCACAAAAGAAGATGTCCTGTTTCCTCCATTGAGTCTCTTCCCCTCTGCTGCCAATCAAATACTTCCCTGAGCTGTTTTACACCCATCCAGTCCTCATCTCACCAAACCTGTTACTGAGCCTCAACATAGCAACTCAGGAGAAATAAAGASGACAATTAGGTAATTAATAAATGAATTGCTTTTGGAATGTCATGGAATCATAGAATTGCTAGGGTTGGAAACCTTAAAGATCAGCTAGTTCTAGCCCCCTTGTCATGGGCAGGGAAAACTTCCAATAGACCAGGTTACTCAGAGCCTCATCCAGCCTGGTCTTGAGAATTTCCAGGGAGGGAGAGCTGTGTGGACAGACTGTTCCAGTACTTAAAGTGTAGAATTTCTTCCTAACAGCTAATCTAAACCTACCTTCCAGACTGCCCAGCAGGTGCTGAGGAGGGGCAGTCCCAATGTCCAGAAGGCCTTGTGGAGGGTCAGCATGATGTACATGGGAGCATGGAATGTCAAGTGAGACTGTGCCTTTCTAAGAACTGTGAGASTTCACAGGCTCTGAAAATCTCACTCTAAGTTTCCTCCTCAAATAAGATAGAAGACAGCGAGAAGAAAGAGGGGGACTGGTTCCAGACTTGCAGATAATTTATACAGTTTATATAGCAACAGGATCCACTATCTCACATCAGTTCCTTCAGGCAAGAAAARTCAAGATATTAAAATATAATTAAGTAAATTCTATTAATAACGAATGTACTAATTATTATTTATTAATATTTATAAYCAGACACATAAATACCACACATATAACATTTACATGAGTTAGTATGAGGTAACTAGAGCAAACACGCAGTCCTTGGAGCCTGAAAACTAAATTAAGTGCCTCTATGACTTTTTTGGTTGGTTTAATTTTTCCCCCCCACTTAGTTTACCCATTTGCCCTGCCTCACAGAAACAGTTTGCCACAGACAGAGTGCTAACAACAAGGCCTATACATTGAAAAATATGCTTAATCCAGCTCCAATGGGAGTAAGAGACTGCAATCAGAGACAAATAATAGGTTGTGTTACAATTCTGTCTTTTCTCCCAGGTCAGGTACAAGTCATTGGTGTAGTGCCCAACAGTAGGGGAGCAGCATGGCTGTATCACCTTTTCAGAACAGGATCTGTTGCATCCAGTATTTCACCAAGGTGTCATCACACCTAGAAAAAGCCAGGAATGTTTGTGGCCATGATTTATAGACTTTAAGTGAGTTYATACCTTGAACAATATAAATTATGTTTCCAACTGTCCCTCACTGAGAAAAAAAGTGTTTCATTTGCTAAAAAGTTATTACAACAGAMTGTAGAAAGTATTTCTTAGTACTGGCAGTGAACCTTCTACTTAATTTGATTGTGTAGAAGCAATTTGGCTTTTAGTGTTTTGCTTATATTACCAGCCAAACCAAAATATTTTGAAAATATTTTTGAAAACTTGTCARCTTTGATGCAATATCTGTGCCAGATCTATAGTGAGCTTGGGCAAGTACTAATCAATTASCCTAATTTCTTTTGGATTCCTGGTGTCCTAAAGGTGTTCATATAGTGCCATAGAGAAGAAAAAATAATCATAAGACATAGCACTTGATGAAAATTACAAAAACGTGGAGCTTTCAGRTATTACTTATTAATGTTGTACTATGCCCCATTTTTCTTCCCTATTACTGATCTGTCTTATTTTATTAGCATAAATTAAATAAAATTTGGAATGAACATATTTGCAGTAGTTCTCCAGAGCAAACAATATGAAATCTGCCAATTCATTTTGTAAATAGGCCRTGGTTACATTTTGCTCTTACTCCATATTCATATTCCTTTAAGAGGATTTGCAGATGGCAAACTACATACAGATTGTTGAGAAAACTCTGGAATTGTCATCTGAAAATATTCCCWTAGTCACACATTCTCATTGATACTTCTGCATATTCATAAGCATTTGGGAATTAGCACTGAGCACTTAATGCATCTCATCTACCTCTCCTTCCTCCCACCCCAACCTGCACAGAGACTGGATTGTCATTCATTTCCATTATTACAAGTACTCTTGTGCCTCAAGAATCTGCTTTATYTTCAACAATCATATGTTGCCACGCTAAGTACATTGCACAAATGTTTATGTAGACAACACAAAACCTCCATGAGCATTGTCTTCTTTATGAAAGATGAGATTTTAACAGTTTGAGAGAATTGAATGTGTACATAATTGACACGGCTTGAATGTTTAAGCAGGGTGAATGTCTRTGTTGGAGAGAAAAAACCTTCCTCCTGTAATTGTAATTAGCAATACACTATGGAGAATCAAATTGTTCAAAAAATGAACCAATAGCCTGAGAAGTAGAAAAACTTGGGTGCTTGGGAACCTACTCTGCACTGATATTTTCACAGATGTCAGTGCCCTAGCTCCTCTACTGCTGGTGAGATGCCCATGTTATTGCTATTTCTGGACACTGAATTTCATCACCTTATTTGGTGTGCAAAAAATTATGCACTTATAAAAGAGAGAGAACTACGTTGTGCATTTTCAAACAATTTTTACCTTTGTGTATTGGGGGAAAGGAAAACATGTATCTTCATGACAAAAGTTTCATCACTGGTTKAAAGTGAAATTTATAATGTATGCTTGATGAACCCTTCTCCTTTTGAGATTTTTCTTTCAAAAAACCCAACACAGCTTTAGAGCATTGAGAAGGTGAAAAGATTGTGGCTGACTTTACAAAAAATGTGGTAAATTAAAAATTCATCAACTTTGTAATGTTTTTCTGCCAATGYGTGATTAATCTTGATGTTTCTGTGGAGGTTTGTACCCACTTCCACCTCATGCTTTCCTAGTTTGCATACTATCAAATTCAGATCAAAAACCTTGCTTGTAAATGAGGACTGGAACTGTCAAGCTCTTAAACGTGTGTGAGATTGAATGTAAGTGTCCCTTTGCAGGAGGATTGCTCAAATTTAGAGTTAACTTTTCATGTAAACAATTGCTGGAGGARAGCCCGAAGATTTTGTGCACCAGAYTTTTATTAATTTATTTTGTTCTGCACCAACTTGGTGGGTTGCAGACTATGCTTGTGGACTTCCTGAGCAAGTGTTTATTAAAGAAAACATCAGCACAGCAGAGCATGGATCTGCAAGAGTAACAAACACATTAGCTTATTCAGCATCTTTATCCTCTTATTTAATACATACTTAGGCATCTGAATGAAACATAAGGTTTAAAAATGTCAGTCATGATCATTTATTATAGACCACCAAAAGCCAGCTGCCTAAGAACTTTTCAACAAATTTGTTTCAATATTTTATTGATTTTGCAATAAACATACAGTTGGTGGAACGAATGTAGGCATATTGGAAGATGCATGTCTAACAAATCCTGCAATGTATATGCTGACATACCAGTCAACTTTTAGAAAATCTGCAGTGGGATACAATTTCCTGTCCATAAAGGTTTATCTTGTTTAGGACCAATAAGCAACAATGCAGTACAAATTAATCTGCACTTCTACCATTTCATATGATACTCACTATACAAATAACAGAGGCTAAACTTTGGCCCTTCAGATATTTTACAGATGCTCAGAATAAAGAAAATGGAAGATTGCAGTGGCTGAAATAGGCAATTTATCTATAGCATCTAACTTCAGGCATATACTATCTGAATTAGGAGCCTAGACTATTTAATGACAACTTCAGGGATGTGACTTTGCTCTCATTATCAGACTCAGGTAGCCTGGAGAGCTCCAGGGAGCTCTGATAGCAGAAGGTGCCCCAGCCACTCACTTAAGTGTCTCAATCAGATGGGAATATCTACTGTGTCAACATCATCAGTTGTGATTCAGTAAATTTCCTTTTACTGCTCAGGTGTGTCTCRTGTTGCTATCTGAGCTGGCAAACAGTTCTTTTCAATTGGAACAATTTGAGGCTTCTGAAGCACTACCCTGCAGCAGTGTGCAGCTCTGTACGTGACTCTCCAGGAACCYGGGGCCTCCCTCAACTTATTTGAATCCAGTGTCAGACAAGAAAACACTTGTTAAAAATATGCAGTGTTTTAAATTTTCTTTTATCTTTCTTTGTCTTAGGGATTTCTCCTTGCTCATTCTATTCACTTTTTWAATTCTGATACTTATTTGACACCTATGCTTTTCTGTGCCATTCCTCCTTGAAGCATGTCTACCTAGCCTTTCCAAAAATTACTTCTTCATTTCATTTGACCATAGTAATAAAATATTTTTCCTTTTCCCAGTGTAAGCATACTAATATTTATCTCATGCATTGTTTTTTTATTTATCAGAGCCTCCTGTCCAAACACATTAGTAGAAATTTTTGTAAATTTATWCAGAACATGTTAAGCTTTGCTTGAAAGACATAAGAGTTCAGATAGGAACAAGATAATCAACTATCTGCTGAAAATGGTAAGCTGCTAGTCTCAAAGATTTCATCTGTATTTCTTTAAAATCATTCTCCAAGTTCAAGGCATTTTGGCACAATCAAAGAAAGASAACTAGTAATATTCTACCTTGGAACTGGGTAACAAGTGGAAGCAAAGTGGGACACAGCTGAAGGACCTTAGACAAAGGGAAATTGAGTTGGTCTTTGCTCACATGGCAACATCAGATATCCTTAGGGAAGGATAAGAGCTATTTCATTATAATTACAGGCTGTAACAAGTTCTACATTCATGTAATAATGCATATCTTTAAGAAGAGCATCTCCCATGCTGATCTAAATAATTTAAATCCTCAGGCATCCTTATTMATTTCTTTTATAGATGTATGTTTGTAACAGGTTCTGGAACAAGCATTCTTTGAAAAATGAAATTTCCTCTACAAGTTCCTTTGGAGATACAAGTGAAATTATTTCTCATTTTAATAAGTGTATTTTTTCATAAATATGACAGTCTCTGTCTTCAAATYAGGTTCTCTGCAAAACTGGCAGTTCTAAGATAACCTTCAGGTGGTCACCTGGAGCAGCTGCTTTACAATGGTAAATTATCTAATGCACTCAGGACAATTATATTTTTTCTGCTTCTTTGTATTTTTTGACTAATTRTTGAGTGTTCTGTGCTTAAGCAGGTTAATGCAATATCTTCTACCTGCACAACCTGGGCTAAAATCACATGAGTGAAGATAGGGAGAGATGTTAAGTTATGATACATACTTCTTAAAAAAGGAGAAAATAAAACAAAACAAAAACTTGGACAAGGCTATTTTCTACTTCTCTCTCCAAAGAAATGCGATTTTCAGAAAAATGAACAATTCTTCCTGGAGGGTCTCTGCTCTGTGTCTTTCCTCATGACAGCAGCTGTGTCTTTACTCATTGTAAAGATGAAACTGGTTTTACTGCCATATTGTCCAGGTGGGAGAAATGGATGTCCACATGATTACATGCTCCTCAGCACATCCTTCACCAGAGATGAAGTCAACATCCMGCCCCAGCTATGGTACTCAACAGCTTTGCCAATATCAATCAGTCCTGGTGTTCTGATCTCACTGATGGGATGATTTTTGTCCTACAACCATACAAAGGCCAGAGCAGAAAAAGAAATGCTTCTAGCAACCTTGTAGGAAGTAGGATTTAAAATGTGATTTACAATCACAGGATTTCAGGAAAGGAGAAAGATTTTAAGACCAATAATTCCAGAGAAGAAGTTGTGTAAAAATGGCATAGAGAAAAACACAATCAAGCATTTCAAAGAAATGTCATGATCATAAATGCATATTTACATTAGTAGTAACCTGGTAAAGTGTTTTAATGGGTTAGTATGTCCCCATAGTTTGGGGAGAGTGCTAAGATAAACCCCAAGTTATTAAAAATGAGGAATTATTTTCTGTTTGGGGCTTTTTTTGAGTGATAACACTTTTTTCCAGCATCAACCTATTTAGACACATTCAGACATAAACTAACAGAAAGGAAAAAGCTGTGTACCTATAGCTTCTATCAATTTACAGCCTTTGCTACRTGTTATGTTCCTACCAATATAGAAAAATCAAAGGTCACAAATGCTTTCAGATAGAAGTATGTGGATTTAACATTTTTAACAAGCTAAATTATAGGTATGAAAGCGATTTCTATTCCTATTGATATCTATTATTGTGCTTTCCATTTTCAGTATGTGTTTATAACAGAAATTCACAGTGGAAAAAAAGCAGAAYTTTTYAGTACAAAMYGTATAGGTGCAARCCACTCTGWTCCCTATAATGAARATAAGTACTTTAGCTTGTCAACCTRTAGGCTTTTGACATCATTGCCAGTACATGGAGTATGAATTTCAGTTTCTGTGGGAAGCTGGGCAAAGGTAGAGARATGGAAAGTGCTTTTATCACAAAGAAAGTTCAGATACACTCATTGACAAAGTTTCAGATCACTAAAACTATTCACAATGAGAAGWATTTTATGGCTTTTGTTTGCAGAAATGCATCAGTATCTGTGTGAACAGATTTTTTTCTGCTAAATTTAATAAAATTATACCTTCTTACTTCCTTTCTTTCTCCCACTATATCTCACTGTAGGAAAAATTAAATAATAGTGCCTGTGATCTATTGTGATTGACCTCAAACAATGCTTTTTAGGTATTTACTTGATTGCACCTGAAAATCTTGTCCTCTGGTGGGGTTCAAATAGCTGAAGATGTGCTAATAAGAGAAACTTCTCTTTTTTTTTCCATGACCTAAATATACGTGTATATTTAATAAGAATGGGATTCACAGAAAGATGCCAAAGGCCTGTTAGAGAGTAACTGTGCTGACAAAATGGTGTTATGGTTAGAGAAACACYTTAGCATTTGTTTGGAGTCACCTGGTCCTCCCCAGATGGTGTGTTTTGCTTGGCTCTCCGATCCTTTCTTGTCAGATGAAACTGAACAAGAACATGCTCCTCAGGAAGGCACTGGATGCTCTCCAATTAGAAGTGGTCATTTGCACGGGGGGTTTGGCTGCATGAAATARATGAGCAAGGAATGATGTAAGCTCCTCTACATGGTCTATTTAATTCTGTAGGTCTGTTCCTCTCTGGGTTATCTCTTAATGCAGCCTTAACCTCTGTATTTTACAATCCATGGCTGAAAGGCTGAATCCTTACCACAATTTAGTGTCCACCATACCATAATCCCCAGTCCTTAAGGCTGAGGTTTTTTTGGCAACACATCTGCCATCTGCACATGAGAGTACTGTGAGCAAGAAGCATGTGTAGGAATTGTGCTGCTACAAATATTCAGGGCACATAGCTCTAAAGAAATATGCTTTCCTTTCTTGTTTACTCAAAGATCTGAAAATCCTTGTCCCTGAAGGAAATCTCCTCATACATTCACAGGCAATCTCAGATGATCAGATTTCACTGAATATTGATCTGRTCCCAAATCATTCTGCTTAAAATTTTGTGTGGACATTTATTTCATATAGGAAAAATAAATAGTGAAATTACTATTATATTCTGACTATTTCATACAGGAAACTTGACTGTATGATATTCAGATTTTCTTCCCTGAAATAGCATAAAACAGTGTAAGAACTATTAAAGTATTTGACTTAACATTATAATGAAAATAAACTCTCTTAAGTTCCAGGGAATAGTCATTTCTTGCATTACTTTTTTTTTTTTTAAGTTAGATCTTGGTTTGTTTATCTTTAATTATTGGTGCTATGACCAGAGATCATGAATTATTTCTCTGCAAAACAAAGTAGACCTAAGTGATTTTTCTCCTGACTTAATAAATATACATAAGAATGTGAACTAAAACTTAAAAATCTCCATATGAACATCAGCCACAGATAGCTATTTCTTAYGGGAAATGAGAGCTGGGAGGAGTGCTTCCATGCATGAGTGGTTCTTTGAGGTCCCCTTTAAARTGTTTCTAGTGGACTTTTTTATCTCCCTTCCAAAAATAAAGAAAGAGAACTACCTCAATAATCACTCCTTAGGTACTCACCTGATCTCATAAGTTGGGAAAGGAAGCTTCTGATTGACATAACCTTGCTCACTGAGGAAATGACAATCAAGGTTGCTTGGCTTTTTTCCATGTGCCAACGTAAATACATTATTCAGTTTTGTATGAAATATTTCAATCCATTTACAGAGAAAACAAAGAAACTTCTTTTTTTAAAAAAAAAAAGGAATTAGTTTTTTTAATGCATAAACTCAATGCATTCACCTAACAAATCAAAGGGCCAATTAGAGATTCCTCCATTGTTGTAAACATTATTCAGATTTTCCAAGAAGAAAAGTTCAAGATGTTCAATCAGATATGCTGTCATAAATTACTCTRGATGTCTCATAGTGATGTTCTCTGTCTTCACATGAAGTATTAAAATATATTCTGAAACAGGATYCAGGCAAATGGCATTKCCAAAGACCRTGGGGTAATATATATTTTTATTTTACCCAATGGAYATTATTTCAGTATTTTATAAGCAGTTGAAATCCTCCACATTCAAAGACTACAATCGCAAAGTGTAGCCTTCCTATTCTCATAATAAAATTATTATAATTTATTATAATAAATAATTATATGTTATACCAAATGGGGCAATCATCAACAAGAGGTTGAGACCATTTTCCCTCAGAACAAGTTAATATATTTCAATCAGATTCTTTCTTATCTGTGAGAAATACWGGCTCAAATACAGGACTCTTACCTAGGCAAAAGGTCTAGCCATAGTAAGGGAAAGTAGTCACTCATTTCCTTGTGAACTAGAATCTATAAATTGATTTTAAAACAACACACTACAGATTAAACTTAAGAGGAAGTCACAACGAGCTCTGAACAACTTAAAGGATAAGTAAACAGACAACAGGAAACTAAGAAGAGACTGGAAATTATGCTGGTCACTTCAATGGAAGCAAAAATAAACCATAAACTTTTACTRCAATAATAAAATTTTTAAATTGCTTTCATAACTTCATTCTGCTTTGACTATTATGATTCATCTTGAAATACTTTCCTTTAAGTCTAGTGCATTTTGAAGCACTAAATTCAGGCAGTAAGACCACAGAGCTACCTAGGTACCCATCTCGTTATAAATAAATTTTCACGAAATGTGCTCTCAGATCATTGAGTATGCAGTAAGCCATAATCACACTTCCATACTGTCTTCAACTGTGTCATATATCAATTTTCTTTCTTCTAGTGAAATCTTTCTTATTATATTGAATTACAATGAAGTTTTGGTGAGGGAGATTTTCAGTGTAAGATTTCTGATGAACTACYGTAGTTCCTCAGAAGACAAGGGCTTCTTAGTGGTTAGCTCTTCTAGTAATGCTTTTAAATACGAAGTTCTGTTTCACAGTCACTCTGATTGCAGGGTAAAATGCTTTAGTTTAATTTCTAAATGCCAAATTCCCAAGTGCTTCTGTACAAGAGTTGAACTAATTTTCCTAATTCCCTCAGGAAGGCCATGGTAATTCTACGTTTCCCAGTGTCATGCCCATCCAAAAAAGCAGTACCAGTGTTCTCAGTGTTAATATTTCTAGAAATGCTTAATGGGTTAAGATTACTCTTCACTACAAAARCATCAATAATATCTACCTGATAAAAATATCTTTACTATCTATCATTAACTAAAGCTGTAATCTTTACAGCAGTTAAAATACGCACTTACTAGAATTGTAAATTAAATATGCTGATTCTTGGAAACAGATTTTAAAATKGTAAATCAACAGTTGTTCATAATGTTCTGCTTAATTATAAAGAAATATACTAATATTTAATTTGAAAATATTCACAAATGCAACAAGAAATTTGTGTACACTAGTCTTTTAATAGACTTCAGGGTGCTGATAATATTTTCCAAAAGAATCATTTGGGTTTGTCTTCAAGTGCAAGGCCCAAGCTTCTTGGAAGAACCCTGCTTGTATCTTCAAAATGCCAGTCAAACTTCTGTCTATATTTCTTCCTGTGTAGCTGTGGTCTTTATCTGTGTTTTCTTAAGATAAAGTGACACAGGGCATRGGTAAGAGTGATGTAAGAAGGCCTGACTTCAAACTGTACAGAACTGACATCAGTAGTCTGCAGCAAGCAGACTAAGCATATCATAGTCCTGTGAGTGCCCCTCTGATTGATAGGGTATGTGCTTCTGCTGGAAATGACATTTCCTGGCTTTGGAGCCTKCTTTGATACTACACAATCAGTTTTGGTCCTCTATAAGTAACAGGGCAGAAAGGTGCTCCYGTGATGAAGATTCAATTTTTAAAAATAAGAAAGACTCCAAAAATCTATTGAGATGCCTTTTTCGGTTTTCTATTTTTTTTTTTTTCTCTTTCTTTTTTAAGGTTTTGGGCTTGTATAATTTATAGTTAGAAATGGCTGAGATTTTTAGCTTTTCTTGGTTTTTAAGATTCTTCACTCATGAATGTGCTTTCAGCTGGACTATTTATTAGCAACAGATTTACTAATCTAACCTCATGGCTGTAATCCAGACAGTGTTTCCTTTTCTTTAAACCACCGAGTGTTTAAGGAAAGAAGAGCTGGAGCTGTGTAGTTTCCTGATGTGATGTCATAAAACTTCTTGTATTACATGATTTATAATGTTGCAGACAACTGCTTTTGCTTTACAAAGGTTCATCTTTCTCAGAAAAAATATAGAATACTGCAACCAAAATGACAGACACCTGTGCTTTTTTCAGAATAAGTGAAAGTGATATGCCTACTATGAGCAGCATATAGCACTGAATCAGGGAAAACAGATTACCTCAGAACAATCAGTGTTTATCTGTCAGTCATTGATTGATACAAAACATAYAGTATAAGCAATAATACACTTGTACCTTCAAAGACACCACATGACTGTGATTCAATGGMAGACATATTGTTTTACAGATCTTTCTATATTATTTAACAGAAATTCTTTGTGTATGTAAGAATTTCCCAGCTCATTCGCCCTTCTTAGATTGGTATATTGAGTTTTGCCCCAGGCTTAGATCTTAGGAACTGTCAAGTCCTGTCCAGTTGTGCATAGCATATAGTTTGTGAGCTTTGAAACCTYTGAAATTACAAGTTAATAAAAGTATTGACATAATCTGTACTGGAGCATCTTTAGCATGCTGCTGTACAATAATACTGTTTTCTTCAGAGGGAAAATCAAGATTTGGACACCATTAGAATAACATTTATTTTTTTTTACTGACACGAGGAATTTTATAATTAAAACTGAGAAAATAGGCTTTAGTGACAGTAAATGTGCAAAGAATTCATTAAAATATCACACAAAGCATTTGTTCTCCTGGATTGAAAGTTGAGAGGCAGGGGGCAAGAACAAGTCAAATGGAATGATATGAAGTAGCCTGAGCCTGCCTGTCTTTGTGTTGTCATGGCATTCTAAAGCATTTCTGTATGCTAATTCACTTTTTCCCCCTCAGTTCTGATTTTAGCCACTCACACTTTACAGCTGCATTTGTCTAACTTTTTCTAAATATTTTCCATTTTTAATGTGATGCTTCCTTTTGTGAAGGCTGTCACACAGCTATCATTTGAATACTGTCTAACTTGTAAAGCTGATACAATATCTGATACTGCCCTGATGGCCTGGAAGAGCTGGATGTGTCAAAAGAATAATTTAATTTCCATACCCAGGTACCCTTTAGTCTTTCTGTAAGGATTCCTAAGAGTCTAAATAATTATGGAGAAGTTTATGACATTTGTCCAACTGGATTTTTRCACTCATAATTTTTTTTGTTCATTATTCAACAAGAAGAAATAATAAGAAAAAGCAATTTACCTATTAACTCTATTTTAACTTATAATTTTAGTTAGATGGAAGTCTTTTGAGTGATGCTTAGTTCTGTTTTCCATATTAATTGCTTATTTCATTTTTTTTTTCAATTCTCTTATTTTTAGCCACACACATAGGAAAAAAAAGTGAATGAAAAAACCCTCAATCTACTGTAATTCCTCATGTTGAACATTTCTCAAGGACATTATCCAATTGTAATTCTATGAATGCTGACCCTGCACAGTACTAAGGGTTTTGGACCAAGGAGTACTGTACATTTTCATTCTAACTCAATGCATAATCAGAATGACCAGTGCCCTTATTGTACTTTTTTAACCAAACCATTCTGTGATTTCTGTCAGCAAACAAGAATAACAAATTCTTGTTCTAACAGATGCATTTTAAATTACAATAAAGAAAATCTCTCTTCATGAGAGATTGCAGTGTTTGCTTTTTGCTTCCATCATGCTGTTCTAAAAAGAAAAGCAGATGATTTTTTTAGATGTGGTCTTAGGTAATTGTATGCACAGTTCATGGCAAAATCAACTTGAAACTTCATAACACAACACTTGAAAAAAAAAAAGATTAAGTGATTCCAGTCTACTACTGAATTGCTGGGCAGCAGGACATAACAAAATTAAAGGATGCATAGCACACTTGTAATAAAATAGTGCCATTTTAATTAGGTACAGTTTAATTAAGGATAATATGGTATAAAGACAAATTTTTTAATGAGCTATAGCCMGTTGGAAACTTGCCTTCTAAGTCAATGAAGAGGTGATCTCCAACCTATATAAGGACACTGGCTTAGGATGGAAGGAAATTTTTTTGTACATAACATAAAGAGAAAGCTTTTTTTTCTCAATCTCTTAGCAAAGTAAKCAATGAGTGACCCATCCATATCCCTCTGTACCATCAAAAGCTTTTGGACTACTACTGCTGTTCCAACATACTATATAGAAATTCTTGTGCTTTAGGGCATAAGTCAGTCATTAAGCCTGCAAACACAGCTAGTTTCAACAGTTTTCACAGGACTAGTTTTGACTGAAATAAAAAATTGTTCCGAAATCAACATGTCTAAAGAATCAGGTCAATTAATTGGAATTTTCTTTTGAAAGAAAACTAGAAAGGCATCCAGCGTTTTTGATACAAATTAGTCATACATGCAGAATAATTCTTTTTCCTGCACCCATCTTTCTGTGATTTTTGTGGRTTCAAATTCTCTTTTCATAATTAATTCAAGCCCTTGCCATTGTACTAATGTATTTTGTGTGGGCATAAGCATATTAAAAAGAAAAAATTATTTTACATATGACTATGCTGGAAGTTGCCTATGTTCTCATACAAATCRCTTGCAACTATTTTGAAACGGAAAGCATTGTATCAGGAATATCTTRTCACTGTGTAATCCTGTCTCATTTTAGAAAAGGGAACAGTGACTTTACTTCTCTATTTCCCTGTTTCATATTATGTTAAGTGGGACAAACTAGCAGATTTTTCCATTTGCTTCCACTTCTACTCCAGTTATGGCTGAAGTTGTATTATTACAATAATGTTTAGAATAATTCATTAGTTGGCCAGTTTTCAAAAATGCAGTTTTAAAGACTAGAAATGATTAAATAACAATGGACAGATCTTTCAGGGCAGAGTACTATCCTCCTTTTATCCTTCACATGTTCTCATTCCCCTCATACTGGCACACCTTTCCATCTCTCTTGGCCTGGAAAATGGGGTTGAAGATGTGCTAAGAAGTTGAAGCACTGTGTTGTCCTGGAGTGTTAGTGGCACAAACTTCAGTAGAAAGGTAATGAGTGCAAGGAGAAGAAAAGAGGAAGCACTGTAACACTCTATGTTTTCCTTTTTATTTTTTTTTTTTTTTTTGCAGTTATGATTCAACACATCCAAGCAATGGTTCACTAATTGTATTGGGATTTWTTTTCTAATTAAAAGCTCAAATTTTAATTTGGATTAAGCATAAATAAATTCCTGACTCAATTTATTCTTCAACTAGTATTTTATATGTTTTATTTTTTAATCTCATCTGTTCTCGTCCCTTCTTTTTCTTTGAAAAAAACATCTCTTTTATGTCCCAAATAGGCTCTGCTACAGCTTTTGTCTGTTATCACTTRTGGACAAGAGAGGAAAAACTAAACTGAAGTTAACACTTTAACTTCACTTTAACATTTAAAAAATCTCTGAAACTGAATAAAAGTTTCATGAGTGCTAGAATATAATCTGGCTTTAAACTTCAGTCATTGCTATAGGCATTAACATAATTTCTAAATCAACTGAATAAAAGTAAGAAAAAATGTAATAAAACCTTAGTTCAAGTTTAGATATCTTGTCAAGAAGCACATCCAATATGTCTTCTTTTTCTGTAAATAGGAGKTGGTTGTGGTGAAGCTCCTTTWTACMTGCTGCCAGCAACATTTTACAAAAYTGTAARCACCCTGTGTGYACTATTTGTTGTGAATCACAGTCAGCCTGTGTCTTGTTTACTAAAGCAACCAGTTTTACAAAATGGGAAGAAATACTTTTGCTTGGTCAGCTCTCACAGTCAGTTTTTTGACATSATCTTGTAAAAGGGCACAGGAAAAGTAGAGTTTTAACATGTAAAGAAGTTAGAGAACACTATCTAAGGGTTTTTTCCTTCTTTTTTGGTAAAAAAACCAAAATGCTTTTGAGTAWAAAGGAAGATTTAAGAAAAAATGGACTCATGATTTTCTTGAGAGACCAGTAAGTCTCTTGAACCAGATGTCTTTTACAGAGAGCAGTAACTTTTCCCCTTCTCTCGTGAAACATCAGGCTTTGCAATCCTTTGAATTAAAAACCAAACAATATCAATATTGTTACTTTCCGAGTATCCAAAACTATGTGACTACTGAACAAACTGYAATTATCTGCAGTTTTGTTGTGTTTCCACAGAGAATTTTTTATGCATTTGCCCAAAGAAATTGGTTAACTCGAACATTGTTTCCAAGGAGTGAGTGGATATAAAGGAATGAATGGTTTTGTTCACAGTGTTAATGCCAAACATCATGTCCATTAATAGAACACTGGATAATATGCCAGGAACCTTCCAGCCATGCTTTCACACGAAGCCAGCCCTTCTCAMAGGAAAACAGCAGTGTTTTCTGAGACCTGTCCAGGAGCAAGAGCTTTTTCACAAGGATCAGAGGGATGGTGACATGTACACTGGTCTTCTGCTTAAAGGAATTATTCCTGACATCACTACTAATTAATGGTATTCATATGTTAAATACAGTAGCTCAAGAGGTAAGTTTGCATTTTCTAATAAAGTCAGGGGTATGCTTGATGAGTTCTTTAGCTGCAGATTTACGTAGCTTACTGTCAGTGGGAGGAAAAAACACTAAAGCCTTCACTAATCCTATTTCTTTATCTGCAGTAAGTTGTATGCTGTGACCATTTAATTTTATTATTGCTAACTGCACTAAGCCATTGATTAATGCTATTATAAGCTGACTTTACACTGATTTAATTAAAAGTCTATGTCATGGTTTAACTACTGSCACCAGCACACAGCCACTTGCACACTCCCTCACCTGTGGGTCTGGGGAGAGAATTAGAAGACTAAAGCTGAAGAACTCATGGGCTGGGATAAAGACAATTGAATAGRGGAAAAAAAGCCACACACACAAGCAAAGCAAACAAGGAATGAATTCACTGCTTCCCATGGGCAGGCAGGTGTTCAGCCATCYCCAGGAGAGCAGGGCCCCATCACATGCAAGAGTGACTTGGGAAGACAAACAACATCATTCCAAATGTCCCCCACTACCTCCTTCTCCCTCARATTTATACACTGAGCATGATGCCATATGGTCTGGAGTATCCCTTTGGTCAGTTTGAGTCACCTGTTCCACCTGTGTCTCCTCCCAACACCCCAGAACCACTAGTCTGCTACCCAGCATGGAAGCATGAGAAGCAGAAAAGGCCTTGGCTCTKTGTAAGCCCTGCTTGGAAGTAACARAAAAATCTCTWTGTTATCAACCTTGTGTTTAGCATAAATCTAAAACACAGTCACATACCAGCCACCATGCAGAAAATTAACTCTAGCTCTGCCACAACCATCACAGTGTCTTAMTCATACTTCAGCATTTTCTCTGGCCCTTTATGGTTTGAAAAGCACTGGTTGGGATTCCTAAGTAAGAGCTCAGTTCTGAAGTTACTTAGAGAACATTAACTGAGATTTTGCAGTCTCATTATCAAAGCTACCTGAACATTYSGATCCCATTATTTCTTTATATGGTRCATTCATAGTAACACAAAACATAGTCTGGGGAAAGTGRTACACTACCCAAGGAGCTGTCATGCAATAAAAGGGCATTTGTAAAAATTCACCCTCATATCTCTACAAATTCCGTGTTCAAAATCTATGTTGTATTTACATGATAGGCTCAGTTGGGCTATCTGTTCCAGGTGTCACTCAATTTTGTCTGMAGAAGAGCTTTAGACACGTATGATTCCTTCTTCCACTCATCTTTCTGCCTCTGCTTGTCAAGAAAGTATAAGGCAGACTTTTGCCTAGATGGGAGGAGTGATGTGACCTGGTTGKGTCATCAATCAGATCATGCTAGGGATTAGGAATTTGAGAATCACTGAAGACCATCTCATTTCATAGTTCAGTTTTAGTCTCAGGCTCTAAGTACATAAACCTGTTTTACATTTTCTATTTGATTCATCTTTTAAATACCAGTASAGCTGCACCATGCAGAGAAGCAAGCAAAAGTTCTAGATTGGGTTTTGAAAGAACTATAATTTATGTTATAATTGAATTGCCTTGTAGTAATTAGCAGGGACTATCAGTGGCAGTGTTAGCTTGRGTGAAATGACATGCTGATTCAGATGTATTGCCTTTGAACTCTGCCCTTTTGGGAAATCTGGTGCAGTTATAGTACAGACTCTGGAAACTGTAGCATATATGTTTTCCTCTATTTTACTTTGATAGGCAGTGCAGCCCAATATTTTATCTGTTTATTCTTTTTGCTCTAGGCTCTTGTCATGACAGCRTTATTTATGTGTTGCTAGGACACTGACATGTTGGAAAATAGGGAGAAAAGTCACAGCTGTGTCCTCCTTATGCCAAGACCTTAAAGGCAGAATCTGAGTTGCTAGACAGAGATATATTTACTAAATTGGGACCAAGAGGATATGTTCAAGATGTCCTGAAATAGAAAYTTCAACACCTTGGAAAGCCAAGCAGGTTTTCAAATGTAAATGTCCTCAGTCGGCAGAAAATTTACAGGAAGCAAAGAGGGCAGAAGTGTCTGAACATTGTTAGGGGGTATTCTGTTTGCAAATGGAATGAAAAAAAGCACCATTCAAGTGCAAAAAGTGAGACAAATCATCTTGCTCAGAATAAAAAGTAGATTGCATTTGAAACTGTTACAGGACACTCAACACCACAGAAAAGTTGACAGGTTAAATTAGAGTGCCTTCTTAAAAAAATTTATTTTATTAACTCCTCAGTCATTAAAACTCTTCCCTTATTGGTGCACCAGTCTTGGACTAACAGTCTTGTGAATACTTTGCTCTCTATCCCATAGGAGGTTTTACACAAAAATAGAACTGGGTTTGTTTGCTGCCAAATTTGATTCAAGCATCTGCTCGCAGGTATAGGAGAGAGGTGTGTGAACAAATATACAAACAAGGTGATTAGAAAGCAAAGACACGTAAGTTGCAGCATGCCTGTAGATGAGAGATGATTTATAGARCAGCAATGGGGATAAAAGCACACATATGCACACAAGCATCAAATGTGACATGGAAAGTCAAATCATGTCTCAAAGTCCTGCTAGTATCAAACCCTGCTAGTTGATTTGTTAGTGGTTGGTATTGTAAGAGCTTTTGAAGGGATGAAGAAMAATTGTGATTCTAAAATTAATGGTGGGAAGCCTGGGAAAATTAATCTAACAGAGAAAGGAGCAGGATGTGTGATTTCCTAATAGTTTATTATTAAAGCAAAGAATTAAAAAAAACCCAAGGGCCACTAGAGATTAAAGACATTTTTATCTAAAATGTCACTAAACTGAAATCAGCAGCAGATACAGAATACTTTAAATGCAAATAAATACATTCATAATTTTTTTTAAAATTCCTAACAGAAAATCAGAGACATATTCCAATTAAATTTTCATAAAAGTACATTGCATGAACTGTAAGTAGTCTAATATACACAAAACATGATCTTTAAAAGAAAAGCAATGAAGTTGCCAAATAAATCAATGAATTTCTTAAATAAACTGTATTGCAGATTTGTAGAATGTGATAATTCAATGTATTTMATCAGTTAACAAAAACACCTAAGAGCTGAAAAACAATTCATTCTGTGCAAAATGCAGTATAGCCCCCAAAAATGCATTAGCCTATTTTTTTTTTTTCAGTGCATCTTTGCATTTGCTTGGTATCTGGAATGAAATTGTTTATACCACTGTAAAAACAGGGAAAAAAAGTCCTGAAATAAACAAAAGCCTTATTTATCTATTCTGATGGGATTTGAAACATATATACTTAAAATGTCTGGTTTGTACTCTGGGTGTATCCAATTTGCAACAACTCTTTCATGCAAAGAGGAAATTAAAGAGCAGATTGCTAAATGGAATATAAACATGAYTTCACTCAGGCTTGCTAATACATCAGGATAAAAGCCGACACTCTCCCTTATTTAAAATTATTCTAAACAGTGCATGTCAAATATTTTAGACATTATGGAAAATGGCTGTCACATAAAATGTAAAAGGGCTCCACATATATTCGGCATGGCTTTACTGTCTAAATGTGTGAATCTCTACACTGACACAAAATTGCTACCCTGTCAGCATGTAAAAGGATGGATCATTTAATCTCTTTAGTGATGAAGTTTCAAATCCACAAAGCACAAGCTATCAGTCCTTTGAGATGATTATGATGCCTCGAACCTGACAGCTTGTGATGACAGCTTTCACAAATTCTGGAAATCAAATTGTTCCTGCATCTAACAGAAGAAGGCAGGTGTGTACATAACAGAAATGGATGAGGTTAAACATCGGGATAGTGTGATCTTTATGTTCAGTGTAATTGTTAAAAGTTATACCAGGGAAAATTATAGATTTTGGGTTTGAACCTCTTCATGATATACACAGATGAGGGCACCAATAACCCATATGGGTAAAAGGTTTGCCAGGAAAGGAATATCAAGATAAACAGATGGCTGTACCATTGCCATATGGCTCCTCGGAAATTGGATGACGCTATGGCTTTTTGCCACAAGATTGATCTAGTGTTATTTCTGTGCCAATATTTTAAGCAATGCAAGGAAAGAATACATAACTATCTGCAATTAGCTGTGTTATGTAAATATATAAAAAACCTAACTGGTTTATGGGAAATTTTGTAGACTGATATGTTTCTGMAATACAGATAGCAATTCACTGGAAAGTTATTTGCTTCAGCTCTTAATTTTTCATACTTTTTACTCAGAAAAAAATGTGTTAAATAAACTCAGTTGCTGTGCTGATGAGGCTTAATTTCACAGTTTATCTCTCTGTACAGAACAAAGAAATTGTCTCTTACACACAGTGTTAGCAGTGCTAAAAAAGCAAAGGAAAGCAGAAGGAAACTACAGACCGCTTAAAATAAGGTCAGTAATTCCAAATCTCAGCTCAGCTGGACAGCTGCATATATAACCAAATTATTYAGATATGACCTTGTACCCAAGGTCAAAGGTTGGGTGTTATCAGAGAAYGAGTACTTGGTAGGACTTTCTGATTGTTCAAACACTAGCTGGCATATCAGGTGTAGTGCTGCATTTTCATGCATGCTGCAGTCAACCAGGATTTTGCATTGGCCCTTAGTTTTGATTTATACTGGTATTCTTTTAAAAAATAAAAAGAGGTATAGCATGAGGTATGCAGAAGAGTACAACAGAGAGAGGGTATTTCCACTTCATGGAATGGTAACTTGGCTTCTGATGTTATAATAGCAATATAGGGCTTTCAAAAAGAAATTTACGGAACAATTAGTAAGTAGAGGTATTGCATTATTTGTATACTTAAATCCCAAGCACAAAGCTTATATTTTTATTAATAAATTATACTCTGGGCATATCAGGGGGAAAGCTTCACTTGTGAGAACTCTACTGTCTCTTAGAAAACTGCATTAAAGAGTACCTAATATTCAAAATCATCSGCATGTCTTTGGGGCACACAACCAAGGAAGAAGATACAAAATCCAAGATTATGAAAAAAAAATTCCAACAAAATAACCCCCAAAAAACAACAACAACAACAAATATCATTGTTCAGTGATATTTCCTCCAGCATTTCAGTTAGGAGTTATTCCTGCCAAGCATTTAGAAACTTTTTGAGTATTYCTTTAGCTAAAATTAACACTCAGCCTGATTCTCTATTATTTCAAATCCTTGCTTGTAAACCATAAACATAAAATTATAGAGCAGTAGAAATAACCAGAAGATATATTTCACAATTGTCTTGTGGAATTCTAGCCATGGTGGGGTTTTTTTTGTGTAAGGAAATGAATGGACAGTAGCTGGGGAAAAACAAATGAAAACCCCAAAACACTAGGAAGTGGAAATATATTAGAAAAGTATATTGTTGACCTTAAAAGGTAGCTAGCAACTTGACACAACTGCTGTTACTCTGAGCAAGCTATACTGACACAAGTTGCCCTCACAGAAGCTTTGGAGAACCCCTTCAGAGAGTTCCTTTTAGAAACCCTTGAGGTTTTCAGAGGATCTATGCACACTTCGAAGTTTTGATCACTTGAGCTTCTCAGTGGCCACACAACTGCATAGCCTGCAGTACAAGTTTTTTTTTTTTTTTTGACTCTTATTTCCCTGAAGTATTGTAGGCTTCAGGGGAAATTTCAGCCATAGCTTTGAAGCACAGAGAGAGTTGAGCAACTGTAGAAAGCTCTGTGGGTTTTTTTGCACTCAGTAAAATGTTTTTTCATACACTTGCATTCTTTTCTTTAACACGTCTCACATCCCTACCCACATTTTGTTAGAAAATAGGTTCTACTGCAGAATATTCAGGAGTAAAACCAAGGCATATTGATATTTCAATTTTTTTACTGAGATATCAAGGCTTTTGACAGACAAATAGTAAGTTGACCACATCTTTTGGCATAAATTGAYAAAAGGTCTTCAAAACCAGCTTGCTCTCCCACCTAATTATTGTTACTGTGAGTCACTGTTAAATTCCATTGGTATAATACTATATTCAGCTATATTCAGCAGATTTGTTCCACTAGGTTGGCTCAACAACAGCTCTTGGTCACAGTCTTTTAACACCTTATTCAAGGGAGGAGAAGTAGGAGGGAAAGGAAAGAAGGCAGAAAATGAGAAGAGGATTGAGAAAAGGAGTAAACTTGTAGGGAACCTAACTTAGTTGATTATTGTGGCTTGTCTATTCAGTACAATGAGAACAGTGTGCTCTTAAAGGAAAAAACCTTAGGCATAATAAAAGCCATCTTTTAAAAACAAGATGCCACATTTAGTGGCATAGACACTGTAAGACATAGACATCTGTAAGAATCTAATTTTAAATTTTCACCAGATTTCTTTCCACTTTGAACATGGGAGGCAAAAAAAGAATCCGTCATCAAAACAGTATGTTTACTTAATGGGAATACAACCTCCCTTTTCCCTACACATTTTCTTTCAAAATGGTTTTGTTCAAATGACAGACCCTTGAGATGTTTTCTTTTAGTGAACTATCAATGCCCCACTTTTAGCTAGAAAGGTTTTCACGAGTGTTATTGGTATATCTGTGAGCCATTAATTCTGTGGTGCTGTAGCCTGAAAGCTGTATTTTGGCTGCTCGAAATTCAGATGTTTACGACTTAATCAGAAAATCAGCTCTAGGATGACCTTACCTAGACAGAAGACYGAGTACTGCTTGGATCCCCTATTTGCAGCAATGATTAGACCGGACAAGAGAATAGGTATTAATAGCAATCTTAGGGAATAAAGAGATATTTTTCTGGGAATACGTAAATTGAGTTATTTATCATAGCAAAATGAAGGCCAGAAGGAAAATTACTTCCTATAGCTATACTGGAAGGAAAATAAGGGAAAACCTCTTTTACTAAAGGACARTGTTAGCACAATAATTGGTTATAACCTGACTGTTGAATGCTTTCTGTCTGGCAGTRAGAACCTTTGAGCCTTAAAATAGATTGCATAAGGTGCTAAGGGAAACTTTTTACTGCAAGCTTTAAAGAGCAGGATAGACAAAGTTTTGAGCAGTGTGATCCAGACAATATGGRTAAAGACTAGATAACTGGACAATCTCTGAAACTTCCTTCCAGGTTTATTTCTGTGATATGATTTCATACAAGAACAGAAGATTGGACCAAATTTGGTGATCAGACTATTGCTTCCTGCACTTTTATTGTTAAGACAAATAACAATCTCCAAGTTACTTTTTAACTGTCAGATGACTATATCTTCTGGCAAAACCTTTAGCTCTGCTACCAGAATGGATATTTTTAGGACACTTTTCAGAAAGTTTTCAAGTCTCAAAAGGAATCTTTCATAGCAACTGGAAGAAAGGGGAAACTTTTAAAGATGTGTTTCAGGGGGTAAGTTGCATAAAAAACCAAACAACCAACCAAYCAAATAAACAAATCCCTAATCATGTGAAAGCTTGAAAAAGACAAAAAGGAGCTTCAGAAARCTTTGTCCATTCCCAGACAAGAGTCTTTTCACACATCACATGAGGATATTTTAGGACTAAAACCTAATTCTGGGATAATTTTTCTTGGGCATCTATTTAATGCAATATTTATCTGCTTTAATTTCTAGTTGCTATKGTATACACTATTAAAATATAGTCTGTGAATTGTTTTGTTATAGGTTTTTTATATTACCTTACCTTTTATTTATGTCCTGGTAGCGCCACAGATCTAATCTGACAATACATAGTTATAGGCAAAACAATAAATTCAAAGAGTGTGGGTAGTAGAGTTAAGTACTATCTATAGTGCAGTTAGCAACTATAACCATGACTATTTCCTTCAAATCAGGACTTACTTAGAAAATTATGGACAGCAATTATTATACTTTTCAGTTTGTGCATCTRCAGCATTTGTTGTGTGGGAACTTCATACCCTTGGCTGACTTTGTGTGCATGACTTCAGGATTCTGATTGCTACACTCATGGCTAACCCCCTAAAGCCAGTATCCCCTAAAGTTGAATTTTGCTTTATATGAGGAGCTAATAATTACTGTTTTATAATATTCAAGATCACTTGAATTTTGAGATTATTATCAGCACTCCTCATGTAGAATGAAGGTACTATAGGGATTGAAAATGGTCTGTGGGATGTTTTCTTTTCAATTTCTTCACTTCTTTGGAACAGGGACTTACCCCCTGGGACTGAACCTAGGGAAAATGCCTGTAATGTCCTAGCAGTGCATAACAAGCTGTGGATAAATGAAATCCTCAACTGTAGCAGCTCTCAGCTATATCCAGAGGCAGCATGAGGATTCTTGAGAGGTAGAAAGCTTTGCTACAGATGCCTAAGGACAGAGTGTTAGGATACCTAGGCTTTTCAAAGACAGTATGCAGTATCAGAAATTRGCTTTTCGTTTGGTTTTCAACTTAGGCTATAAAATTTTCTCAGTGTTTAAAGGAAGCTTATTTTCATACATTTGATGGTTTTGTGCTTTTTTTAACTTCTAAGAAATGTCTAAAATTAGTTAAGCATCTGTTTTTTTCTTTGTTTGAAGCAACTTTCACTTTTAAACAGCTGTTTAGCCTATGATAATAGTCCTCCTCCTGGGAAAGCAGTTCATCTCTGTYGCCAGATTCCATTACCTTAGGATGGGTTGTTTTAAATTACTGAATGGATAAGTTCTGTTTCTACATATTTATGCCTGTGTCACTGTTTCTTAATCTCTGGCATATTGKCACAATTCTTGTTGTGTTTATTAAGCCATTAAGCACTTGTTAGAGCTTTGCCACTGATTGACCTTTTTCWTGGGGAAATGTAAGATATGAGATATGAATGGAATGGTGAAGTTCATTCAGCTTTCTTTTCTTTTTCCCATTTGCCTGTGTATACACCTTCCTCATTGTTTCAGTTCTTGTGTCCTTCTAGAAAGACCATAGAGTATTATCACATGCAAGAGAATGTAGAAGGCTAGTTTTCCTCAGCTTTTRCAAGAGAATGTGATGAAGAGGCTCTCAAAACCTCATGAGTCAAACAAGAAGTTCTCCAGAGCTTGAGAGAAAACACTGTAATGAAGGAAGCAGAAATTACTGGGTTTGCAATGCTCTCACTGCTTTTGTTTTCCTCAGGTTTTTGTTTTGGTGAAAATGATAAGGTTTTTTATAGGCAGCTTTAACATTTCTTCATGAGAACAAATCACTCAAGATAACCTTTATGTTCTGCTTTATTACTACCCTGTAATAATGTAGTCAGTCCATGGGTCCTGGAAAGATGTTTTGTCTCTCACTATTTCAGGAAAATGTTATTTATAATGACAAATGTTTTAACTCAGCTATTSAGGAAGATGCCAAAACCTTCCTTCTACTGCAAAACAGCAAATAGCTGGGGTACTGTCTAGTAAAATTGTACTTGAAAAGCTGAAGTGGTTCCTTTCACAGGGAAGGAAGGTAGGTATCTTGCAACTCTTATGAACAAATATTGTTATACCAGTTCCTGGCCTTCTCCCAGATAATTTCATCCACTGAAGTCAATTCATATTTACAACAACACAGGAAACAGAAATAGAGCTTTTAAACTCCTAGTCAGTACCCATTGTGTCCTTTAAAGTTACAGAGGTACAACCTGACACAGCTTTTTCTGCCACTACTTAGGCATCATCCATAATGGTTCATCTGTCTGGTTACYAGGTACTTTGTCTTAAATTGTTACGCTGTGCTTGTTGCTCCATCACATTTCCTGTTCAGTTCAAAAGGTCTGCTTATTATATGAACTCACATATTCCACATATGTATGATACTTAGGGAACAATTGTTATAATAAAAAGAGTAATTTTGGCTTATCATGTTATTTTACAAAGTGGGAGGAGTGTATTATTCAGTGACCAGACTTTCAGCTTGCAAGAGATTGTGTCATTGTGCTAGCTATATTTTAAATATAAAAGACTGCCTGTCTTGCAGACATTAGAAAAGTAACTGCTGTTTTGTATTCAAAAGTTGCATTTAAGAGTTTTGAATTCCTTTTCAAATATTGYATGTTCACTGAATTTGCTTCCACAGATAAATGCCATGTATTATCTTAAATAACCTCAAATAAATTATTAAGATGAAGAGGGATGCTTGGTTTTTGTTTTTTTTTGTTTGTTTGTTTTTTTGGTTTTTTTTTTTGGCATGTAAAAACAACTCTTTATACTGTATTATTTTAGGTATTCATATATTGGTTGTTAAAGACATTTTGGAATGTAGAGATGCATTTTCTCCTGTGAAATGTAATAAACTGTGGACTGGAAATATATGAAACCTGAGCTTTTTAATTATTTTCCCAAAGAAGAATAAGCATAATGTCACATGGGTTTGCTGAATCTGCAGTGAGCTCCCCACAGCTGGAAAACTGCAACAGCAATTCTTGYAGCCAGCTGAGGTTTGACTCACTTGTTTCACCTGGGATGTATGGAGGRATGTCCTTATTTTTCATGAACACACACTAGTAACAATGTTTGTGGCACTAAAATACAAAATTACTTTCGATTTTTGATTATTTCCCCTTGGAAAAAGAACTTTCTTCCTGTAAAATCTGGCAAAATTTAAGACAGAGACTCCAAAAGGTTCAAAAAGAGAGCTGAAAAAAAAATGAGGGGTTTTCTCATTTTTGAATGATACAAAGAACCTTGCTCTGYGATTACCTGTGGGAACATGTTATTGGCTTTTCTTGCCACAGTCACAGGTTTATCCCATAGTCTTATTTTGGGACCTTAATGWAGGCAGAGGCTTGATGCCAAAACTTCTGGTTCCTGTAGTTATTCATGTTTCCTCTTGGGTGAATTGGGATCTCACCTGACCTATCATTTTCCCTCTCTGTCTCGCAGGATGGAGGAAACATTCCAGGAAATGCATTATTTTCTGGACTGCCTAAATTTCTATCTGGCCTATCTTTAAGAAAAAAAAAAAAATGTGTTCTTGCTGTAGAGTTAAAGAGGTCCCTTATACAATTCACTCGGGATAAGAGGAAACCTAAGGTTAACCACATTTGTTAAAGTATGGAATTTAGCATAGGAGATAGGTCCCTGAAATATTTTATACTAGACTTCATTCACATACAATTTTTTCTTATGAAATTGCATTCTTTTAAATACATCATAGCAATTTGCCCCAAAAAAATTAGAAAAAAACGTGGTGCTAGATTCTGCATGGAGTTGCTTCAACTGTTAATTTGTACATGCTCTTTTTGAAGCATTCTTGTGTGATGTTCCTATTTTGAAGAGAGTCACATAAAATCWCTGCAATCTACCTTCACCAGACTAGAATATTTTGCTACAGATAAACAAAATATTAAAAGCCACAGTCTACTTGAAAGCAGCTGATACATGGGAACCAAGACATAATTTTTTATTATGAAGGCTTTATTCTCTGTAAATGTCAAGAAATGCTGTGAGAGTAAGGGAATTTTTCARCCACATTGCAGATTTTCTCACAATTGCTGCTTGCTTTTCAAGACAAGTTTGTTTGCATCTCACAATTAGCACTTTTTCTCTTCATTAAAAAAAAAATCCCAGATGCTTCTGAAACTAAAATATGCAATCAATTTAATTCTCATGGGAAAGAATAAAATCTTTTTTTTTTTCCTCAGGTATCTTTCAATGTTAGTCACAAGTATTTAATGACACAATGGTGACTGAAAGATAGAGTTTGGACTGTTGTGGCTTGTCCAAGAAGAGTGTTTTATGGTTTTATGTAATAAATRGTCTCCTTCCACTACTGAGATGCTTGTCACTCAGGGAAAGGAAACTCTGAAAGTCAATCTTTTTTTTTTACCATTTATCTTCTAGTKGAAAAAGGCTGATATCCATAAAAGCATCATTTCAGGTAGACCTGGAGACTGGAAAAGATAATCGAATTTGCATACTTGAGGTAAGCATGGTAGAAAAGCCTTCTTTTTTGCATTTTCTTCTTTAGGAACAAGATAGATTGCGTATAAAACCTGGTGTGCAGCTTGGTCCTCATTGCTCACTTTTGTTTAGGCATCCCTGACAGAAMTATATGGAACCTATACAGTACAAAACAAGTATTTATTAGTAAAYCATGTCAAAATTTAGGACCAATATTCTAAAAATAAAAGCATGAATGTGCTCCCTACTTGCTCAACAGGCACCAGACAAACCTGGGCAAATGGCTGCTGGTCAATTCCAGCTGCATCATCTMTACATTGCTAGGTCTTGTGACAAAAGCTCACCTGCCTCCTGACAAAGGAGAACACAGAGATAACATCTGGGATAAGGAGGTCCAAACAAACCCTCACCTTCCTCCCAAGCCCATCACAGGAGTCATCAGTCCATCAAAGGCTCATCTTCACAAGTGCAGAGATGCACAGGGGCACAAAGTCATTCAGCCAAGCAAATTAAGGACTTGGTACAAGTGTTGGCTGTCCAGGCCCCTCCATGGCTGTCTCAAAAAAGGCTGTCCTACAGCCCACTGTGAAGCACATCAGAGTGAGCCAATGCAGGAACACCTTTTGTTATGAGGGGGGTCAGTGCTTAAGGCTGTGAACCACATTATGGGATGCAGAGGAAATGTATTCCAGGATTTCACAAGAATTCTTACAGCTRTATTTAGGGGAAGGATCTGAGYGGTTTGGGAAGGAATAAGTGTAGGACAGCAGAGAAACAAGGGAATTAAGAAGACTTGGTCATGTGTTACTTTCTGGTTGATTGGTTGGTTAGCTGTCTGTTCCCCAAGCATTGTCAGTACAGTTTGTCTTTTATATTAAATTTCTAACTCCTTCCCATTGGCAGGATCACAGGASTAACTGGCTACCAGGGGGACCAGTGTAGTTGAGGACAGCTGCTGGTGACTGTGGCACCATGAGGTCTGGGTGTCTCCAGAGATTAAACCCCCAGAGCWTATGCATGTCTAAGGGGAAGAGCACAGAGGTGATGTCTCCTGGGGGCCAAACATGGCAGGGGGGCTGTGTGTGTGTGAGCAGAATCATCAGTGCCAGGAGCCAGAGTGGTCTTACAGCCTCCAAGGCTTGTATGTCCAGCTGACAGTAACTGGTAACAAGTGGCCCTATCCACCAAAATACATCTTTCTCTAACACCAACTGGTCCTCAAAACGTGTTGATTTTTTATTTCAGTAACTGTCTTCCAAAACTGATCGTAGGTTTTGGATGCTATAGGTTTTCATGTTTTTCCAAATGCTTTGAATTACTATTGGCAATTTCAAAAACTAAGTTYCATTTTTATTTTCACTTCTCTTGTCTTACATGGCTTTGACTTGTGCATTTGCACTGTTCTGTARCAGTTTTTGTTCATTAGAGCTGATTTAAAAGTCATGTTGTTGTGCTTCACAAAGCACAAACTAGCACACAGCTGAACCTGTAAGCCATGAGTTCCATATCTGGATTCTTTCTACATCAATTTCACTGCTTTTTTTTCCTTGATTTTACTCCATGCTCTTTTAGGCAATSATGTATTTATGTATTTTCCATCTCTTATCTTTTAAAATACCTATACCCATTTATTTGGCTTTAGCTTCCACCATGTCACTAATATAGTAATTCCCTAGGTATTAGAGTTTACACAGAGGTACAATATTTTCCTTATAGGTAAKGTAAAACCACTTCACTTTTCATGTGACAATTAGGGCTGCACAAGTGTTGAAATATATGTTGGGGGATGCATATATTYGCTATTTAAAAAACAGAGAGGAAAGAGAGAGGTAAAACTGCTTATAAAAACCAAAACAAAACACTTCTATAGAGAGGAACTCTAAAAGCAGCACAAACAGTTTGAGCATTAGTGATTAGATAGTACTTTCAAGCCTATTTGTTTTGAAAAATCTGTCCTTCCTACACAGTACCCTTCAGGATGCAATGTAAATTGAACTGCGGGGCACTCTATAGCAAATCTACAGTCATTATCTCTTAGTTGATTCTGTCTTGTGCCTCATAACTTTTCAGAGGTACATATGAAGCTCCTCTCATAAAAGCTATTACTTTGTCTCCATGATACCTGTTGATAKAAGATGATGAAATAAAGATGATTACTCTTCCCAGCAGGCACCTGCTTTGACCTTGTTGTGTGTAGTTTATCACAAACATTGCTGTGTGGTATTTCAAGTTGWAAATTAGGCAGATGCAAGAACATAACATATGCCACTGGGCCATTTTATGTCTTCTGGCAGTACACATGAGAAGTTTATAATGCCACAAAAGCAACATTATACAGATGATACAGCAAATTTAAACTAAGCTCACTGCTAAAATTGGTCCACATGAAAATGGGACCTAACTACTTACTTTCTTACTTTGAGAGCAGAAATTTTGCAGACACTACAGTGAAAAGATCTGTAGAATAGAAAATAGAAAAAATTAAGGATATATTTTTTGCATGAATCCAAATGGCTAAGATACATTTGTCAACAGCAATGTACACTTATAGTTAATATTATTTTCTAAAGATACATTTATATAATTTGAGGTGAAACAAACAATTTTGAGTGAAAAATGTTAACATCATCAAATACAGAATTTTTCCCTTTCCTTTTATGAACAAGGCACAAATAAGATAAAAATAGGGGAAAAAGAAGCATAAATATAAAAATACAGTTTGAAATATATATTTTTTAAATAAAATATTATCTCYAGACTTGTCCAGGAACATATGTCATAAGGATTTCACTCATCCAACAAMATCAGATAGATTACAAAYCTTCCTTTTTTCCTAGTTTTCTTATGATACTTTGCTAAAGCAACAATGGTTTCCTCTTATGATTTGTAATTTCAACACCGCTCTTTAGAACAACWAAACACATTCAACAGAGGAAACAAAGGCAACAGAAYTGGAAAAATAGAAGGCTCACAACTTCTRTATTTTATTTCCCAAAACAGCCGTATTTTAGGAGACCACTCAACTCCTGAAATGTTATTGGTTAAACAACAAAGAAAACTGTATTAATGTAAGATGTTTTATCCTGACATTTTGGTGATTAATATATTCAGAMATGACTAAAAAATACTACCATGAGCCTTTGAGATTTCCTTCAGCAACTGTATTTTCCAACTGGAGCAACATCTGAATAAATACCCTGGGATTAGTTCAGTTGATTAGAGCATGGTGCTAATAACACCATGGATCAAACGCATACCATTAACTTAAGAGTTGGACTTGATTATCTTTCTGGGTCCCTTCCATCTCAGAATATTCTGTGATCTGGAAATAATAACAAACCATATTTTACATTCATTGTAAGGCATTTGCATAAATCAAAGTACCCTGAGAAGAATTTAGGTATGTTTGCTAAAATGTGACAAAATGAAACTTAGGTTTGAATTAATTTWAAAATGCTAAATTCTCTTTGTTTTCCTGATAAGCAGAACAAATTTTTTACTTACCCCCCACCATATGCTGGTCTATATTTCTAAATAGTACATATGGATTGCATGAATAAAAATTGGACTCTAAAACTGCAATTGAAGCAAGATTTACATATCCTATTGACTTTAAATAACATACTTCTTAGATCAATCATTTACTTTTAAAATCTCATCCCAAATCTTGAGACTGAGTTCTGAATTGTACATGGAGATCTATAAATACCTTGCCTTCAAATTAATYTAAAAATTTTTGTAGCATAAATTAAGATAAGTTATTTTTATTAAACCTAGTATCCTCTTGTCCAGGCTAAACTGTTGACTTTTTTTTCTTTATTTTTCTACAGTCTTTCTGTAAAGAAGCTTTAGAGAGAGGTGACTTTCAAAGGACAATTTCTGCTGTYCTAAAATATGTTTCTAAAAGAGTAAGATCCAATCCTATTGGTACTTACTTCTTATATATTCCACAAACAGCACTGTGGGTTCGTGGCTTGATATTGGTCTAATTCCAGCCAGAGCACCAGCCCTGTGTGCAGCATGGTATTGCATCACATGTTGTATACCCTTAGACCTATTTCAGTTTCCATTTGATTAAAGAGAGGCTTTCATAGATGCTTAAAAAAATAAGCAATGGATAAATAGCTATCTCTTTTACCCCAATTCATGCTGTGGAAAACGTTACCTTCGTAACAATCAATATTATTAACAATTTRCTTCTTTACAAAGAAGACTCTTTGTTAAGCCAATGCTCATCATTTAATTTAATCTAAGTCTTGGTTTTGCTTGAAGAGTTTATTTTCCTGACTTTCCACAGATATATTATGTTCCCAAACATTTTCTTAATTGGGTCTTCACAGAAAAAATGTTATCAAAGAGAAGAAATATCTATATACCCTGGCCAGATTACTAGCAAAAGTCAAATTGAAGAATAAGAGTAGAATAGTTAAAAGGGAGGRGAGCTTACATTCACATCTTAGTAGATGCTATTACTTCACTGTGATTATTCATTGGACAAAATTAATGGAACAATGTATCCTAGTTGTAGAAAAAGAAAAGAAGGAATATATAGAGAGAATAAAGCTTAAATCTTCTATGAACATTTCCATCAGCTCACGCCTTGTTTTTGCACCTCATACTTCCTTATTCCACTAACAGCCTTGTGAGAAATCTTTAGTTTAAGGTAAATCAACAAAATTTAGAGGCAGCAGACTAAATCTTTCATGAAAATACATCAAAAATATTATGAAAGACAAATTTTGGTCACCATTACACACAACTACAACATAAATCCCCCATTTCAAGAAAAGTGCATGCAGAAATAGTGATAATCTTATATARTGCCCTATATAGAAAAGGTGGAATTTAAAGTTGCAGTTGGAAAGTATATTGTGGAATGTTTTAAACAAAAGACCTAACTAGTAATAGTTTTGTGTATTCAGTAAGCAAGAACACTGTGTGAACATTTTATTAAGGTTGCCAGAATCATTGTAAAGCACAGATGGCTTGTCCCCAAGAATATCACACAAGACAATAATGTCRGGTAGTTAATATATGAAAAATTGTTCATCGTGTCATATTCTTTCCTTGAGGAAATATTTTAGGTTCTGTGTAGGGGTAATAGCACTTAAAAATAATGAGAAAATAAATTTTAAAAAGAATATAACTAGGTAATGATATGGAAGTCAAGAAAGGTATGCCTATTACATCAGCCTGTAATCCACCACAAGAAATTTTTGCTAAAAACACAAAGCTGCTTTAGGGAGTAGGATAACTAAAACAAGTTTTTATCTTTTTAAGGAGCTGATATACAATCTATTTAATCACCCTCCATTTCCTCCTTCACTTTTCACATAAATTCTAAGTATCCTTTAGCTGAAAACACCATGTTAYATTTGACAATAAAATAGAAAATATTTGGCAAAGCAGTAACCTTTATTTTAGAGACTGCTTTTATGTGCATTCACGCATGCTCTATATTCCCAGATGGTTCAGTCCAAATACCTGAAACATTCGAGTTATAATGAGGAAAACAGAACCACAATGGATACTGAGAAAAGTGAGGTGGTTTTAATTCAGAGATGTGTCCCAACATTTAAGAGCTATTCTTTGACCTACACATAAAGACTCTGCTTTCACAATGTGCRCAAGCATATAATTAAATCTGCCTTTCTTTAAAAGGCAGTTCCCAGTCCCTGTACTTTTGTAATAGCTTGTTCTTATGTCACACTTCAGCCCTGATTTCTGACTGTCTGAAAAAGTATTATGCTTTTATGTACATTAGCATGCATGAAGTACATCTCTGAGAAAACTTGAATTTTGAGGAAGAGAAAAAGTAAAAACTAACTTTTTATTTCCATCATTTTAGGACATGTGTAGAACATGCATGATTAAGTCAGGGTTAGATAAAATTGGCTCAGTCCTAGTTTCTTGCAACAGTACTTTAACAGACCTCCATATCTCCATACTGCACACTTATTTACCTTCAAAGTCACATCACAAAATAAAGCCCTCTGTTTAATACCCTCTAATTTTTTTAGAAATGCTTATTCCACTATGTCCTCACCTGATGAGGGACTCTGAATTATGTGGCTTTTTCTCTTGCTGGTATGTAAAATGAGTCTGTGGGCTCATTTTTCATAAATGATTCTGTTTCCACTTTAGCCTTAAAGTACTTTATTTTGGAGTACTCTGGAGGAGCATTATCCAGTTGAACTTGTGTGCTCTTTTACATCTAGAAGCTTTTCAGAAAACCTTAATGTTATAGTTGTCCCTAGACAGCCATCCTCCCAAGGAAAAGGGTTCAGTCCCAGCTGAGCATTCAAAGTAGGCAAAGTATACATGGAATATAAAAGGCATTGCASCAATGTGGCAATAGAGCTGCTCTGTGAAGTTATATATATATTTTACAGTGGTACCACAGGAATGGTAGGTAAATCTAAAATCCATATTCTTCACRATCCAACACACTGGCATATTGCTAGCTTGTGGGGAAGAGGACATGGACACACCTTTGTGAGGGGAAGAGGAGAGGTARTGAAAGTGTTTTGGTTGAGAGGGTCCTCTTGTGTTGTAAGCRAGGCTCTAGGAAAATTTTCTGTCATGTGTTTAACCTCTTCATAACAAATCAGATATTGGACTTCAGATATAAGAGATGGTTAAAGAGATAAACTCTTCTTAGATCATAAAATCATGCAATCATTTAGRTTKGAAAAGACCTCTCAATTATTGGGTTGAACTGTTAACCCAGCACTGCCATAGTCACTACTAAATTCTGCTCCTACAACCATACACCTTTTAATTACCTCCAGGGGTGGTAACTCAGCCGCTTTTCTGGGCAATTGATCCAATGTTTCACTACAGTTCCTAGTGAAGTTTTCTTTATATCTAATCTGAATCTCCCTTGGTGTAACTTGAGGCCATTTCCCATTGTTCTGTTWCTTGTCACTTGGGAGAAGAGATGGACTTCCACCTCACTGCAGTCTCCTTTCAGGTAACCATGAGGAGCAATAAAATCTTGATTATGACCCATTATCAGCACTCTGAGAAAAGGAAAAAAAAACACAAACAAACCAAAGCAATACTGAAGGATCTAGTGTTCTTTTATGGGTTCTAAAGCATAGAAGAGAGAATTGGAAAAAAGCCYGTCTAAAATAAACCAAAACCACAAGGCTTAGCATACTTCCCTTCTCTTTGCATTCTAATAAGCTATAGATCTACACAGTACTTCCAAGCATWATTACTGTTTCATATGATTCTTACCAACTTTTCCCCTCAAAGAACTCTGGTTGCATTGGTTGAAGGAACACATTTGTCATTCTCTATCAYTTTTCCAAATACTTTGGAATTAAAGCTCAAACTCCTTGGAGCACTGCCTTCTATTAATTTCAGTGTCCTTCTCAAAGTACTYCCCAAGTCTTGATAATGCCTTTCAGGTGTGAGAGACATGAGAAGTTGGGTTCATATCAATTATTTCACACCTCTCTCYTTTGTTCTAAAGTTTTTGCATTACCATGTGCTGCATATTGACTGTCATGTCACTTTTCAGAACGTGTACCCCCTTCCCACAAGCTGTAAATCCTTGGGATAGCTCTCTGTGTGAGTTATCAGTGTAAGAAGAAATCCAACAAAGAAAGCTAAAACTCAAAATTATAAAACGAAGCACCTTTACCACTATAAAAATACTTGTCAGAGTGTTAATGCTACACTGAGATTCTTTAGACAAAAGATTCAAAGAAATATAAAATAAAACAATGTGCTTTATTTCCTGATATTAAAACCATCTGCTTTTCAAGAATAAACAAACCCTCAAACTATTAACATATTCTGCAGAACTGAGTAGAAGCACTAATGAAACTCTAAGCAGAATATTAACTAAAGAGTTAATCATGGACTATTACAAAACTAATTAAGAAGGTCATCTATACAAATACATATTCTTGAAAATCTCATRCTTGGAATTAAGTACAAAGCACTGTTTCGGAAAATCAGAATTTGTGACAATATCCAAGCAAAGCCTAATACCGGTGAATCTAGAAAATATAGATGAAGATAAGATCACAYTATGCTCTGAGAGCACCTCTTGATCCAACAAGAGAAGCACAAACATGCCATAGWAAATTGATCCCTCCTTTGACTAGATTTGATTAGATTTCAGGAAATAATATTCCATTTTCACTATTCATTCCACAAATTACTTTTCTGGGATGGTCTTCTAAAAAATAAAGCTGTGGATTTCATTTTCASATGACAAATCTACAACAGTGCAATCAACAAAACATTTCAGCTTAGATGGAGAAAAGTTGAAATGACCTAGGGGAARTATTTATTACCCAGAAAGAACAATAAACAGAAAAGGGAAGAAAATTAAAAGTACCAAAATTTTATGAACTTCTGTAGAATATTATGCAATTATTTGAAATGCCAGTAAGAGATGATTGATTATTTTCATTAAAATTATGACCTGGTTTGGAAAATTGATCTTTGAAAAATTTTTGGGGCAGATTTCTCTTCTGAAGGCTGAGAAATAAACAGCAAAATGTGACTTACCTTTGAGCAAAAGAATTCTTCTTTTAGGTACCAACCAAACAACAAAGCAAAGAAAATTATTTGAAAATGTAAATGCAATGAAAGTATAACCAGTGAATCAATTAAATTATTGTAATGTTACTGTATTGTACAAGACTACATGAAAAGGTATTTTGATATGTTATTAAGATGACTTACTAAAACATATTCCAAGATTCTAGGGGAAAACCGAAAGCAAAAAAAATAAAACTATAATAAACACCCAAAACAAACAGACAAACAAAAAACCACCCCTCCCCCCCAAAAAAACAACCCCAAAACTGAAACCACAAAAAAAAACACCCCAGAAACAAAAACACCATCACCAGTAAATAAATAGAAGGCTTCCATTAAAAAAAAATTTAAAAGAATGTCTTAGAAAAATAACCTGCTGTAAAGCATTCAGCAAGAACGGTTTTTCATGAAAGACAAACTAAAGTCCATGCAGAACTGGATCCACATTTCCAAAAGTTTGAGAAGCGACATGTCCTACAACTGAAGGAGAAACACAGAAAGATGGTCAAAAAAGGGAAATAGATAAAGAATGAACAAAACCCATTGTTATGAGACAGGACATTCTCTTGTATTAACATGTGGTAATCAGCTTACTATCATTGTTTTTCAACATGAAGATTAATTAAATCTCCAAATTAAAAATTGGAATTAAATTCTTAAATGGAAATAAAGGAAGTAAAATAAGCACAGGGGTGCCCATACTTCAAGTCACTAAAAATATGCCCTRTAACAACAACAGCACATAATATAGATCATGTTAATACATATTCTTTTAGTAGAGAAAGATCTGTGTATATAATCCATCTACTGTTGCATAAGATGARGAAAGCAATATAAATATGCAAAAATAAGGATTTTGAGAGCTGAAAAATAATATAAAAAGYTATAATAAATACAAATTCATTTGGTCTCCAAACACTCAGCTGGGAAGAAAAGCCTTAAGCCTATTTTTTAAAATCAAGCTATAGATTTTGTATTCAACATTACTGATTTATATGTCCTATTTGATGACTAGCAAAACTCCTTTCCAGAAGTAGTTACACTGCAAGAGGGGCATTCTGTTCTCCCTCTATTAAGCAAGAAAATATTTACAAAACAATAATCAAATCAATATATAATACAGCCTCAAGATCGCTTCCACTTCAGACAAGTTTGAAAAACTGGTGCTYCAGACATCAAAGCACTCATCTAATAAATCACATACAGGCTGCCAAGTAGCTACCAAACCATCCATATAACAAGGATGAATAATGACCTGTGCAGTGTATAAAAATGTTCTTAGGAATGTCCTTAAATAAAAAACCTGGCMAACATAAATGAAATGCATATAAAACAACTCTGAGACCACACTGCTGAAGGTGGCCATAAGTGATATAATGATGGTAGTGAAAGTCAACATGACATATTAGAGAAAAATCTTGATGAGAGAACATATTTTCTGTATTCCTCAATACTGTGGGAAAACATATACCTGCTGGTGCCTCTTAAATTGACTTGGCTCAATACTGTGCCTGTTACAAAATGCTGTGTCTTGACTTTGTTTACATATACAATGACCAGAATAGTAAGTGCCTTTGATATAGTCCTATATCTAGCCCTCTCAACAGGAGAGGGAAATACAAGTAGAATGTGTCCTTTCTGTTAATCCAAAGATTCATTTCTGCTTTCTCTTATGTCAACATTAGTCTTGACATTTCTGCTGCCTTTAGAAGAGTTGAGTGGTGTGTTGCAACTGGAATAAAGAAAAAAAAATTAATTCTATTACAGATAAAAGCACTGTAAAGAAGGTAATAAAAGGAAGAATTCAAAGATTTAATTAGTCAGATACCCTAGACTGCAAAGAGAGATAGAAACTTAAAACAAGTATACCTGTAGCATCATCATATTTGCATTTGTTTCCCATTTTTCTCCATTTATAATTTATAATCCTGTGAATTCCTTATAAATTCCTACCTGAATCAGAAAGAGATATTGTATGAATCTGTCAGCTGTTATTAATGATATTGAAAGGGTATTGAGTATCCCACTGGACACATTTAAGGCATGCTTTTAAAATGTCAGTTGAAAATTATTTTAGAACAACATATTTTCAGAATAACTTACATTATAAGCAATGATATGAGAGGTGATCAGAATAGGAGTGACCTAGAAAAGCATTAAATAGAAAAACATTAAAACAAAGGCTAATGAATCAACCTGACACTCAAAAGGCTTTACAAGACTGAAATAATGATTAGAAATAGTGGACATGCTTCTTATGTGAAGAAGTGGGAAAATGATTACATACATGCTGAAGATAAGCTCTATGTGTTATTATATTTATTTTCCCCGTAGTTCACTTCTATATCAGRCCCTAAAATAGTTCACTAAATTGARACTATAGAAAACGTMGGCCCAAAAGTCAAAACAAAAATAGAAATTTCGGTACRTTGCATATGCAGCTGATACTCAAGTGTCAACAGTCAACTATRTTGCTCTTAATCAGAATATAAATAACCATTTTACTTCCTTTGCATCACAAAAAATTCCYTGTTAAATATCAAAAAGTTGTTTTCATTGTGAAAGGCAGTGTTAATGTTCTTATTCCTCTGAGTAGGCTCATTTATACAACTTTTACTTTCTCACTGAATTTCTGCAACCCTTTTTTCTGTAACACTGTTAAAGTGATGGAATGTTTCTTGGAATTCTGTATGTTAGTCAGGTTTTGTGGTATGGAAGATCAAGGAAAGAAACACATGGATTCTGGTATCATCATGTCTTATGTCTCACCCAGAGACTACATTTTTCTTTGGTTTTATGTCTAGCACTTTTTCCTTTATTTCTCTTTTGGGATGAATGATTATAMTTTCTGAGCAAACAAATTATGCTACCCATGTAAGAAAGATATATTAGATCTTGATTTTATTTTCCATCAGTGGCACTAAAATATAYCAGGATAGATTTTATGTATCAGAAAAGAAAAGCTGTTTTTGTTTCAGTACTCACATTGTTTCTATTCTGATTCCAGGCACTTATACCATGCACATTACAGTGACAGCATAAAATGGAAAAGAAACAATATTTTCTACGGTTTGATTATAGCTGAAGCTATACACTTTTTTTTGCTTTGCTGGGAGTCACATATAGTAGTAGGTCTGATACTACAACAGAAGTAACACAGATGATTTCAACCTGAGAAGTGACAAAACCAAGCCATGGCTGAAAGCTGGATTCCTCACTGCCTATTGATACCACACGCTTCAATACCACTTTCAAGCAACCCAGAATGTATCAGTAAGAACAGCTTAAAAAACTTGTAGAATTGCCATATCATGGTTGGAATTTCATTTCATATTATTCCTGAAGAGAAAAACACAAAAATTGGAAGAYGCCTAGTAAACTTTCCACCACCAGTACAGAGAAGTACACATTAAAGTCTCTGTCTAGAAACAAGAGTTGTAAATTTCATCCTATATTGATATATCACTCATAAAACTGCTTGTCATATCTTCCATTTAAAATTCTAATTGCTGACAGATSCAAAATGTATTTTGTAAGAAAAATTTTTAAATCTTTCTACCTTGTATTGTCACATACATTTTTTCTAGCCCATTAAAAATTATGGAAAAAATTTTTCCTATAGTGGAAAAACTAAGAGCTTGCTAATACAGTTTTCTTCTTCACAAAGRCAAGCAACTGGAGGTAACTGAAGATTTATCAAAATGCATGAATGTATGTATATGTGATTCACAATCAAATACTATAATTTCTTTCCCTTCTCAGGCTTGAAGGAAGACAATGCCCATTATTTTTTTTTTTAATTAGCAGTTATATGTTGTGTTCTGTCATTTAAAATTGAAATGATGTAGTGTAATAAAACATTCTTACATTTGTGGAYCTAAAGAGTTGACAAAGATATGTGTCTTCTTTCAAGAAGGATTGCTATTAGGAGAAATAAGYATTTTATGTCAAGTTTACTACTGGTTCTACTTATGATAAAAATATACAGTGGGATCTTTTTAGTAGAAGCAGAAAAAAAGATCACAAATTGACTTAATCTCATTTCAGCTGTGTTTCCTGAAAGTCCCATTTCAATGCTTTCTCTCAGGACATAACCATGACTCCTTCCTTAGACTTGTTTTCCTCTCATACCACATGTCTTTTTCAATAGACATATCCTTCTATTTACACCTGATCTGCCATATGTCCAAAATCCGAGCTGGTTCATTCTCTGTTTTAACAAATACTTACCCCATGCCTGAAACATAGTGTCTAGAATACCTGATGGCATTAATRAAGACTGTAATGGATTTTGGATCAAAGATTTTCTTGGTAGCAGCCATCATCAGTTTTCAATATTTTTCTGCAATAAGCTGCCTTTTTACAGCAAAGAGTTCCAAAAAACCTTCTAATCTGTATGTAAGATTTACAAAGCTACTGCCTTTTGATGTTTCAAAAACATTTGCATAATGGACATGTCTTGTTATCCATACAGCTTTAATTTCTGAGAYAATTTTGTTCCCTTCAAATATTCATTTCATCACATCTCATGAGGTGGTAAGATATTATTATGCTTATTGAGGAGATGGGGAAAAGAAAAAGGGAAGTAAGTCTAGAAGACATCTTGTAATTCAGGTATTTTAAATTGGTTTTGGAGGCTATTAATCTATCAAAGAGTTTCCTCAACCATTTCATGTACCTTCTAGTATCTACYTTAAAGAGCTAGGATGCATGGCTCTTATTCAGGACAACTTGAAATTATAAATGTTTGTCCCACTATCCATCCAATTGTCTATCTCAATGCACTACTCACTGTCTCCCTGCTCCCCTCCCCCTCCCCACATTTTTCACTCTCACACACACACAGAGGATTATTTCTCTCATCCACAAATACCTACTCTCATTTTATCTGGTTTACAAGCCTGTAGATTCTCCAGCAAAAAAGACAAAACTTATTTGTAATCTTTCTTTTGTTGTTGATTTGTAAATTCKTAACAAAGTGTTTTAGAAGTATCATCTCTCATAGCCAAGGATGCTAGATGTCCCTTGTCTTGTGACTTCCTTTCAAGCTGCTGYATGTTGTCTAAGAAGTAGATTTCAACCCTTTCCCCTGTATCAATTTCATTCTGCCCATAACTAAGCACTATAATTCTTCTACAAATCCTATTCTATTGCATATGTAACATTACATGACATTGGTTTTGTAGCAAAAGTTTCTGTCATTATTCAGAATGCAGAAGAAACTTAAAGTCTCTTTGATGCATTACAGCTCACATCATATCATATCACTTTGAGCCACACAAAGCCATATGCTGACAGAATCAGACATAACAAGACACAATGCATCAAATCTCTTTAGTTTTATATTCAAAGTGCAAAGAAAAATGCTATCACAGAGGCTTGTAAGGCTGCTTAGTAAAACTCATCACCAGAAAACTGTGCATCCTGCAGTAGTGCTACACTGTAAGTGCTTCAGGAAAGSACTAATATGATATTTGATACCATAATGGCAGTAAAAACTTACTGACGTGGTGAAATGAAGAGTTGCTAAACATAAAAAGGCAACTCACTAAATAAATCTAGTGGCACAAGTTTGCTGTAAAGAGCAGTATCRGTGAGATATGGTATTTTCCTCACCCCTAACCTTCCTACTGATTTTTCTGTTTACATTCCTGTTAACTGGCATCCCATTTAGAGTACATGTTATTTTCACAGCACTCCTTAARCTAGGCACATCCAAGAACAACCATCTGTTCACATTTTAAAACAGTAAAATGGTGTGATTCTTGCCTGCCCAAAGTTCCAGACTCCTTCCTAAGGATCTTTCAGTCCTGAAATCTGTTCCTACCCTTATCTACTAGGAAAACATTATGGCACTCAATCCAGATTATTTTGCCCACTGGAGCACTTTCAAGTTTTTGGAACATAAAAGACAGCATTTAATAAGTGAGTATTTTGATGGGGTACACTAGTCAGCTACTGTGCTTGATCTTCAGTAGTACAATTAAAGGAGAGGTTTTTTTCCTATGATTCTTTCAGGATGGTTTATTAGCTGCCAGCTTGTTGGTAATAWTATTCAGAGTAACCATGATACAATTATAGTAAAATCTGTGAAAATATTACCATATTTAGCAAAACTACTGTGAAATGGCACATTTAARTGCTGAGCATGAAGTATGCATTTTCTCTAGAACATGACATTTAAGTKGCACAGTCTTAAAACATCACTCAAAATGTTTATGTACAAAAGTTTATAAGAATGGGAATTTTACAGCAGTTGATCAGTTCATTTGACCAAAGAAAGCCAGCAGCAAAACTGAATTATGAATAGGAGGGCTGTTCTTTAAAAAAAAAAAAAAAAAGTAGAGAATCAGATGAGAACAATTAAGAGCAGATAGGAAGATGTCCTGATGATGACATATACTTGAAATGAAGGTAGTAGCTTTCTAGTTATCATTATTTCATTTACCTGTATTTACCTTCTTTTGATATAAAATACAAAAAGAAAAAAAAAAAATCCAGTTTTAATTAACAATCAAGTGGTTAGCAAATTGCATTAAAATATAACTATTTTGGGAGCTTTTGAGAAATAGTTTAATTTCAACCTTGTTTGGCTTGAAACACAAAAATTGAAGAGCTAGTGGGGGAAAAAAAGGTGCCTTGATTATCCAAGCAGGAAAATAATAGAGCTTTGCTAGTAACCAACTGATTTACTGAAAACCCTACAGAATGGCTTTGCCTATGTGTCTCAGCACAGTTATGTCATGTTTTAACATTAAAAAGTCAATCATCTGACTTTAGGGTAAGCATCTATTGTGCAAGTGCCAAAAGATAAGGTTTGTCTTTTACTCAACTTTTAGAATTGGGCTTCTCTTCTTAAAACGTAGCAATGAAAGTAAACACTTCTACCTTTGTAGGAYGCTGATTGAAGAAAGGACTCTTTAAATAGCTTTCAGCTAAAAGCAAGTTCAAAAGTTGTATATTGATTCAAAAGCCCACAGCAGCAGCTGAAAACAAAAGTCTTAGAGAGATGTGGCACTTCTAAGAACTAAGCTTTATTCTTTGTCATCTTCTGCAATTGTACTTTTTCCAAGGCCCTTTCTGCATGAATAAAAAATCTCTCTTCAAAGCTTTAATTCCTTGAATATTTCCAGTGTCTTGTCATAAATAAAAACTAAGGARGGAAAAAAAGTAAAGAAAATGCTTAGATGATTCACAGTAGCCTGTTAGTTTCTGGCACTTTGGCAAATAGAAGCTATGGAAGAGCAGAAGCAGTAGCTAGACATGAGTACCTCTTGTTAGCCAGGTAAAAAGAATCTTGGTTATGCAGCAATGTGCCCACTGAGAACAAGGATTAGTAAAAAAAATGACATCTCTGATAATGAAATCTTCACTCAAAAGAGAGGGATTATGGAAGTGTTTATACTACAGAATAGGATTAAGGAGACTCAGGAGAGGAAAAACAAACCTTTGCAGTAGCCCTGCAGTGCTGTAAAGACCTTATGGTTTAAATACTCAGCATGAAGCCATCTGTCTGTAAACAAGAATGACACCAGAACTGCAAAATTTGGATGCATATCCTAGCATCACCTCAGAATGATACAAGAAAAGACAGGGACCTGCATTTTTATGTCTATATGCTTTTGTCTGTCTACATAAATTAATTATGGTGTCCTTTTTGATGTTAAATGAAGTAAATTGCTCTGTGATAGCAAAAGTACAATATACTACATCTCAGTAGTTAAATGAAAGCATTTAATAAAAATAGTTGCAAACAACAAAGACATTAAGAACCTGAGTTCACATTGAAAAATTACTGTCAGAAATGCCTCTGGATTGTCCAYGGTTTTAGAAGCAAAAATTCAAAACTTCAGAATGTACTTGAAAGCCACTGGAACGCTCCATGAGCTACTGGTCCAGTGACCTATCTCCATGCATGCTTACAATTAGCAAGCCATAGAWCTCTTATGGAGATGTGGAGTTTCTGAAAACTTAAAATGTCACTTCACAATGAATTTGTCCTTTCTGGAACAATGCATGCAAAGGGAAATAACTAAAAACTGCTCAGTAAAGGAAAGAATTTGGAGGAAAGAAGCAGYTTCTCAGTTTTGAAGTAATTTTTAAAAAAAAGCATTTGGCTTTTTTCTTCTAAGAAAAAACAACAATAAAAAAGATACTATAACCCCCTCAGGAGTTTTAAAGTTATAAAAACCTGAAACAACACACCAGTAAATGACCAGTAAAAATCTCATAATCTTTTAAAGGATTTTTTTCACTGATTAGAGAGTTATTTAATAGTTGAAATTCTCTRTTTTAAGATTGAAGAGATTAAGACCAACCAAATTGCCTTTTAGTGATATATTTCTTAAACCCTTTATGTTTAAGGAATTATACTTTACTTTTCATAAATCTCAAGATTCCAGCTTTAAAAGTGAGACATTAATTTGTAATTTAATTATTTGATAAATTTAGAAATAAATTATTAATCCAGATCTCAAAGAAATCTATATTTCTCTATGTATTAAAAAGAAGCTTTTTACTGTGCCTGTGGAAGGAAAGACATGGCAGGCAAACAATCTACAACACATCTTCAACAGCAAGGAAGTCCATTTCCCATATCCTTCATGTTTGAAGCATTTCTCTATAAATTCTGCTGGATGTCTTTCCCATTTGCTCTAGCTCCCATGTGAAATGAGCYTTGTCTGACCAAGAAAGGCCAGGGATGAGAGAAGGGCTAATCATCACTGTTCTGGAAGTTCGAACATGAATAAGTTATGATGTCCGTCTGGGAGCAGTACCAGGCCATCTTTGCTGCTCTTACCACTCCAGTTCCAGTGCTGGCTTAATGCTTGCTGCAAGGAGGACGTTAACAGATGGCAAGAACTGGTGGCAGCTGCATGCTCTACAGAGCTTTCATGTTCTCTGCCTGTACACCAAAGCTGAATGGAATATGTAGGAAGAGATAKGAAACCCCAGACCCCATGAAGAAATCAAACCAAAATTAATAAACTTGAACACACAGCGGAAAGATAAACCTCTAGAAAAGTTTCACGTAGATATATTCATCATCTTCTGTTAGGACCACATGGCTAGGTGAGTGTGYTTGAGAACCAGAGGAACATGATGATCAAGAAGAATAGCAGGTGGCTTGCTGGGGCYGCATAAGAAAACTGAGAAAATTCCCCTGCCTACAACTCACCAGCATTGACCTGCCATGCACATTCAGCCCTGTAATGCTCATTTTAGACTCAGTAAAGTGCCATGTTTTGTTATGCTGCTTGATACTCAATGTTGCATCTTCTCAATAAGAGTGAGATCTTCAAGTTCAGAGGAATGAGATGTTCAGAAAGACTTCTTATAATGGATTTAAGTAGTACTTAAATACACATCTGATCAAAAAAAAGTGAAAGAAAATATAGAAATAAGAATAAAGAATGGCTGGAGAACATGAAATAAGCTTCAAATCCCATATAATAAGTGTGGAAAAAAATGTAAAAAAAAAACTTTTCTTTATGAATAGCACAGATCAATAATTTTGCTGCTGAAATACATTGGTTTCTGTTCCTGACAATGACCAAGAGATGGGCTGAGCTTTGTATTYCTAGTTTAATGAACACCACAAAACAGCCAGATGCTCAATAAAGATTGTAAAGTAAGTTACAAAGATGGATATTTCTCTCTGTATTGATTTGAATTTTTGTTTTTATTTTTATTTGCCAACTCATAACTCTCAAAAAATTCCRAACTAGGAAAATTTGTTTGTCTAAACAATAAAGATGTGTTGTTTAGATACAGGTCTATTAGTTCTTGGAATACACAGCAATTTGTCAAGAAGCCCATTAGTAAAAACTTGTGTAAGATTATCAATATAGAATCCCAGAGGTAAGCAACATATTGTCATCAGTGGCTTCACTCACAAGGGACCATTAAATAGTAATGTTTWGTTTATTGCTGAGAGAAATTTAAACAAGTTGAAAGTTAAAAGTTCTACTTTWTCTTTGGAAACTCTTAGAAGTTCAGCATCCTGTTTCTTGTATATGGATAGGCCTTAGAAAAAGACTTTCCATTATAAGTACAAGGTTTTGTGTGTTGTTTGTAGCCAGGATGTGTCCTAAGATCACACAGAAGGGTGCATTACAACACAGGAATTTTGCACAGAGCTTAAACTCTAGTGGGCAGATTTGTATTACTATCATCCCACCACACTAGAACAGAGTGTTGAAAGCCAAATGATATCAGTATGGGTAATGGACAAATCAATATGTGGGGTTTTTTTGTTGCAATGGGACTTTCCCTTCTCAGTCAGTCCTGAGTACTTAATGCTGAAGAACAGTAAGGGAAGGGCATATCAGCCTTTTAGTTTCTACAGCTCTACTTTTTGATTTGGGAAACTTAAAAAAAAAAGTAGAAATCAAGAAATTTCTCTATTTTGCTTTTTTCATAAAAGAGAAGTAATTCAAGGTCTTGAAAATAGCAACAGGAAAAAAGATACTTTACTTTTAAATTCTGTRTATTAAAGGTCACAAAGTCCATCCACATTTTGCATACCTTAATATGATTCAGTTGCTTTCAGAGGCTGTAATTTGCTATTTTAAWTATATTTAATCATGTTTTTAATAAAGTTTCTGTTGTGGAAACRCATKAATTCCAAAACTGCACTGCACCAAGWGCAAAACAYGCTAAAATGGACCCTCCTTTTTGTTCACTCAAAACTTACACTTTAAAGGAAGYAATGGACATCCATSTAGTTTTTTCAAGGCTTGTCTTCTTTTTCTRCCTGGAAATTACTTGGTTACTTAGTTCACTTATGAATTTTTATCTCTTGCAGCCTGGATGACATTGGATAGAGATGAAGCTATCCTGAAACTCTGGACAAACAGCTGAGAACCARCATTTCAAATCTACAGTATGGATGCAGTTAAATTTATTATACACCTGGCACAAAAGCAATCCAGTCATATCTTTTAAMTATGATATATTTTGGATGAGTTATATTYTGGGCATCTGCAGTTCTGTGGCAGAGAAGAAACAAAGACAAAAGTCAGGAAAGCTTTGACTTTTATCTYGYGCAGGCTTGCTAACCTTTCAGTTCRTACCTRCTGTTAATCCCACACATGATTTTGCTGACTTTATGGTGATGAGTAACTTGCAGTGTTTGTGGGATGATTCGCTAATTTTCCAGTTAGCTCATTGCACTCACGGATGCTCTCTCTCTCTCACTGATTAATTCCATCCATCTCATAAATAACTGACATAATCCACTGATTCCTCTTGTATTGACTCAAACTTTTAATTTTGTTATAAATAGATAGATTCATTTCTTTTTGGCATTCAGTCTTTCATTACTCTGAAATTCTCTAGTGGTTTTAATTCAGTTTTCTTATGTGCCTGGGAAATTTTAAGCCAGGGAGCAATTGTCTTCAGTTAGGCTTTATTTTTAGGCTCATCCAGCCCTGTGCTGACATGTACTTGAATGGAAATCACTAAGAGGCATGCACATGAATATTTGATCTTACTGTTCTCTTCTGTACCTTATAAGATAATCAAACATGCATTTTAGCTTCCAGATAAATGAAGACTGTCTACCATTTCCCAGTTTTATTGTGCTTATTCACTTATTATTTTGTTTGGGGTTTTTTTTTAGTTTGTAGAAAAATGGGTGGTCTAAGTCTCACCCTGTAGACTAGATTCAAAGATTTAAAAAAAAAATCAGAAGGGGAATATAGAAAGAAAGAAGTATAATCTGGAATATGGGAAGAAACAAATGGGGAATAATAAGGGGGAAATGAAGAAACATATATTTTTGTGAAATCACAAATCAGGAAGAAACATAACAAATTTCGTCTAACATCATACATGAAGCCAAGTACCTCTGTAACCAAAAGGAAGTAGTAGGAGAAAAGACACTCAGCAAGTTTCAAATAATAGACATTATGAGATGTAAAAGATTTCAAATTAGTCAGCACTGGGGCTTGCATATMTCAAGTTCATTACAGCTGGGCCCACAGCTATAAAGGTGAATGTATGAGCAGAGTAACTTTAGTGATTATGACATACTCCTAAAGATAAGAAGTCAATCTACTCATTAAAAAATGCTTGCTTACATCAGTGGGAATATCAGCACTCTGACTTCAAAGGATATTGGATTAGGCCATGTTATTTAGCTGTTACCACAAGGACTGAATCATCTATTGCAAAGCTCTTGAAAATGAAAGCAAGTATCTGTGAAAACTCCACAGGATGCTTTTCTAGTATTCGGAAAAAAAACCCATGAAAATCTTTTCTTTTTTCTTTTAAGATTTAATAAATAAATACTTGTGATTGCAGTGGCAGGAATTGCACAGTAAGCATTACATATAGACCTGCAGTCAGTTTGGCATTCAGTTTTGCTGCAGTAGTGTCAAGATAYTCTGTGGTACAGAAGCTGGGAAGTCTAGGAACACCTCAGTAAYTCCTGTATTACTGTAATTTAGCTGTTAAAATAATTTTGTTCAGTCATATGYAATATGTTAACGTGACAAGAACACAATATAGTGTGTTCATGGTGATAGAGATTAGTAATTTTTTTTATGGACACTGACGCAACATCGATTTTTCTGCCGTAGGCCATGCAGCAATGATAGTGATACTTAACAAAGGAACTGACTCTTTCTAGCCAAATTAGTATATATTTTTCCCAATATTTATTCCTAATAGGAGTGTGTTGTTATATAGTATCTCACTGAGTAAATCTTGAAGAATTTTATTTAATCATTTCAAAATCTCTGAAGACAAACTGTGCGGCAAACTATTTTTTGATTTAGTTATCTTTGGCAGTAGTATCAAAGATAATTTCCTCAAAGCCTGAGAATAGAAGAAAGAAGAACCACTAATGTTGAGATGCAACATATCTATCTTCTGAACTACAAATCTGTGTGGTAGAAATATTASAAAAGAAAWTATTTTCTCTGTTTTCTTTCTGGAATCCTTACCTGTATTTATAGGATCTAGTTTCAGTGATTTCACTGAAGTAAYATTGAGAATAGATATCACAGTATGACTCTGGGAATGCAAAATCATCACATACCTGCAAGAAAATTAATATGCCTCTAAGCAATTTAGTATTGATTATCTAAAACAACAAAAAAAGCATATACATAAATATAGAAAWTACTTGGTCTGGTTTTTAATGGTAATAACTTAAGCAAATGGAACAGCAATTTGAATGTCCTAAGTCAGAGCTACCAAATAATAATTTTGGAGTGAGTTCCAAAGTATTTCTTCCTACCTCCCTCTTAGCTACACTCTGGTGTCTGTTTTCTTTGGCATCCTATGGGGTTCTTTTTCTACTGAATATGAGTTTGAATGAACTCTCTTTACAGTGTCAGACAAGAGTTCTTAATTCTTCTTAGGGCATTGTCCTAGGTTGCAATGTAAGATGTGCCCAAAGTATGTATTCTATCACCATCTTCACGGGTTGTTGGAGCCAGGTGGGGCAGTGTTTTCCCTGCCCCCTCCCTCAGGACTACCTGCTGTTAATGGCCCATCAATGCCCTGGTCAGTGACTCACAGGTAACTCCCCTCGGGAGCCGTCTCTGCTTAATGGGCAATCAAGGACCCATTGTATGACTCATAGAATGTTATCAACCCATTGTGAGATGCTCTGCCCAGTGGGGAGGAGCCAAGCATTCCCACCTGGATACAATCTGCAGTTTGGGACAGCACAGCCCCCTGACTGGATTCCCAGAGGACAGGAGCTGCCAGATCTTTCTACAGGATCACTGCTTCAACAAGACTGCTTCATTCAGACTCTTACCACTAGCCTAACGAACAGGGTGTCAGGTTGTATTCTGACTCTGCCAAGGGTCTATTTGTTTGTTCCTTTTACTATTRTATTTATTTCATAGTTTTCCTATTAAATTGTATTTCTGACTTAGTCTCTCACTGGTTTTGCTTTCAAACCAGTACAGGCATGAAATGGGAATGTATTACACTCTAGTTATTCATAAAACTGAACAAATGCTACCATGTAAAAAATAATTTTGTGAGTTTAAATATTAATGCTCTGTATGCCTTATTAAAATTCTTAGAATTAAATAAAAGTAAATGATGTTTCCCTAACATTGTTTGCAGAAGACAGCTTTAAAGCTAACAATCTTTTTATGCTAGAGGAAAACAAAAYATGCTTGACCCAACAAGAAAAAAAATGCTACACAGAAGGCCAAATAGAAGCACAGAATCATTAAAGTTGGAAAAGACTTCTAAGACCATCAAGTCCCATCATTAACCTACAATCTGGAMTTTATCATGTTATGAACATATTTTGGAAGGCTGCTATGACATAAGCCCCTTGGCCAGACACTCCAGGAGGAAAATAAGTCTTTTGACTCTCTTTTTAAAAAGAGAAATAARCACCCACAGAAAATTTAATTTTCCTAAATAAGTTATTTCTGCACATTTCCTCTGCTGGCACCTGGCATGTCAGTGTCATTGTATCTGAAATGTAGCTTTGGAATATAGTAGCCTCTTGAATAAACAGTTTATCGGGAAAACAGTTTATTTTTCAACAGTGAGAGGTTTAATTTACCATTCATTCTCTTGTCTATTCTCCTCTGTGAATAGACACCTCTATTCACCCCTGTTCACTTCCCTCAGAGGAACAGAGCTGAGGACAGTGGAATTGAATTGTGTCCATGAAACTCTTATACTYTCAGGAGCTCAGTAAAGCTGAAAGCTGAACCTCATTTAGTGATCAGTGTAATGAGAGAGCCTATGAAAAAGAGCCATACATAAAGGCAAGAGCTTAGCAAATTTGCACCTTGAAATGGACAGGCATAAACATATTCCCTGCAGTTCCTTGCATGCAGACTGATTAAGATGGAAAAGCAGTAGAACATAAGGGAGAGGGGTAATTACATTGATAGATTTTATGCACATATAAAAATGTTTAGTGTGTGATTAAGGAGCAATCATGATAAATGCAAAGATTGGTKGAAGAACCTTATCAATACCATCATTGAAAATGACACTTACGGAACTGACTATCCCAAAGCTAGAAGGAAGGAAATTCGGTCATTGTCCCTGATGGGGAACTCGCTCATGTGAGTGAAAGTGAAGGTGCCAGTCTCTGTGTGTGCTACCCTGCAGGACTCTGTGTGTAGGATTCTCTCTTCCCTCGTGCTTGTGTGTACAGATGCACACACACCTGGCTGCCTATGGGGACATGTGCTCAGCCTCACTGCTGCCAGGGCTTGGGAACACAAACCTGTAGCAATATCACATCTATTAGGCTGCAATGGGAGAAACCCACACGTAGTCTGAAAACTACCTTTTAGATTAGGTTACCYCTGTCCCATTTAATGTTTCTACATATAAACTCTGTTCTTAAATGTCTTTTGCCTGACAAGAAGTGTCCTTTGAGCACTGTCCTACACTACTTATATGTGCTATAAAAAGGGTAAGTAGGAATTTGCAGAGGGAGACAAAGGTGTGTGGTAGTTCTTCCTATGAAGGAAATACAATTGTCTTAGATTTTGAAGAATATGTATGCATGAAATCTTGTGCCAGCATATTTGATTGCCAAAGGTATCTCCTTCTCCCTTTTTGCTGATGTTTCCTCTTGGTAGACAGGTTTTATCTTAAAAGCTAATATTGGTCCACATGTTACAACAAGAAAAAAAGCATAAAGATAAGAAGTACAGCCATTTAAATGAACAATACTACTATCTGACTAAATTGTCACAGTAGTAAATATGAAATTAAATGCATATTTAGCAATTGCAAGGAACAGCATGGAGCATATTAGTCTAAAAAATGTTCATATTGGTAACTGCCATTCCTATATAAAGAACTTTATCACCACTCAAATTGGTTCCTCTTTTTTCTTTTTGTTGGCTACCTTTGCACAGTCATACCCACATTAATATCACTAGATTTCTTGCCAAAACATGCCTTATTCTTTCATTCCATATAGGTAATCCAAATTTACATCCATGCCTGCAATAAGATTTCTACTCCTTTGGACATTAATAATTGAATCTGTACTTTCTAAATGTTAGCAATGCTTCACAATAAATCTATGATAAAACTGAGTTCAGCTGCAGCTTCTGCATAGTATTGGCCATGTGGACGTGCAAGCTATTGTCATCTCATCAAAACTATTATGTACAAAAAAAAGAAGAATATGAAACAGAACACTGTCTTTACATAGTCAATATCATTAGCACCAGCTGGGCCYTTTGCTTATGAGTAGTTACAGAAACATTTTTGGAATTATCATAAACCCCTGGCTTTTAACAAGCCATATTTGTGCTTTCCAATTGAGCCCAAAATTAGTACACAAATAAATGGAATGTATTTGGTGGGGAAAAACCAGTGAGACTTAACTCTCAATGAAGGACCAGGGTTGCCCAGGTTCTTTGGGTAGATTTTTTTGTGTGTTTATAGATATACATATAGCCAGGCCAGATTTCACTGTTTAAACACAAGCATCTTTTTGAATTTTTTTTTCAGGGTAATCTCAATGGCCTAAATCTGCTATTCTAGAAAGGTACAAGTTTCTGGTGGGACCTATGTCATACCCACACAAACCTGTGACTATCTTGACTATCTCAGACCATCTTGGATGGACTAGAAGCTGTGTTTAGGTGACTGATTTGATCAGGTAGTCAGCACATTCAAGAAGCTCATCTTGCTTTGATGCAGGTACATGTGATGAGACTTGTTTACATAAATGCAACCTCCTTGTAAAGTTTTAGGCAAACAAATCTCAAGTTCGCTGGTCAGCTAAATAGCTCCTTAGATTCTTCTAACCTCATTTACTATATCCCCATTAATTATAGATCTATGTCCAATTGACAGAGAATTCGTCATTRAAGTATTTCCCTCAAACAAATATTTCTTATTTGGTGTTTTCCATTATTCTGGTAAATTGAGTACTTTTTCAAAATAAGTCAATAACTGTACAGTTAGTTAAAAACAAATGWATTACACAATATAACACTGCGACACTGAGCCACCTTAAAAATATGCTTTGCCATAAAATATACCTCCATGTGTAGAGCAAAAGGCAATTTTTTGMTATTGATCTATGACTTGGGTCATGTGTTTCATAGTTCACAAGTATAAATTATAAATAATTCCCCCCAAAAAAACTCAATCTAAAAACCCCACAAGCAAACACAAAAAACCCCAAACAACAAACAAACCAAAACACTGATACCTCATATTGATAGCTAAGTTTGACTTTTACATGGAATACATACTTCAAGGAAAAAGCCTGTTACAAATATATTCATATTGTTTAATTCCGTTTTTTACCATAAAGGAGATTTACAAGGAAGGAGAAAAACTCTATTTTAAAAGTTGATAAATAACTGCAGAGGATTAATCAAAAATGTGTTTCTCATGCACAAAGACAATGCATATTGGAAACAAAAATTAATAGCTAATGGGTGTCACACTGCTACACGAAATAACAGTATGACACACAGCAATTGCAAAGGGAAAAAGAAGAGAGTTTCACTTGAAAATCAGTGATACAAGTACAGAAGGACAAACAGGCAAAGACTGGTGGAGAAAGGTTCCACCTCCACACACACACTGCTTAATACAAATGCTTGTCAAGAAAATCTATCCCACCGAAAGGAATGTAAATATCAAAGCTCSTTAGAAAAGAACACCTGTTGTTTATGTAAAGACTGTGAGAAAAGTTTGACTCTAAACTATAGTTTATCAGAAGGCTTAAAAATTTAAGGTGACAAGTGGGCAATAAGTTTACCCCACCATCATTCTTCTTCACAATATACAGACTTGGATTAATAATATCTGAGATTTTGATGGCAATTTGTGTATTTAGTAATTTAAACCTTCAAATGTGAACTGAGATAGAAATGTTAAGATAAGAAGAGAAGCTTATATTAAGAAATTCATTTTTTTAAGCTTACTTGGTAAGCTTTTTCAGACCTCTTTGTTTTTAAATATTTARAAAATAGATTATCATGAGAAGCAATAAGGTATTGCTTTGGAAAAGTATGTTGAAGACAGCTCTATAAACATTTCCCAATGCAATATCCATGAAATTTAAAATTTTTTAGGCTGTARTGACAAATACTGTCCTCCTGAGCAAGAAAAATGACCCATTATTTAGCGAAGCCAAATAACAAAAAATTTGGAAATTAAGAAACTGAAAATTAAGAAAAAAAAACATGTTAACAATTACGGGTGGGGCAGGTTTTTTTTGTCAGTGGTTTTGCTTTGTATTGGTTGGGTCTGGTTCAGGCTTTTTTTTTTTTTAATCTGGTCTATCCAAAAGCTTAATTCTTTTCTTTTTGGGCAATCACCAGAAAAGGAAAGTCAATACACTGCTAAATACACAAATTGTGATCTGAAAGAGCAAGAATGGTCAACAGTCTCTGTTTTTTAGCAATTTAATGTCCTCCCTCTCTTACCTAGAATGTCACCATTTGGTTCTTTCCAATACTTACAAAAGATTGATGCCACCTCCTCACCTCCTTTCCAGTCAATTTCCTTCTCTTCACATTTGCTGCTATGAAAGTGAGCAGTGAATTTATGAATAATTCTCTGCTGCTTCCCTCTTCTAACTCTGGGAGGGAGGAGGCAGGTGCCCTCTGTTAAAAACCAGGTGGGGCACTGTTCTTTATCTCTTCCACCACCCATGCTCCCTCCAGGAGGACATCTGCTGTTAATGGGCCATTTAAGGCTCAGTGCAACCCATTGGGCTCCACCCAGCAGGAGGAGCCAAGCATTCCTACCTGGATAAAACCTGAGCCCCAGAACACCAGGGCAGTGTGTTTTCCAGTGGAAATCCTCTGGCGTCCATGGGAAAGAAATTCTTTCATTTAAAAAAATTAGTAAAAAATATATGAAAGAAAATATATAGAGAGAAATAAAGATAATAATAAAGACATAAGTAGTTATAAATATTATACTACTATATATATATTATATCTAAACTCTCTCTCTTTCTCCTCCACAGTGTCCTATGCTCTCACAGTCAGACTGTTTCTGAACACACTGCTTTGTGCCATCTTTGTACTCTATTCAGTATGGAAATTTAATAGCCAGTAATTATTATTATTATCATTCTTATTTTTAGGTGCAATGCATCTTAACATCCATATAAAAACAAACCTTGAGATAAGGCAAAACCTGAAAGATTCTGTTGAATCTGTCAAGAAACATGACAGTTACTTCTCATGAAGGTTTTAAWTTTTTTTTTTCACTATGAAAATACCATTCACTAAAAAATACCATTTCTTAATTCTCTTAGATTAAGTTCACAAAACCACTAGCCCTGTTTCCAGWAACATAAGAATCTGAGTAGTTTCCAAGTTAAGGAAGATTCATTTTGAGACAGTTTGCTTTGTCCACATCGCTTGATTTTAATCTTGTTCATTTGTCACTGACAGCATCACCYGCTGAGCTAAAATCTTTTCAGACTGAAACTGGAGGATGGGCAGCCAAGATTAATGGCCCACAAATCATATATTAGGCAGTGGTTTTCTTTGRCCAGCACTGAATCCTCATTTATGCTATTGTTGGATGGCAGTAGGAAACTGTAGTTAGAAAACAGTGCACATTTTTCCCTTATAATATTTCATTTTCAGTCAACTAACCCCTAAAAGTTGTCAGATTCATCACTTAAAGACACCATCTGCTGACCTGTCATGGAGAGTGGTCAGAACTGTCGCAGTGGTGCATTTTTTCTAYCAGATTTGTGTCTAAAACCAGCCATAGGAGAAAAGCGTAAGATACAGACCTACACTTGGTTGCTTTGTTTGGAGGATGCTTCACATGGCTAACATTTACCACAGCAACAAAGAAATGGATGAAGAGGGAAAGTAAAAGCAGTGTGTTTCATGGGAGAAGGTTCTTGTATGAAATGTGAACTTTAGGTGTGTTTTTTTTTTCTGTTCAGCCAGCTCTGCTAGATATACATATCTCATCCTTGGTTCACTGGTATTTTATTGGAATCACTGAATGCAATAGAGTGCAGGCAGATGGTGAAGCCAAGGAATATCATTAGTGCAATTTTAGTCTTTTTTCATGCCATACATTCAAAATTTCTGGTTTGCTGACTGTGTTCATGTTGGAAGAAATCTGATTTTGAGGCAAAGGAAAAGCAAAGAGCAATAAACTTCATACCCACTTACACATTTCTGATGCAACTGTTTTTCAGTCATAGCAGCACAGACTCACAAGATTTCTCACAAGACAGCTTATGATTTAAGTTAGATTTTCCAGAGATGTGTCCTGCAAATACTACTCTGGAAAATTCTAACAACAAATATCCAGGCTCCCTATTATAATAAGAAACATTCTTCTGAAACTTCATACAATTTTTCTTAGATCATTAATTATTTTGCATTGTAACTGCAATTTTTTTCCTGTTTTTTTCTTATGCCCTACAATTATATTAGAAACCAGAAAAGTTGTAATAAGGGCATAAATGCATCTTCAACTAACAAAAATACACCATTGATTCAATTCTACATGAGTGTTAAATGCAATTTAAAGATAATTTTGGCAGCAGTCATTAGCGTGGTGGCCTAGTCAGGTATGCAGATATTGAATGAATAAATATCTTTGTTACCTGAAAGCCCCTTCCCCCACATACAAAACTACATTTATCCTGTTTCCAATGAATGTGGAATTGTCTTCAGGCAGTTCTGCCTTTTGTTCCTTAAGATGTGTTTCTCACTCCTCTGYTCAGGGCATGTCACAAACTGAGAACTGGTGATTTCAGATCTTTACTAGCTAGATTAGAAGAGCTTCAAGGACCAGGAGGCTCATTTGTTTCATTCTATGGGTCAGCAGTCCACAGGGAAAAATCATCAGGACTTCAAAAAATGCCCAAAGTGAAGCATCTTTTTGTCATTTTCTACTGAACAGTATGATGTTCTGAATAATTTGATATTTAAATGGATGAGAATAGGACTCATAATAGGGTTCAAAAGTCCTTTCCAAGAGGAAATGTTTTCTTATTGTTTGACAAATTGGTTTGGTGAATAATTCTAAATTTTCCAGAAAATTTTGACTCCCAAAAATTTGTTGAAAGACATTAGGCAGACAACTCTTGTGTCTGAATATTTTTTGTTCATCGAGGGACAGAAACAAAGGACTCCTTTCCTTCTGTTGTGATTATTCATCTGTAGTTCTAAATAAACAACACATGGAAATACAGTACCTCTGTTGGTGTTATGGGTTTTTTGCCCCTGCTCACCATCAAGAAAAAAAACTCATTATGATACATAAATGTAGGTCACAAGAAGTATGTATGCTTATATCAAAGGCTTRTTAGCCTAGAAGAATTAAATATTGTATTGTCTTTCCAGTAAGATGTAAACGAGTAGGACTCTCCACTGAGTCCAACCTTCCAAGTATTTTTATCTCTACCTCAATCAATTCAGCAAGAAGATACTGAAGGGGGAGGAAAGAATTTATACCATWAATTCTCCCTTAGGAAGTTTATAAATCATCATTTAAATATTTGTGCATGTATGTGAACATGTTCTTATCATAATCTGACTAGGTTTCTCTGAGYCTCCCTTCTCCCCTTCAAAAACTTTTTGTGTATGACACTGCCTTAAGCATCTGTTCAAGGGGGAAGGCTGAGCAATGCTAATTAACTGGAGGTCTCCAGGAAAGGACAAAGAAGAGACTGGAAACTATGGCATTTTAAACAGGCATTAGGCACCACGACTTTGGGGCAGTAACCACACAAAGAGCCACTAAATCACATTTTCATAGGCTTCCTTGGGCAGAAGGAGGACCAGGCCTTTGAAAGACATGGTTGCACACACTCCCAGTGCAGCTGTGCTGATCAGCTGCTCCAAAGAGCTAAGTGCGGACAGGAGCTTTGATCCTCAACATGTTCTTGCTCAATGCCCTGCTTCTTTTAACTGATAAACTTCTCTCATCGCATCATGTTTATCTCAAAGTTTCCTGTGTCTCTAAAATGAATAGGCACATATCAAATTCATTCTACCCCCTAAACTGCTGAACACTGAGGAATGGATTCTGTACAGACGTCATTAATTAGTAGCCTGCTTGCCATAATTTTTCTCAGATATGTTTTTAATAGAATTTTGTTCTG